>NC_069465.1:30504406-30667700 GCF_026875155.1 Cherax quadricarinatus | reverse complement strand
GGTAAAATTAGCGGGGGGTAGGTCAAGGTACGTGGTGGTCAGGGTCAAGGTAACGTAGTGGTCAGGGTCAAGGTAACGTGGTGGTCAGGGTCAAGGTAACGTTGTGGTCAGGGTCAAGGTAACGTAGTGGTCAGGGTCAAGGTAGCTTGGTGGTCAGGGTCAAGGTAGCGTGGTGGTCAGGGTCAAGGTAGCGTGGTGGTCAGGGTCAAGGTAGCGTGGTGGTCAGGGTCAAGGTAGCGTGGTGGTCAGGGTCAAGGTAGCGTGGTGGTCAGGGCCAAGGTAACGNTAGTGGTCCAGGGTAAAGGGAAAACGTGGTGGTCAGGGTCAAGGTAACGTTGTGGTCAGGGTCAAGGTAGCGTGGTGGTCAGGGTCAAGGTAACGTAGTGGTCAGGGTCAAGGTAACGTTGTGGTCAGGCTCAAGGTAGCGTGGTGGTCAGGGTCAAGGTAACGTAGTGGTCAGGGTCAAGGTAACGTTGTGGTCAGGGTCAAGGTAACGTGGTGGTCAGGGTCAAGGTAACGTAGTGGTCAGGGTCAAGGTAGCGTGGTGGTCAGGGTCAAGGTAACGTAGTGGTCAGGGTCAAGGTAACGAATGGTCGGGTCAAGGTAACGTGGTGGTCAGGCTAAAGGTAGCGTGGGGGTCAGGGTCAAGGTAGCGTGGTGGTCAGGATCAAGGTAACGTGGTGGTCAGGGTCAAGGTAGCGTGGTGGTCAGGGTCAAGGTAGCGTGGTGGTCAGGGTCAAGGTAGCGTGGTGGTCAGGCTCAAGGTAGCGTGGTGGTCAGGATCAAGGTAACGTGGTGGTCAGGGTCAAGGTAACGTGGTGGTCAGGGTCAAGGTAACGTGGTGGTCAGGGTCAAGGTAACGTGGTGGTCAGGGTCAAAGTAGCGTGGTGGTCAGGGTCAAGGAAGCGTGGTGGTCAGGCTAAAGGTAGCGTGGTGGTCAGGCTCAAGGTAGCATGGTGGTCAGGATCAAGGTAACGTGGTGGTCAGGGTCAAGGTAACGTGGTGGTCAGGGTCAAGGTAGCGTGGTGGTCAGGGTCAAGGTAGCTTGGTGGTCAGGCTCAAGGTAGCGTGGTGGTCAGGCTCAAGGTAGCATGGGTGGTCGGGATCAAGGTAACGTGGTGGTCAGGGTCAAGGTAACGTGGTGGTCAGGGTCAAGGTAACGTGGTGGTCAGGGTCAAGGTAACGTGGTGGTCAGGGTCAAGGTAACGTGGTGGTCAGGGTCAAGGTAGCGTGGTGGTCAGGGTCAAGGTAGCGTGGTGGTCAGGGTCAAGGTAACGTGGTGGTCAGGGTCAAGGTAACGTGGTGGTCAGGGTCAAGGTAACGTGGTGGTCAGGGTCAAGGTAGCGTGGTGGTCAGGGTCAAGGTAACGTGGTGGTCAGGGTCAAGGGAACGTGGTGGTCAGGGTCAAGGTAACGTTGTGGTCAGGGTCAAGGTAACGTGGTGGTCAGGATCAAGGTAGCGTGGTGGTCAGGGTCAAGGTAACGTAGTGGTCAGGGTCAAGGGAACGTGGTGGTCAGGGTCAAGGTAGCGTGGTGGTCATGGTCAAGGTAGCGTGGTGGTCAGGGTCAAGGTAACGTGGTGGTCAGGGTCAAGGTAACGTGGTGGTCAGGGTCAAGGTAACGTGGTAGTCAAAGTAGATCTTATTTGATCGACTTTCTTTTATTCTCTAAGAATTTTTATTATTAATGTAGGTCAATGTTTTTTCCTCTCAATATATAGGAAGAGGAAAGTGCAGATGAGAAGAAAAACATTGTGACTGTTCTAGACATCTCTTAAGTCACTTCTCCTTCCTTCACATCTCTCACTTCTGTCTTCATATCTCTCACTTCTGTCTTCACATCTCTCACTTCTGTCTTCACATCTCTCACTACTGTCTTCACATCTCTCACTTCTGTCTTCACATCTCTCACTTCTCCTGTCTTCACATCTCTCACTACTGTCTTGACATCTCTCACTCTGGATATATTTAATAAAACATTGAACATCCACATTCTATATTTAACCTAAGATATTAATATTTACATACATAATAATGAAGAATATCTTACCATATATGTGAGTACTTTCGTGGTTGTGTCTTGAATATTACCAAGTGAACATACATTAATTCACACACATTAGTGTCTTCACTCAACCAACATTCATTTTACTCAATCAATATATATATATATATATATATATATATATATATATATATATATATATTTTTATATATATTATATATATATATTATATAAATGTGTGTGTGTGTGTGTGTGTGTGTGTGCTCGCGCGTAGAGAGAGGGAGAGAGAGAAGAGAGAGAGAGTATGTACTTGTGAATCTTGGCGTATTATGGAGAAACAAGAGATAAATAACAAGAAAAAAGACAACAGATAACAATTAATAACAGTTTCCATACATGAAAACGTGAAAGTTTACTCGTGGACAGTAATTTGTACACCAAAAAAAACGTTTAAAATACACTTAAACTGCTAAATAATCGAATAAATTAATAATTAATATGGATGCAATATGAAATATAAATAGAACTCCGAAATTGTTACTAAGTGGCCAGAGCTTCGTGGGTTAACTGGGTGAGTGAGGTCTCTCGTCTAGGTAGTCTGCGGGTCAAGGCTGTCCAGGAGGATGTTACTGCTGGGCGCAGATTTCTGCGTGTCCTTCCCAGTAATAGCATCTAACTGTTCTCGTTGTTCTCTTGGGTTGTTGTCTTGTCCTTGTGTTGTTTTTCCTCTCTTCGGTTGTTGTCCTGTCCTTCGGTTGTTGTCCTGCCCTTCGGTTGTTGTCCTCTCCTTCGGTTGTTGTCCTCTCCTTCGGTTGTTGTCCTCTCCTTCGGTTGTTGTCCTCTCCTTCGGTTGTTGTCCTCTCCTTCGGTTGTTGTTCTCTCCTTGTGTTGTGGTCCCGTCCTTGTGTTGTTGTGTGGTCCTTGTGTTGTTGTCTGGTCCTTGTGTTGTTGTCCTCTCCTTGTGTTGTTGTCTAGTCCTTGTGTTGTTGTCCTCTCTCTCGGTTGTTGTCCTCTCCTTAGGTTGTTGTCCTGTCCTTCGGTTGTTGTCCTCTCCTTCGGTTGTTGTCCTCTCCTTCGGTTGTTGTCCTCTCCTTCGGTTGTTGTCCAGCCCTTCGGTTGTTGTCCTCTCCTTTGGTTGTTGTCCTCTCCTTCGGTTGTTGTCCTCTCCTTCGGTGTTGTCATCTCTTCCGGTTGTTGTCTCTCCTTCGGTTGTTTTTTCCTACCTTCGGTTGTTGTCCTCTCCTTCGGTGTTGTCCTCTCCTTCGGTTGTTGTCCTGTCCTTCGGTTGTTGTCTTGTCCTTCGGTTGTTGTCCTCTCCTTCGGTTGTTGTCCTCTCCTTCGGGGTTGTCCCCCTCCTTCGGGTTTCTATTCTCTCCGTGTGTTGTTGTCCTCTCCTTTTGTTGTTGTCCTCTCCTTGTGTTTGTTTTTCCTTTTTTCCTTGTGTTGTGTCCTAGTCCTTGTGTTGTTGTCTGGTCCTTGTGTTGTTGTCCTCTCCTTGTGTTGTTGTCTAGTCCTTGTGTTGTTGTCCTCTCTCTCGGTTGTTGGCCTCTCCTTAGGTTGTTGTCCTGTCCTTCGGTTGTTATCCTCTCCTTCGGTTGTTGTCCTCTCCTTCGGTGTTGTCATCTCCTTCGGTTGTTGTCCTCTCCTTCGGTTGTTGTCCTCTCCTTCGGTTGTTGTCCTCTCCTTCGGTGTTGTCCTCTCCTTCGGTTGTTGTCCTCTCCTTCGGTTGTTGTCCTCTCCTTCGGTTGTTGTCCTCTCCTTCGGTGTTGTCCTCTCCTTCGGTTGTTGTCCTATCCTTCGGTTGTTGTCCTGTCCTTCGGTTGTTGTCCTCTCCTTCGGTTGTTGTCCTCTCCTTCGGTGTTGTCCTCTCCTTCGGTTATTGTCTCTCCTTGTGTTGTTGTCCTCTCCTTGTGTTGTTGTCCTCTCCTTGTGTTGTTGTCCTCTCCTTGTGTTGTTGTCCCTCCTTGTGTTGTTGTCCTCTCCTTGGTTGTTGTCCTCTCCTTGTGTTGTTGTCTGGTCCTTGTGTTGTTGTCCTCTCCTTGTGTTGTCTGGTCCTTGTGTTGTTGTCCTCTCCTTGTGTTGTTGTCTGGTCCTTGTGTTGTTGTCCTCTCCTTGTGTTGTCTGGTCCTTGTGTTGTCTGGTCCTTGTGTTGTTGTCTGGTCCTTGTGTTGTTGTCTAATGCTTGTGTTGCTGACCTCAGGGAAGTGGTGAATGGTAAATATTCGAGGGGACAAGGATGGTCACCTGAAGCCATGGACCTGAGTGAGGCATTAATAACTTAATGATCTTCCCTTTCAGAACTTCAAGATCTTCGAGAACTTCAAGAACTTCTAGAACTTCAAGAACTTCTAGAACTTCAAGAACTTCGAGACCCTCAAAAACTTCACCCTTCACCACCATTCCATCACCCCTTTCCGTCACCCTCACTACCATTCCATCAACCTCACCACCACTCAGTCACGCTCACCACCAGTTCATCACCCTCACCACCAGTCCATGATCTTCACCGCCAGTCCATCACCCTCATCACCAGTCCATTACTCTCATCACCAGTCCATTACTCTCACCACCAGTCCATCACCCTCACCACCAGTCCATCACCCTCACCACCAGTCCATCACATTCACCAGCAGTCCACCCTCAACACCAGTCTATCACCAACACCACCATTCCATCACTCTCATCACCAGTGCATCACCCTCACCTCCAGTCCATCACCCTCACCACCAGTCCATCACTCTCACCACTAGTCCTTCACCATCACCACCAGTCCATCAGCCTCACCACCAGTCCATCACTCTCACCAAGAGTTCACCACAATCGTCAATCGTTCGTCACATGCGTGAGGCGTTGATCACAATCGTCAGTCGTTCATCACAAACGTAAGTCGCTCATCACAATCGTCAGTCGTTCGTCACAATCGTCAGTCGTTCATCACAATGGTCAGTCGTTCATCACAATCATCAGTCGCTCGTCACAATCGTCACAGGTTCATCACCTTCACCATCACTGCATCACCCTCCCCAGCAGTCCATAACTCTCACAACAAGACCATCAATCTCTCCACCAGTCCATCACCATCACTACGAGTCCATCACCTTTACCACCAGTCCATCACTCTCACCCCCAATTCTTCATCCTCACCACCAGTCCATCACCAACAACATCAGTCCATGGAAATAAATGGTATAAAATACCGACACAATGGCAATATAAACACAAATGCAGTATAATGTGATCCTTTATTGACTACGTTTCGCCCACACAGTGGGCTTTTTCAAGTCACAAACAGAACTACCTGGGGTGGAAGGAACGCGAGTATTTATAGTCCGGCTGAGGTCAGGTGAAGAATGCTGCATCTGATGATGTACCGAGTGGGGTTATATAGTCTAAAAACTTGGGTAGCTTGGAAAGGAGATTGGATAAGTTTGTGAGCAGACCTTCTACAGTGTTCTTATGTGGGATAGCGATGAAGAAGTTTCTTGGCAAGTGGTTCAGCTATGTTATAGAAGCCACTATTCTGGTTGAAGTTGTCGGATATAGAAATGAGTGATGATTCCAGGATTCTTCGGTATTGAGTGTTGTCTTCTGTGGCGATAAGTCTTGAGTTTCTGTAGTTTATCAAGTGGTTGTGTGAATTACGGTGTTGTACGCAGGCATTCCTTGTGTCGTCAGACCTGCTTGCGTATTGGTGTTCTGAAATACGTGTTTGGAGGTCCCTTGATGTTTCGCCCACGTATAACTTGTTGCAGTCATTACAAGGGATTATGTATACCCCTGCAGAGGATGGAGGCTTGTCCTGCCTACTATTGGTGATGTCCTTGATGGTCGTGGTTGTGGAGGTAGATACTTGGAATGATGTTTTGGCAAAAATGTTGGAAACATGTTTGGCAATGGAGTTGGTGGGAAGGACTATGTATCTCTTCTCGGCAGTGTCTTCTCTGGGTGTGTTGAAGATGTTTAATGCTCGCCGTCTGCAGTCTCTGATGAAGTGACGAGGATAGTGGAGTTTAGAAAATATTTGTTCAATTATAGTGCATTCTTCCTCAAGGAACTCGTTGCTGCAGATTCTGAGTGCACGCAGGAAGAAGCCTTTCACCTTTCCTTGATGTCCTGCTCTGCAAAGCTGACCACGAACTTCGTTTTAAAGTCTATCGAAAACCCACCAACCAAAACGATCTTCTCCACTTCTACTCTCACCACGACACCAAAACCAAACGTGGTGTAATTATAGGCTTCTTCCTGCGTGCACTCAGAATCTGCAGCAACGAGTTCCTTGAGGAAGAATGCACTATAATTGAACAAATATTTTCTAAACTCCACTATCCTCGTCACTTCATCAGAGACTGCAGACGGCGAGCATTAAACATCTTCAACACACCCAGAGAAGACACTGCCGAGAAGAGATACATAGTCCTTTCCCCAAACCAACTCCATTGCCAAACATGTTTCCAACATTTTTGCCAAAACTCATTCCAAGTATCTACCTCCACAACCACGACCATCAAGGACATCACCAATAGTAGGCAGGACAGCCCCATCCTCTGCAGGGGGTAACATAACCCTTGTAATGACTGCAACAAGTTATACGTGGGCGAAACATCAAGGGACCCCCAAAAACACGTTTTCAGAACACCAATACGAAAGCAGGTCTGACGACAAAAGGGAATGCCTGCGTACAACACCGAAATTTCACACAACCACTTAAATAAACTACAGAAACTCAAGACTTATCGCCACAGAAGACAACACTCAATACCGAAGAATCCTGGAATCATCACTCATTTCTATATCCGACAACTCAACCAGAATAGTGGCTTCTATAACATAGCTGAACCACTTGCCAAGAAACTTCTTCATCGCTATCCCACATAAGAACACTGTAGAAGGTCTGCTCACAAACTTATCCAATCTCCTTTCCAAGCTACCCAAGTTTTTAGACTATATAACCCCACTCGGTACATCATCAGATGCAGCATTATTCACCTGACCTCAGCCGGACTATAAATACTCGCGTTCCTTCCACCCCAGGTAGTTCTGTTTGTGACTTGAAAAAGCCCACTGTGTGGGCGAAACGTAGTCAATAAAGGATCACATTATACTGCATTTGTGTTTATATTGCCAACATCAGTCCATCACTCTCACCACCAGTCCATCACCATCACCACCAGTCCATCACACGTACCTCCAATCCATCACCCTCACAACCAGTCCACCACTTTCACCAATCCATCACCCTCACCAGCAGTCCATCACCCTCACCACCAGTCCATCACTCTCACCACCAGTCCATCCCCCTCACCACCAGGCCATCACACTCACCACCAATCGATCACCCTCGCCACCAGTCCATGACCATCACCATCAGCCCATCACCCTCATCATCAGTCCATCACCCTAACCACCAGTCCATCACTTTCACCAATCCATCACCTTCACCAGCAGTCCATCACCCTCACCACCAGTCCATCACTCTCACCACCAGTCCATCACTCTCACCACCAGTCCATCACACTCACCGCCAATCCTTCACCCTCACCACAACTCAATCACCCACACCACAAGTCCATCACTTTCACCAATCCATCACCTTCACCAGCAGTCCATCACCTCACCACCAGTCCATCACTCTCACAACCAGTCCATCACCCTTACCACAAGTCCATCACACTCACCACCAATCCTTCACCCTCACCACAAGTCCATCACCCTCACAACCAGTCCATCACTTTCACCAGTCCATCACCTTCACCAGCAGTCCATCACCCTCACCATCAGTCGATCACTCTCACCACCAGTGCATCACTCTCACCACCAGTCCATCACCCTCACCATCAGTCCATCACCCTCACCACCAGTCCATCACCCTCAGCAGCAGTCAATCACCACCAGGAAATCACCTTCACCACCAGTAAATCACCCTCACCACAGGTCAATCACCTTCAGTCCATTACTATCACCAACAGTCCATCACTCTCACCACCAGTCCATCACTCTCATCACTAGTCAATCAACCTAACCACCAGTTCATCACCCTCACCACCAGTCCATCATCCTCACCACCAGTCCATCACCCTCACCACCAGTCAATCACCCTAATCCTCAGTTCATCACCCTCAACAACAGTCCAATCACCATCCCCCACCATTCCATCACTCTCACCCACCAGTGCATCACCCTCACCACCAGTCCATCCCCCTCACCACCAGTCCATCAACCTCACCACCAGTCCATAGCCCTCACCAAGAGTTCCTCACAATGGTCAACCGTTCGTCACAAGCGTCAGTCGTTGATCACAATCGTTAGTAGTTTTTCACTACTATCGCCAGTCAGTCATCACAATTTATCGTCGCTCATCACAATAGTCAGTCGTTCGTCTCAATCGTCAATCGTTTCGTCTCAATCGCCAGTCGTTTTATCACCCAAACGTAGTCTTTCTCCACAATCATCAGTCGTTAATCACAATCGTCAGTCGTTCATCACAAGCGTCAGCCGTTCATTGCAATCGTCAGTCGTTCATCACAAGCGTCAGTCGTTCATCGCAATCGTCAGTCGTTCATCACAAGCGTCAATCGTTCATTACAATCGTCAGTCGTTCGTCACAATCGTCAATCGTTCATCACAAGCGTCAGTCGTTCACCTCAATCGTCAGTCGTTCATCACAATCGTCAGTCGTTCGTCACAGTCGTCAGTCGTTCATCACAATCGTCAGTCGTTTATCACAATCATTAGTCGTTCATCACAATCGTCAATCGTTCGTCACACTCGTCAGTTGCTCATCACAATCGTCCGTCGCTAGTCACAATCGTCGTAGGTTCATCACCTTCACCACCAGTGCATCTCCCTCCCCAACAGTCCCCTAACTCTCATCACCAGTCCATCACTCCTCCCACCCATCCATCACTCTCTCCACCAGTCCATCACCATTACCACGAGTCCATCACCTTCACCACCAGCCCATCACTCTCACCACCATCCAACACTCTCACCCCCAATCCATCACCCCACCACAAGTCCATCACCAACAACATCAGTACATCACTCCAACCACCATACAAACTATCACCCCCATCCCTCACACGTACCCCTCCCCCACTTCCACCAATCCATTACCCCACCACAGTCCATCACCCTCACCACCAGTCCATCACCTCCCCACCTCCAGTTCATCACTCTCACCACCCATCCATCACTCTCACCACCATCCATCCCCCCTCACCCTCACCATCAGTCCATCACCCTCACCACCAGTCCTTCACCCTCACCACCAGTCTATCACCCTCAGCACCAGTCAATCACCACCAGGCACTCACCCTCACCACAGGTCAATCACCTTTAGTCCATCAATCCACCAACCATCCCATCAACCTCACCCCAATCCCATCACACAACCACCAGTCCATCACCCTCACCATTAGTCCATCACCCTCACCATCCGTCCATCACCCTCACCATCAGTCCATCACCCTCACCACCAGTACTTCACCTTCACAACCACTCCTTCACCCTCACCATCAGTCCTTCACCTTCACCATAAGTCCATCACCCTCACCATCAGTCCATCACCCTCACCATCAGTCTATCACCCTCACCACCAGTACTTCACCTTCACAACCACTCCTTCACCCTCACCATCAGTTCTTCACCCTCACCATAAGTCACTATAAGTCACCCTCACCACCACTCCACTTTTACCACAAGTCCGTCACCCTCACCACCAGTACATCACCCTCACCACCAATCTATCGCCCTCACCATCACCCTCATCACCTGTCCATCATCCTCACCACCAGTATAGGCTAGGTAGACAAAGACTGGAAACCTCTCTCAAGGAGAAAGATCTTGGCGTGACCATAACACCGAGCACGTCTCCGGAGGCACACATCAACCAAATAACTGCTGCAGCATACGGGCGCCTGGCAAACCTGCGAATAGCGTTCCGATACCTTAATAAGGAATCGTTCAAGATACTGTACACTGTGTACGTCAGGCCCATACTGGACTATGCAGCACCTGTTTGGAACCCACACCTGGTCAAGCACGTCAAGAAATTAGAGAAAGTACAAAGGTTTGCAACAAGGCTAGTTCCAGAGCTCAGGGGAATGTCCTATGATGAGAGGTTGAGGGGAAAACGGAATGACGACACTGGAGGACAGAAGGGTTAGGGGAGACATGATAACGACATGCAAGATACTGCGTGGAATAGATAAGGTGGACAGAGACAGGATGCTCCAGAGAGGGGACACAGAAACAATGGGCCACAATTGGAAGCTGAAGATTCAGACGACTCACAAGGATGTTAGGAAGTATTTCTTCAGTCACAGAGTCGTCAGGAAGTGGAATAGCCTAGCAAGTGACGTAGTGGAGGCAGAAAACCCTACATAGATTTAAGACGAGGTATGACAAAGCTCAGGAAGCAGAGATAGGACCTAGTAGCGATCAGTGAAGGGCTGGGCAGAGCTGAGTCTCGACCCCTGCTACCACAATTAGGTGAGCACACCCACACACACACACATACACACACCACAGAAAGGAGGGAGGCCCAGCCCATAGTAACGAAAAAAAAGCACAGCGTCGAAAGTCCCAAATCCTACCCCGAAATTGCTGTATAGCCACATTAGGAGAAAGACAACAGTCAAAGATCAGGTAATCGGCGTGAGGAAAGAAGGTGGGAGCTTTACAAGAAACGATCAAGCAGTATTGAGGAGCTCAACACGAGATTTAAGGAAGAATTTACAGTAAAACCAGGAAGGACTCTGGGAAAAACCAAAACAGGGGGGGACACCAAGAAGGGTTATACTAACAAGTGTTGGGTTTGAAATTTTACCCCACAAAGGAGGGGAGGTGAAAAAAGCGCAAATTTAGCCTTGATACCAAAAGGCCCCGGGGGACAGGACATCTTTCCCGTGCGTCTTAGAGGGGGAAAGGGGAGACGCTGTACTTTAAAACCACAATTTTCAAAAACACACCCCTTGAAACTGGAAAACTGTTTTGAGGGATGGAAGAGGGAAAAATATAGCCCCTTTTTTAAAAAAAGAAGGGGGGAAAAACGAGGCGAAAAACTTTTAGCCCCATTTCACTGCGTTTTTTAATAGTATGCAAATCAGGGAGAAGATTATCGGGGGGGAAAAAAGTTTGGAGCCCCGGGAAAGGGGGAACGAGTTTTTAAAAACGAAAAACCAGCACTGTTTCCCAGGGGAAGGCAAACCCGGTGTCAAAAAACATTCGGGATTTTTCATGACAAAGTAACGGGAAGTAAAATCCCGAGGGGAGAGGGCTGGGTTTGTTTTTTACATTTTTTGGGGCGTCAAGAAGGCCTTGAAAACCATTTTCCTCAAAGGGAGATTATGCAAAGAACTTTTGGACCAGGCACAAAAACGGGGAAGGGCCCCACTGCAATGGATCAGAAAAATCCCTGAAGGGAGGCAACAACGAGTCATGGTCCCTTGTTTAAGGTTTCACAGGGGGGTGCCTGTACGAGGGGGGGTTCACACAGGGGTCGTCCTAGGACAGTGTTTTTTTTGGTTTAGGGGAAAGGGACAGAGGGAAAGTGCCCCTTTTTCGCAGTTTGGAGGGTAAAGGGTTTGATAAGGAGAATTAAATGGGATGAAAAATGGGTAGGACTTAAAAGGGAGATCTGGACGGGTTTGGGGAAAACGTGGCCCCAGCAATAGCTTCTCGAATGAAACCCCGCCAAAGGAAAAGTCTTTAAGATCTTTGGGGGGACAAAGAAAAACCGCATTTTCAGAGTACAGGCTAGGTGGCCAAAAACTGGAAAACCTCTTTTCGGGAGAAAATTTTGGGGGTTGATTTATAACACCGAGCCCTTTCCCCCGGGGGGCAATTTTAAACCCAGATAACGCTCCCAAAACTTGGGCGCCGGCAAACCCAAAGGGGAATAACTTTTTCCGATCCCTTTTGGGGCCCCCCTTACTGGAGTATGCCATTTATTTTTGGAACCCCCCATCTGGTCAACCCACTTTAAAGGGGAAATTTTTAAGAAAAAAAAATTTGGCAAAACGTTTGCAAAAAGGGGAAATTTCAGCCTGTTTCACATTGGGGACAGGGAAGGTTTGGGGGAAAGATCTAAAACCCGACATTAAAAAACTGCGGGGAAAATAATAAGGTGGACGGATGGGCTTTTTCCCAGAGGGGGGGCCCCAAAAAATTAGGGGGCCCCTCAATTGGAAGTTAAAGACTCGAATTTTAAAAGGGGAAATGTTGGGAAGTTTTTTCTTCAGCCCTTTAGATTTTGTCACAAGTGGAAAAAGGGGGTTTTTGGGGAGGCAGGAACCATAAAAAGGGTTTTAAAAGTTTGAGGTTTATGTTTAAAGGGCTCATGGAGCAGGGAGAAAAGAGGAGAAAAGTGGCGATCAGTGAAAAGGGGGGGCCCCAGGAGGGGGTTTTCCCCGCCCCTTTGCAACCCAATTCTTGAGTCCCACAAAAAAACACCCCACACCCACCCAAATACCCCGCCACTTACCCACCTGGGAAAGTGAGGGATTTCATCTGGGGGGAAAAACAGAGGGGACTTCGGGACACAGGGAACTAGGGAAAGTCCCAAAAAAAAAACCGGGGATGGGGAAGTGGGGAAAAAGGGGTTTTAAACATCCGGGGACCCAGGGAAAGGGACCTGGAAGGTTAAACCACACCGATTTATGCCAAAACCTCACTATGCCCACCCCTTCACAGGGAACCCACCTCACAAATGCCCACACATCACTACAACCACATCCCCCACTAGGGACCACAAAATCACTTTTATATGCCCAAAATTTCCTGGGAATGCTTTGGGGGGGGAAAACAGTTTAACATTTTTAGCCCCAGGGAAAAACTAAGGAATGCCCCAAAAAAACAACTGTAAGTTTTGACACCCGGAAACCCCACGGAGGGAGACCTGGAAACTTAAACCCAACTTCAAAACAGGGGACCCCATCAAAACTATGGACCCCCCCTTCTTATGACTATGACATCACCTAAACTAGACCCTTTTTTGACTAAAACACACCTCACTATACTTATTTTTTTCTCAATTTTTTTGGGGACAAGGGTAAAAATAAAAAAACAAAAATTCCCCCTGCTTTTTTAAAAGAAACTTCGTTCAAAGGGTTTTTTAATTCACCCCCAAAAAAAAATTTAACCCTCTATCTGAAAACAAAAAAAAAAAAAAAACAAAAAAAATAAAAAAAAATATATAACACATAAAAAACAGAACGAAAACAGAAATTTTTTACTGAAATTTTAATTTTAAAAATTTTTAAATTTGCCCAATTTTAAAAAAAGACTTTAAGAAAAATTTCCAAGACAAAATTTTATATGAATAAAAAAAAAGTATTTTTAAAGGGAAAAATTTTTGGGAAAAAATTTTAAAAAATTTTTGTTTTTCCCCAATTTGGGAAAACCTGGGGGTTTGTTGTTGGTACAAAAAATATTTAAAATTCGGGGGCCCAAAAATTTTTAGAAAAACACAAAAAGATAAAAAAAGATAAACACACCCGGAAAAACAAAAAGGTTTAAACAAAACAGGATAAAACCCCCGAAAAAACCACAGGGGGAATTTCATCTTCAACTAAAAGGAGACCTTTTTTTTGTTTTTTTTTAAATAAATTTGTTAAAAAAGAAAAAGTTTGCTGACACATGAAAAGATTTTTTGAAAACTAAAAAAATTTTAAAATTTCCCTTCTTTCTTTGAAAGATTTTAAACTTTAAATTATTTAAAAAGGGGTTTTTTTTTTTAAATTCTTCAGCCCTCCTTTTTTTTAAAAAGAAAAAAAGGCTAAAAGGGCTTCGTTTTTTTTTTTTTTTGCTTTGAGTAAAGGGGCAGGATTTTTTGGTTTAGGTTTTTCCCCGTACCGTCTCCAGAAAAATTTTTTGTCTTTTAAAAAATTTTGGAGCCCAAAATGGATAACATATTCAAGAGGAGGACCACATTTGCATTATGGGGAGTAAATTTTGTTTTCTTTCTGTTGTGCTTCAAACTTTAGGGGTTTTTGTTAACTTTTTTCCATAGCCCAGTCTTTGTTTGGTAAAAGAATATTTTGGGACAAAGAAAAAGAAAACCCCTCCCGGGTTTTGAAGAAAAAATTTTGGTTTTTACATTTGGTTTTTAAAACACTGGGGAAGGAATAAACAAAAACCACAGGGGAAAAATGTTTTTTTAATTTTTCGATTCGTTTTGGCATGTTTATATCATTATTATTTTTGGAAAGGGGGGGGCCTCTGGGGGGGCCTGGGGGTTTTAACGCTCCGCTTAAAAACGGCGGGGGCCGGGGTTTCAATTTTCCCAGCCAGAGTAAAACCCTTTTGGACGTGTTTGTTTCCCCTTTTTTTCCTTGTTCCCATAGAAAAGGGTTTTCCCCGGGTGTTGCCCGACTGGGGGTGGGTCGCCCCGGGGGACCCTGCCTAAGGGGGGCCGGGGTCACAGACTGGGCCGGGGGGGGCTTTCCCCCCCGGAAAAACCTCTCCGGGTTTAAACTCCCCCCGGGTTTTGGTAAAGGGGGTTTGTCCTGACAGTTTTTGGGCCTGAGGCGATTTTTTTTTTTCCCTAGAAAAAATTTAGTTTTTTTAATCTGAAAAAACTTCACCCAAATTTGGCTTGGGAATTTTTCAGTTTGTTGTGCTTAAAGGTTGATGCTTTTATTTTCCCCATGCAGGCCCCACTGCAAGTTTTGGGTTACATGCAGGTTCCCCACTGCAAGTTTTAACTTTTGCGGGGACCCCTGAATTTTTTGTTACTTTGCGGGTTCCCCACTGCAATTTTATTGTTCCTTTGCAGGAACCCACTGAAAAGTTTGTTACATGCAGGTACCCACTGCAAGATTTTTTCTTGCAGGTCCCCAAACTGAAAATTTTTGGGTTACATGCGGGTACCCACTGAAAAGGGTATCTTTTTAAAATGCAGGAAACCCCTGAAAGGGATTTACATGCGGGGTACCCACTGCAAGTATTTTTTTCCCTGCAGGTCCCCAAAATGCAAGTATTTTTTCTTGCGGTTTTAAAAAATTGCAAGTTTTTTAAATCCCGGTACGCACGCAATTTATTGTTTTCATGCATTTACCCCCCTGAAGTTTGTTACATGAGGTCCCCACTGCAATTTATTTTCATGCAGGTAACCCCCCTGCAAGTTTTTTTACATGCGGGTTTCCCCCCATTTGAATTTATTTTTTACTTTCCCGGGGTTTAACCCACTGCAATATTTTTTAAAGGGCGGGCCCCCCACGGGAAATTTATTTTTTACATCGGGTTTCCCACTGCAAGTATTGTTACATGCAGGAAAACCCACTGCAAGTATTTGTTACATGCGGTCCCCAAACGCAAGTTTTGTTAAAATCCCGGTCCCCCAACGGAAAAGTTTTTTTACATGAAAAGGTTCCCACGGGGCAAGTATTTTTTACTTGCAGGAAAACCCAAATGCAAGTTTTTTTACTTTGCGGGTCCCCACTGCAAGATTGTTACATGCGGGGTACCCACTGCAATTTATTTTTTACTTTCGGGTCCCCACTGCAAGTATTGTTACTCGGGTTTTCCCCAACGAAAAGTTTGTTCCCATGCGGTACCCACTGCGTATTGTTTAATGCGGGTTCCCACTGCAAAAATTTTTTCCCATGCGGGTACCCACTGAAAAGGTATTTTTTAACTTGCGGTACAAACGAATATTTTTAAACATCAGGTAACCTGCAAGAAATTTTTTCATGAAAGGTACCCCCATTTGGCAAGTATTGTTCATGCAGGTACCCACTGCAAGTTTTTGTTAAATGAAAAAACCCCCACGCAAGTTTTTTGTTAAATGCAGGTACCCCCCTGAAAAGGGTTTTGGGTTACATGCGGGTTCCCCACTGAAATTTTATTTTACACCAGGAAACCCACTCAAGTATTGTTACATGCAGGTCCCACTGAAAGTTTTTGTTACTTGCGGGTTTAAAACACTGCAAGTATTTTTTTACTTCAGGGTACCCCCCTGCAAAAATTTTTTGTTACATGCAGGTACCCACTGCAAGTATTTTTTACATGCAGGTCCCACTGCAAGTATTGTTACATGAAGGCCCCCACTGAAAGGGATTTTTTTAAAATCGGGTTACCCCACTGCAAGTTTTTTTTTACATGCAGGTACCCACTGCAAGTTTTTGTTACATGCAGGCCCCATTTTCCCAAGTTTTTTTCATGCAGGTACCCACTGCCAAATTTGGTTACATGCGGTTTCCCCAACTGCAATATTTTTTCCATGCAGGAACCCACTGAAATTTTTGGTTACATGCAGGTACACACGGGGGCAATTTTGAAAAGGGACCATTCCCAGTTATGTTTCTCTTTTATGAAATTTGGGGGAAAGGGCTTAAAAAATAAAAAAAAAAAAAAAGGGAAACAAAACCGGGGACTGGAACGATACAAAAATAACCCCCACATAGAAGAGAGGGGGTTTAAAACAAACGACGTTTGGGTTCCGACTTGGCCCTTTTATAAAGTCACACTAACGTAAATTAGAGCGGGGAGGGGTTTATATATGCCGGGAAGGGTAGTTTTTGGTATTTTGTAGTAGTAGTAGGTGGTAATTTAAAAGTAGAAAGGGTTTAGTAGGGGTTTAAAAAGGTTTTTAAGTAATGGCGGAGAAGGAAAGGGAAAAGAAAAAATTGGGAAAAAGGGGTGGGGGAAAGCCATAAAATACAAAAAAAGGGGGACACTGAAAGGGGAGCTAGGTGCCCACGAGGGAGACCCAAAGGGAACGACCAAAAACGTGTCGTAAGCCCCTCTTTTTCTATGTGGGGGTTATCTGTTATTGAGAAAGTTTCTTTCCGACGGGTTTTTAAGTTTTCCCATTTTTCCTATCTGAATGGTTTCTTTTTTATGAGGATGTTTGTTTTAAAGTTCGCCTCCCGTAGGTACAAATTTGAAAAGTAAAGAAAAGTTAGAAAAAAATTGGAAAAATTCAAGGGGGGGGAATTTCATGCTGAAACTGAAGGTGTTTTTTTGGATCACCTTAAAATTCCCTTATCGCTGATTTTTTTTCTCGTGGAAAGTTGATTTTTGTTATTGACTCATTTGGTAAACATTTTGGTGATAATGATTTCCATTTCAAAAAGTGAGGTTTCTTGGATCACCTTCAAAATTTTAAACCTGTTTGCTGCTGATGAAAAGGGTTTAATTCCTGCATTTAATTTCACTGTCTACCTTTTAAAATGAAAAAAAAAAAAAAATGTTAAAAGTAAAAAAATTTAAATTTTGGAAACCCTTTTAAATTTTTCATTAAAAATTTTTTTTACATGCCAAAAAACCCCCGCACTTTGAAAAGGGGAAGGTTTGACGACGACGTTTCGGCCCATATTTGTTTTATTTTTTCCATTTAAAGGGGAAACGTGCCTTTTTTTTACAATTTTAGTAAAAGGGTGTTTTTTTTCCCAAAAGGTTCCCCATTTTTTTTTGGTGACTTTAAATTTTTTTTAAAAGGACCAATAAAGTTTTTCTTTTTTTGTTTTCCAATTTTTTCTCGGGTGTATCTTAGAGGTGATCTGGCCCAGAGGGGACTTTGTTTTTGGGGCCCAGATGGGTTTTTTGGGTGTCTGGTCACGAACTTTGGTCGGGCCCGAGGGGATTTTGGGCTTTTTTCCTCCCCAAATTGGGCCAAATTTTAAAATTTATTTGGGTAATAAAATTTAAATGGGTAATATAATTTTGATTTGCGGGAGAAGGGCCTCTTTCTAGTAACTTACAAACTTTCGAAAAAAAAATTTGCGAATTTTGAAAAAAAAAGTTTTTTGGGGTTACATAGTTTTGTGAACAACTAACAAATTTAAACCTTCACAACCTTTTTTTTTAGGGCTTTTAAAAACAGATAAAAATTTTTTTTTTCAAAAACCCTTTAAACAAATAAATACCCAAACTAATTTTAATAGTATTAGACCATGGTTTACTATTTCCTTTAAAAGGGGGAAAAAAATTTGAGTTAAACCCAAATCCCTTTTAAGTGGTGTTTTTGATAAAAACCCAGGGAAAAAAAAACCTTTCCCGGATTTAGTTTTTAAAACACTCTGAACACGGGTTTTTTGAGACAGTTTTTTGACTCGTGAAAAACTTAGTGAAAACAGGGAAAATAGCGTTCCGTTTGATCCCTTTCTACTCCCCTAAACAGTTTAACCCATTTTCCCTTGAAATTTTTAAACTCCCCTTTTGCCTCTTTTTAAAGTTTTGTTTTAAGGGGGCCTTTTTGCTGTTTCCGCTGGTTTCTCGAATATCTGTTTCCCCGCACGGCAAGTGCCTTTTGCCACCTGAGAAATACGGAGGGAATCTCCCACCCTGCTTTATTTGGGTGATCCAGCCCAGACTGAGGTTTTCCCAGTTGAATCCGACTTTTCCCAAATTGTTAAAAAAATGTGTTATTCTCTAACTGGGGAAAAATTTTACCTTTTTATTCTTTTTTTGCATTTGAGTGTTTCTGGGGGAAATACTGCTATTTGGGGAACAAAAAAAAAAGAGTGGTTAAGAAAAATTTAAACGACCATTGCATCCCCCGGGAAAAACCCCTTTTTGGAGCGGTTTTTTTAACTTTTTAAACATGTCAGGGTTATCTAAAAAACATATTTAATTTGTGTGATTTTTTTTCCCGAGAGGAAAAATTTGCCCTTTTCTTCCAAATTTCCCACGTGTGTAGCTGTTTTTAATTGCTGGGGGTTTTTGGGGGTTTTAATTTAAAACGAGTTTGCGGGTTGTTAGTAACTTGGGGAAGGGACTTGTGCCAGGTGAATGCCCCTTAAAAAAAAACACTGCGCCCCCGCAGGCCCTTACCCCCTTTTTTGCCTGTGTTACCCAAAAGGTTTTTTTAAATACCCCTTTCCCTTTGGCCCTTCTTTTTCACCGGTTTTTTTTTAAACCCATCGCCATTGTGAAACCCCTGTCGCTAGGTATATTTTTGATGGTGATGCCCGTAGATGTTTGGTAAAGGCAGTTTTAAACTTTTTTTTAGTAAACGGGCCCCGGGAAAAAAGGAACGAGGTTCCAGAGAAAGCCTGCTGAAAACCCAATTTCCCAGTGGGGGGCACACCCCCCCCCAAAAACTGCCCGGGTTGGGTTTTTCCCAAACCCAACATGATAAAAGGGACCAAGTTGAAAATTTTGGTTTTTCGAAGTAGTGTAGAAAATCAGGGAAAAAACGATCAAGTTTCTCCACGGTGAGGGATAATTTCTATTTGTCCTAAGGGTTTCAGCATTTATAGCCAAATTTCCCTCACTCAGGGGAATATGCCAAAATCAAACTCCGACGGGCCCCCCCAAGGGCACCTAAAGGGGCTTATTGTCACCCTAAAAACGTCAACAAGCATTGGGAATCCTAAAATTTTTTTGGGCTTTCGGGCCCAATTTTGAAAAGCCCTCGATGCTTTCCACGGTCTGTTTATTGCTGAGGGACTGGGGGGGGGACTCTCCCCACGCTTTTATTCCCCCCCAAGGCCCCCAAAACGACCTAATTACATTTGCATTGTACGGGCCCTTCTAAACGTCTTTTGTTATAAGTGAAAAAGCGGGGGTTTCCTTTCCCGGGGAAATGCCCAGCAAATTTCAAAGGTGTGCAGTGTGTGCCAACGCTCATTTTTCTGAACGGGTTTTGAAATTATCAAAAAAAAAACCCGGACGGGTTGTAAAAAATTTTTTAAAATTGTTAAAAACCTCAGGGTCACAGAAAATTTACAAACCACAGTGTGAGGGCTGCCCCACATCCCCACCCAAACCCCCACCTCACCCTGTCCCCAAATTAGGGACCCCCCGGGGGGAAATCCCCCAAATTTTTTCGAGTCTAATTTATGGTCTTTTCCCTTTGCCCTCAGAAACGGGGTTTGAGCACCTCACCTGGGGAGCCCCGCCCCAACAGCCCCCTTTTCAGTGGCTGTCAATCCCAAACCTTTGTTTGGTCAGTAAACCAGTCAGCCAACGAGTCAGCTGCCCCGGGAAATTTTCACGTCTCCAGTTTTTCCCAAAGGTCTTGCTCCTGTGGTAAAACCCCGATGCCCGCGCTTTAAGGGTACGGGGAAAACAACAATTTCCCCTGAAAAAACAATTTTGGGCAACACAAGGAAAAAAATTTTTGAGTGTCCCTTTAACAAGTTTTTGCCCCAAAATTTTGTGAAACCCGGGTGTAAGGCTGTAAAAGGGGGGGGTTTGGTTGGGTTAGTGGTGGTGTCCAAAATTACAGTTATAAACTTTTTAAAAATTTATTTGTTTTTGAAAAACTACGGGTGGGGCTTCATAATAAAGGGAAAAAGGGTTTTGTCTATGATTTTATTAATAGTGGAGCGTAATAAAATGGTGGTGTGTTTTGGGATGGGGTTTTAACCCCCATTGCGTTTTTGTTAAATTTTAAAATTTCTGTTGATAAATGAAATGAAAAAAACAATGTTGGTAGGGGTTGTTTTTTGTTGGTGTTTGTGAGCTTTGAAATTTATTGGGGGAGGGAATGGGGATGGTGGTGAAACCCCCTATCTTTACTTTCCCACACTTAAAACCAGCCGTCGTGCTTTGTTTTTAAAAAAAGGGGGAACTCCCGGGGCCCTTAAAAAATGGAAGGCATTAAAAAAAAACTCTTGGACCGGGGTTAACAGGGTTGGACACTAAAAAGGTCTGCTATTTTTTTTAAAAATTTTTTTTCCCATTATGCTGAGAAATTTTCAAAAAGATCCCAAAACTATAAAATTGGATAAAAAAACCTATAAAAAAAACTTTTATATTAATTTGGAAAAATTTTTTTCATTAGAAAAAGACTTCCTGCCCTTTCATCTTTAAAGTACCCACAAAAAACCCTTTGGATTTTTGGTGTTTTTAAAAACAAGATTTTTGCAGACCCCTGAAAAACCCCAACCCCCCAAAATTCACATCATTTGTTGAATTAACCTCAAATTTTACTAACTTTTTGTGTTCTATATTTAAAAAAAATCATTCCCCCCATCAATTTTTGGGCACCCCAAAAAAAAACAGAGGGCTCCCAATACCACGGGGGGGGGGGGGTTTTATTTGGGGTTTATATGGGGAAACCTTGCTCTCAAACATATTTAACTTGTTTAGCTCCTGTGAAAATTTTTAAAATTTTTTTGGGGGCCCCCCCAACTTGCGCTCATTTTGGGAACCTATTTATTTTTGGCGATTAAAATGCGAGACAAAAAAGCTTTGGGAAAAAACTCAAAAGTTTGGTAATCGTAATGGTAATAAAAACTGTTGTCACTCTTAAAACAGTCATGATAATGTGCAAATTTTTTATGCCCTTTAAAAACCCCACACATTTCTATGGGGCTTTCCTTTGATCTGTGCCCGGGGTTTTCAACATTACTTTTGCCATCTTTTGAGTCTTCCATTGTAACGGGATTTTGCGTCTAAACCCTTTTCCCCTGGGTTTAACCCCTTGGTTTTGGGAAAATACTACCCTTTCCCTTTGGTGGGATTTTCCAAGGGGGAAAAACTTTTTTTAATTTTCCCCCCCCCAGATCGCAGGGGAAAATTTTGTTGCACAATGAAACAGGTAAAATTCCCTTTTGAATTTTTCCTTGTTAAGACCTTCAAAAATGACCTTTAAAGCATTTATTCAGAACTATTTTGGACCCGGGGCCATGAAACCTCTTGGTACTCTAAACCCAACGAACTTCCATAAAAATTTCATACCTTTTAAAAAACCAAAACTTCGCACACTAAAAACGTACTGCTCGCGGGACTGGGCCTACCTTTAGAAAACCCAACGTCCCCTGAAATCTGAGCCTCTTTCCAAAATGCCCCTTTCTGCTGCCCGAGTCGTATGACGAACGCGGCAAACAGACTGGGGAAAATTTGTCAAAGGTTTTTTTTAAAGCTCAACCCCCCTTAGGCCCGGGGGAATGGTTAGTCAGTGCTTGGGCTGCTTTCAAAAAAGCTATGGGCAATCTTCCAAAATACCAAACAGGGGGGAAATTTTTTTGGGCAAAAATGACGCCAAAAAGGGGAAGGCTTGTTTGCTTTTTGCTCAATAAAGGGAAAATGGGTGCAGCATTCCTTTCACTTTAATTTTGAACTTGATGCCCGCACTAACTAAGGGCAAAACTCCACGTTTGTCTTTGGGGAGGGTGGAATTTTCTTACAAAATTTTTCGATTGCGTGTCGGGACAAGGGGAATTTTTTTTCCCTTTTCTTGAATTAAAATAACATGGCTATTTTAACTGGGGGGGCTCCCTCCCAAACTTGGGGCCAACGCCCCCATCCCTTCCAATTTCTTTAAAACCCAAACAACAAAATGGCCAAATTTTGGGCCCAAAAATCTCTTACTACCCCCCTTGTGTTAAAAAAAATTTGAGGGAAGATTCTTAAAACCTCTCATGTACAGAATCAAAAAATTCTTGTTCCCCCCCCGGTTGCATGGTTTTTATTTCATGGGAAAGGGGTGTGCATCAAATTTCTTGCCCCCTTTCCCCAAACCCCGCAAATGACATTCCTACACTTTCTTTCCTTGACCTTAAAAACCCCTTTTGATGTAGCCCAAACCCACCCTGTAATCATTTTGTGAACCTTTCCCGGGAAAGGGGTGTTGGAGGGTTGGCCCTTTTTTCCGCTGGTTTAAAGCCTACCCGTCCCAAAAGGGAAAATCGTTTGTTTTTGTTTTAGGGGCTTTGAAGTGTGCTAAAAAAATTTTAAAATTTGGGGAACCCCCCAGGGAGGTTTTGCTCAGTCCCACACTATTATATATTCGTTAATTTTCCTTTTTTAATTTTTATGCTTATCAAACCCCAAACATTATATATTTAGTTTTGTGAAAGATATTAAAGATTCAAACTGGATTTCCCCCAAAACCCAAAAAAAATTTTAGTCAGAACTAGCGGTTGTGTCAGGGGCCTTTGGGGGTTTTATCTAGGCTTTGAGGGGTTTCCCCTACTTTGGGTTTTTGAACCCCAACTTTTTCGCCCATTTCAAAGAAAACTGAGAGCACTTAGATTTTTGGCTGGGTTTTTACCCTAGGTATGGTGCTAATGTTTTAAAATTTTGAAAATTTATTTTTCTTGCTTTAAAAAGGTTTAAATTGGGGTTTTTTTATGCTTTCGCCCCTACTTTTTCCTTTTTGTCTGACTGGAAGCTTGGGAAATGCTGGGGGAAAAAAAATTGAAACAACAATGGGATCATTTTAGGATGGGCCCCCGTACTGCCAAAAATTTTAAAAAATGCAAAAAGGGAAAAAGATTTTTCCCAGCATAGAGATATTGTTACTGAAAGAAATAAACCCAATTGGGGGTTAAAAATGCTCAGGCAAGCCCCTTTTAAACCCCGCACAAAAGGGCCCCCCAAAATTTTCCCCCAGCAAATGGCGAACCCCTCCTCCCCGATGGAAATTTAAAAAACTGGAATGACCCCTGCAAAAATCAGATTCCTTTATCTAACTCAAGTAAGGCAACAGCGGCATTTCTCCTTTCAATTGGGGCATGACCCCATTTTCCAAAAAAACCTTCCTCCTTTTTCCCCCCCAAAAACTGATTAAATACAACCAAAAAATTCGCCCCTTTAAGCCAAACATGGAAAGCCTTAAGCTGTTTTTTTATAAAATTTAAAATCACCCCAAAACACCAACTCTCGCAAAATTTTTTTACGTTTATGGTTTGTTCCCCAAACCCCCTGGTGAGCTGGTTGTTCTGCTGTTGTCCCTACAGAGTGATGGTTCTCTTAAAAAAATTTTGGGGCACGCCCTCAATAATTGGGCCTCTACCCTTCAACAAAACTGTTTTTCCCTATCCTTGCACTGAAAAAGCATATATTATCTAAAAATTGACAGGGTTTTAAATTTTAACCCAATTCTCTGTCATCCCCCTTTAAATCTCTCAAAAACCCTTTTAAACATAAAATTTGGCATGCTTTGTGGTTAGAAGCCAGGACACAGGTACGTTAAAAAATTGTGGGGCAGTGGGGTCAGAGTTCACAAAGTGTGGGGTTCCATCTCCCCTTGGGCTTCAGATGCATGATATAAAAAAAATAAAAAGGCTAAGGGTGAAAGCTTTCAAAAAAGAGGGAGTAGTTACAAACCCTTTGGGTTTTCAGGTAGTAGTTTGAAAAGCAATAATCGAAAAAAAAACTTCAAATGAATTTTTTTTTGGGCTTAAGACCAGGGGAAGCTGGGCACCCGTTCCCGTCCCCTCTATCAATTTTAAATTTTTTATTTCAGGGAAAGGGGCCACATGTTTATGGTGCATCCAACAAAAAAAGAAAGGGCTCTTTTTATGTAAAAATACCGCCCGGCTCCGGCTGGGGTTTCAAGTATCTTTTGGGGGAGGTTTTTAAAACACCAAACCCCCCAATGTTTGACCCAAAAGAAATGTAAACTTTGTCAGATGGACTATTGGGCACACCTTGCGGGCATATGTTTTTGGAGTGTGATTTAAAATTTTAAAGGGAAATTTTGAGACAACTTTACTTCCCGAAAAAGTTCAAGGGAAAAGGCAAAACATTTTATCCCCCCGTTGGGATATTCAATCATTTTGGGAAAAAAAATACCCTGATTTGCTAGCTGTAAAAAAAAGCATTACCACGTTTTGGTGTGTGTGTGGTGTGTGGTGTGTGTGTGTGTTGTTTGTTGTGTGTGTGTGGGTTTTGTTGTGTGTGTTTTTTATTTTGTGTGTGTGTGTTTTTTTGTGTTGGGTTTGGTTTTTGTTTTGTTTTTGTTTTCTCACCCAAGTTGAGGTTGCTGGGGGGCGAGTTCCAAACCCCCTTGTGCGGGGTACTCACCTAATTGTGGTTGCAGGGGTCGATTTCTCAGGGTCCTGGGGCCCCCTGTGGGGGTTTTGGTGTGAAATGGTTGGGGGTGTGTGTGGTTTTTGTTGTGTGTGTGATGTGTGTGTGTGTTGGGGTGTGTGTGTGGGGACCCAAAAATCAATATTTGCACCAAAAAAATCATTCGTTTTGGGCCCGGGGGTGGAAAAGTGAAATTGCTCATTCTCTATAATTTGTTCATGATTGTAGCCATTATTTAAAAGTAAGTAACCCATTTCCCTTTCGGATTCATTACCTTTTTAAATTGGGGAGTTCATTTTCCCCCCTTCCCTGTTCAGCTATCAAAAACTTTTTGGGGGGCCCCCGTCCCCCGGACCCCTTACTTTCCTCGTAATCTGAAAACCTTTTTTTAAAAAAGTCATGATTGTGACCCGACCCACCTGGGGTTCATTACCTTTTTAAAATTTTTGAGTTTATTACCTTTTTAATTTTTGAGGCATCACCCGTAAATTTTTCAGCTATCAAAAACTTTGGGGGGTCCCTTCCCCGGCCAATTATGTACCCCTTAAATTTTTTTGATACCCGCCCCCCAGGGGTGGTATGGGGGGCACCAAAACATATTTTTAAATAACTTAAACTAAACCCCGGTTTTTAAAAACTTTGGGCCACTTTATTTTTGGGCCCCCTGAACACTTATTTTTAAAAACTCCGAACACTTATTTAAAAAACTCTGAACCCCTGTTATTTAAAAAAAATTGAAAAATTTTTTTTTAAACCTTTTTTAGCCCCTCTTTTTAAAAAACTGTTTTAAAATTCCCAAATCTAAGGCGGAAAAACCGGGGGGTACTTAATTTTTTGGTTTAAACTAGGGAAAAAGTGACTTTTCCGGTGTTCCGAGGGACTTGATTATGTTTTTTTGGGGAAAAAGTTTTCAAAAGCAAAAAGAAAACCTTTTTTTCTTCTTAAATTGGGAAAAAAAAAATTTTTCACCCCCCCTTCCATAATGAAATTTTTGTGTCGTTCCATTTAAAGGAACTTTTTGGGCTGAAAATACCCAGCAAAAACTTTTTAGTGGTGGAAAATTTATCGAGGGAACACTTCCAAACCCAAAACTTTTAATTTGGAAAATTTTTTTGGGGGGGAAAAATCACACCCAAATTTCCCGGGTTTTGGGGGTTTTGCTTCAAAAAAAGTGAGATTATTTTTTTTCGGGGTTGGGTTTTCATAAAAAAAAAGTCCATTAATTTTAAAAAAACAGATTTACGGAAAAAATTTTTTTCCAAAAAAAAATAAAAATTTTATACTTACAATGTAAATATATTTAGGAAAAAATGCAAGCATGTAAAATTTTTAAAAAGGACAGGTACACAAATTTAAAAAGATTCTTGGTTTGAAAGAAAACCGATATGTTAGTTGAGGATAAAAGGGGAGTTCGTCACATGCTGGTGCTTGTTTTTCTTCAAAAATTTTTTAAAACTCGTTTTTTGCGCCTTTAAATGAGATTTAAATTTGGATCAATCTAGGTTAAACGTTACATAACGAATTATAAAATTTCCCGGTTTTTGGGTTTTCCCATCGTTTTGAAAAACCCCGACAAAGTAAACAAAGCTAGAAAAAGTTTGACTATCTTTAAAAATGTAATTTAAGGATAAAGCTGATAAACTTACGGAAAAGCAAACCCCCCCCGCATTTCACTACTCCATTTTCCCCTGTGTGCAATGGGAGTCAAAAGGGGGTTTCATAAAGGGGCCGGGACTGGGCCCCCCCAAAATTTTTTTGGGCAGCTGAAAAAAGGTACCAAAGTTTAAAGAATTTTACAAGTTTTTCAAAAAAAATGAATCATGTAAGTTAAAAATTTTTTTTTTGGTTTTTACGTGGTTTTCAGTCATGAACCAAAAAATTTTAATTAAATTTTAGCAATTCAAAAATTTCCCCCCCCCGGGCCATCTGGGAATGAATTTTCCCGTGCAAATATTAATTGTTGGGAAAACCCCCCCCACACACACAACACACCACACACAAAACACACACACAACCCCACAAACACCACAACACAAAGACACACACAACACAACAAAAAAGGTGAGTTCAACCCACACCGGGGCGTACATACACGAGCGCACGCAAATCATTTAAAGTATGAAATTTTCACAAAAAACACACGCAAACAAGCACCCAAGCGCCCCCAAAACACAAACAACCAACACACACGCACAAAAAAACCAACACACACACACAACACCCCAAAACACCACAACAAACACCAAAACCCCACACACCACACACACGTGGTTTTTTGCTTTTTTTACAGAGTGCATATAAGTTTTTTTTCCAGGGAAAGGTCTGTAAGTACCCCTTTTGAAAAAAAAATATTTTGACATATCTTTAACATTTCAGGTTGTTTTCTCTGAATTATTAAAATTTTAAAAACACTCCAGTAAAAAAATGAGGGGGGCCCGGGGGAATTTTTTCTTTGGTCTACATCGGGGTGGTTTGATTTAACCTGCCAAAGATTTTAACCCCCCGGAAAAACCGGGGGGTTTGTTTAAACCAAAGGGGTCTGCTTATTTTGTTGGGTGCACCATAGACATGGGGGCTTTCCCCCTGCTGATAGAAACGATGATAGGGTGGGCTGAATTGTGTCAATCCTTTCCCCGATCTTAAGTCGTTTAAAAAAAGTTGAAGTTTTTTTTTTTGTATTTTTTGTTCTCCCAAATGCTAACTGGCGAGCCAAGATTTTAAATTTTTCCCCCTCTTTGAAAGCATAAAATTAGCCAGTTTATTTTTTTTTTGAATTTAAAACGAAACCAAAAGTGAGATGGAATCCCCGGGATGTTTCACCTCTGGAAATCCCCCTGCCCCCAACCCTTTCCACCCTGCCCTTTTTGGGTTCTGACACAAGCAGGCCACAAATTTTTAAAATTAATTAGTTGGAAAAGCATTTATGGAAGGGGCAGAGAATCAGTTTACAATTGAAGTATCAACCTTTTAAAACATGGACAATTTAGTGCAAAGGGGTATGGCAAAAAGTTCTGTTTTAAAGGTAGAAAGGGCCCGTTTTGATTTCGTTTCTCCAATTTCTTTATGAGAGCCCTCACCCCTTTATTTGGGAAAAACAGCACTAAAGCTGCACCAGTGGCTGGTGAACAGAAAACCCTAAAAAATATAATTTTTGTAAGATGTGTGTATTACTAAGTTATAATGCAAACCCCTTTAAAGGCCAAACATGTTTTTGGGTTTAAGGCGAAGCTTTGGGTGTGTTGAAGAAGTTTTTTGGGGGAAAAGGGGGGGAATGGTTAGTTTTTTGGGAAAGGGGTAAAAAACCCATTTGGGGCGGGGGAGGGGGCCCCCTGGGTGCCTTACTTAAACCCCGATCAAGTAATTTTTTCATGGGATTCGGTTCCAATTTGTTTTATCCATCTGGGGGTTTTTTCCGAGTGTGAGGGGGGTTTTTGGGGGGCTTCTGTCCATGGGTTTGAATGGGGCCTTTCCCCGAAAAATATTACACCAATTAGGTTATTTCCTTTTTTCAACTAGGGATTTAAAACTAAAAAATTTACGAAGGATTTCCACAAGGGGAAACAACATTGGGTTTTATCTAAAACTATGAAAAAAAATTTTTCAAACCAATTGTTTTTCAGTTTTGCGTTTTGGAAAAAATTTAAAAAAAAAAAAGAAAAAGTTTAAGGGGAAATTTTTACTTCCAGTTTTTTGGTAACCTTTTAAAAACAAAAGTAGATCGTTTTTTTCCAGTTTTTAAAACCCTATTTCACACTATATACACAAAAAAAATTTAAAAAAACAAAACATACACTTAATTTTTTTTTTTTTAAAAATGGTTTGATCGTCCCCCCACCGAGGCAGGGGGGGACCCAAAAAAAGAAAAATCCCCCTAAAGGGGGAAAACTTTTTTTCACATTTAAAACTTTTTTCTCATCATTACATAATCACTGGTTTGCAGAGGGGTCAGATACGGCCCGTTTAGATTTCCCCCCCAAATGCCAAAATCCCCAAAACCCCCCCCCTTTTTAAATTGGGAGGCCAAATTACTTTCCCCTTTCCTTTTCCCGGGACTCAAGTCCCGACTAACATAAAAAAAAACCGGTTTTCCCTGAATTTCCCTTTTACAAAAAAATTAAACCCCCCACACCCCCAACAGTTTGTCAAAGGCCCCCAAAATCATTCGTCTCCCTTCACTCCTATCTAAACGCTCACACATAGTTTCTGGAAGCCCAAACCCCCCCCCCAAAAAAATCTCCTTTTCCCCCCCCCCCAACCTTTTCGAGGACGAAACCCCTAACCCCCCTTTCTTCCCAAACCGATTTTTAAACCCCTCTCCAAGTTTTTTCTACTTTGAAACAAATTTTTTCTAAATTACCAAACCACCCCAAAAAACCCTTCTTCATTTCCCCTGGAAATTTAAATTTTTTTAAATTTAAAAACCCCACCTTTCCAAAAAACCACCCCTCCGAATTCTTGTATAAAATTTTAAAACCCCCACCTTTGGCAAGACTCGGGACTGCTCCAGACCCTTTTCCCCCCGCCCATTTGCGAAACCCCCGCTTCACCCTCCCCTTAAGAGAAAAAGGTACCAAAATTTATTTTTGGGAAATTCCCTTTTTTGCCTCCATGGATAACGTTTTTTTTTTTGGGTTTTCCCCCAGATTTCCTCAAAGAATCACCACCTTTTTTTCCCTTTATCAATTCCATGGATAACGGGCATTTCCTTTATAAAACCCCCTCCCTGACAAGTCAATACAAATAAACTTAAAACATTTTCTTTTTTCAAATTTTCTCCCTTTCCCCCAATTTTGATATTAATTTTTCTTTTTTCTAAATCGTTTTTTATACCCTCACACCTTTTCTTATCTATGTTCCCCTTTCAAAATTTCTACATTTGGCAAAAACCCTCCACTAAAAATTTGCAATTTTTCTTTAGAAATCCCATCGCCAATATCATCCGTTAAAAAAAACTGTGTCAACTCCCATTTGTATTTGATTTCCCACAATTTTTTAAACCCACCCCTCTCCCCCCCAACACCCTTCCTTTTACTTTTTTAAAAACTCCATCTAAAAAATAATTTAAAAAACCATTTGGGACATTTTCACCCTCCTGTCTAAGACCAAATTTTCCGGGGGAAGGGAGGGCTCCCTTTCTTTTTAACCCCACCCTAAGGGTAGGTAGGAGCACCCCCAGGTTGGTTGGGAGAACCTCCAGGTAAAGGTTGGAGCACCCTCCAGGTTTGGGGTTTGGGGACCCCCCAAAGGGAGGTTTTTGGGCACCCCCCCCGGTAGGGGAGGCGTCCTTCCAGGTAGGGGAGGCGCTCCCTCCAGGTAGGTAGGGGGAACCCTCCATTTAGATAGAAAAATCCAAATTTTGGTAGAACCCCCATTTAGGTAGGGGGAACCCCCCATTTTGGTAGGAGAACCCCCATTTTTGGTGGAGAAAACCCTCCGGTAGGGAGGAGAACCTTCGGTTGGGGAGAACCCCCCAGGTTTTGGGTTTCCGGGGGCCCCTTTGGCAGGGTTTGGCCCAAACCCCCCAGGTTGGTAGGGGCATCCCCTTTTGTTGAATCAAACAAACGCTTTCCTTTATGTGATTTAAAGAAATCTTTTTCCCGGTCTTTGTAAAAACTCCCCCCAATCCTTGGGGGGGCAAAATGGCTTAAAAATCCCCACAAAAAGGGGGGATTTAACAAGGGGGTTCTCAATTTTCCCCGTTTTGTCCCCTCACTTTACCAGGGTGTTTTTTTTAAAAATTTTTGGGTTTAAATTGGGTCGAACTTTTTTTCTGTTTGGGAGACGCTGAAGATCGCTTTGTGGTAATTTCCCAACAAAGTTCTCTTCCTAGAAAAACTTTTAAAATTTGTTCTAAATAATCTTTAAGACATTTGGGATGAAAAGAAACACAGCGAACTTAAAAGCTGTGATTGGGGCATGGGGAAATTGAAACAGGGGTATTTTGTCAGGGTGTCTGCTTTCTACGACCACAAACTTTTTGGGATGATTTTTTTAAGGCCCTTGAGAAAGACTTCTTTAAGCGTTTTTTGTTTTTCTTATTTTAATTTTATGGATTTTTAAATCTTTTTTAGATGATCCTAACAACAGGGCAACGAGGCCAATCCAATAAGATAAGCCTTTAATAAGGAAATTTTGAAGTTATTGTAGTACTTTTAGGGCCTGGGGTTTTTTCCCCGCCAGAGTTGAAAAAATTGGACGTGTTTTTTTTTTTCCCCCTGTTGTCGGGTGTTCCCCATCAGTTTTAAAAAGGGTACCTGGGTGTTTAAACGTTGGGGTTTTTGGGGCGAAATTTTCCCGGGACAAAAATGGGCCTTAATTTTTTCCCGAAATGCGGGCATTTCAAGGGGAAATTCTAAAATCGTAAATATGTCATTGGGTGTCACTAGGACTGTATACCTTTTAAAATGTACTTTTAGTAAAAAAAAGATTATTTTTTTTATTATTTTTAAAAATTATTTTATTTTTTATTAATATTTTATTATTAAATTTTTATTTTCCCCAAAACCTGGAAGAAAAACTGTTTTATAGAAAATGAGGGAAACTTTGTTCTAAGATGATTCCCTTCCAATTTGTCTTCAGTGCATTCCTTTGGGGGATTTTATTTCACTACATGCAGCAGCTTTTGAAAATTTTTCTGTCCCTGGATCACTTACAAGGGGTTTTCCTTTTTTGTGTTCCTTTGGGAAAGGGAAAAAGCAAACCCCTTTCCCCTTGTTTTGGTTTTTTTTTTCCCGCCGGGAAATCAATTTTAAAAACTTCCCAATCTTAACCTTTGGGAAAAATAACCCCATTTTCCCGGAAAAAATCAAAAAAATTTTAAAAACACAAAAAAAAACCCCAAAATTAAAATAAAGGGTTTTTACAAGAGTCAAGCCCTTTTCCAGGGGAAATAATTTACCGGGAAAATGAAACACAAAATTTAAAAACCCAAAAAATGTCCCCATTTTTTTTTCACTTGTGTTTTTTTACCTAACATATTGTAAATTTAAACCCCCAACATTAAAATAAATCCCCTTTTTTGTAGCTGCTTTGTGACCCCTGACATCTTTCAAAACTAAAAAATTTGGCCCACCCCCTGAAAAACGGAGTTAAAGATTGATGTTTTTAAAAACTGTTTTAAAAAACACAGATGTAAAAAGTAATTGAAAAAAGAAAACAAGGGTGTCGGAAAAATTTATTAAAAAAAAGCAGGGCCCTTGAAAAAAAACCAAAACGACAGCCAAAACGTTCCTTTATGCAAAATAGAAACAGTTGGGTTTTGGGGTTTTTTATGTAATGCCCTTTTCCAAAAAAAAAAAAAAACATTGATTGCCCAAACCCCAAAAATTTCATCGAAAAAATTTAATTAATTTTAAAAAGTTAAAAAAACTTTAAGGGAGAGCTCTTTCAGTACCTTGGAGATCCTATGGAACTTTGGTTTAAAATTTGTTCATCTATACATTTCCGGGGGTGAAAGGGAAACCGGCCATTTACACAAAGGGAAAATTTTTACAAGAGGAAAAGGGGGTTTCACGAAAACCCCTGGGTATGATTTCTTCATTCCCCTGAGGACAGGTCATTTTAAAATTTTTGGTGAGGGGGCCCCCCCACTTTACATTTGTGATAATTCGTAAACCCACATTGAAGCCCTATATTTTGTTAAGTGGGGAAGTTTCTGTCAGCTTCGGCCCCTAGGGGAAACTTTAAAGCCCAAATTTGGGCCAAAAATCGAAAATTATTGAAAATTTTTAGATAGAAAAATATGTGCCCCCTCCTTTTTGCTGCAGTATTTTGCTGTGTTTAACTTCTGGAAAAGGGGAAGGGGTGTTCAAAACGCCCTAGTTTTTTGAGGGCAGAAAAAGTCCCAAAAATTATGTTATTGAAGCTGTGGGGTTTTCCGTCGCTTTAAAAGAACTGAAGCTATTGAAAAATTTATTTTTGGGTTTGCTTTGTTTAAATTTTTTTATTATCTTTGGGGGAGGTGCCACTGAAAAGTGACGAATATCGGGTTTCTGATGTGAACCACCTCAAAAAGGAAAAAAATTTATTCTGTCCCCCAAAACAAAAGCAAGGATATTTTAAAGACTCCCGAAGTTTTTTTTCCACAGAACAGTAGGATCATGGGCAAATTTTCCCAAAGACTACTAGTTCGAGAAAACCCTCCCGCTGTTTTGGGGTTGGAAAAGGGGGTTCAAAAGAACGGTTTTTTCCGCAGTGGCTTTAAAAGTCCCACCCAGCGGGGGCTGGTGTGAAAACCGCGCAGTCGCCTATGCCCGCTCAAGAAAGGCCATCCTGCTCAACCCCAAATATATATTCAAAATCCTTAACTTTCAGCAATATATATAAATAAAGTTTTTTCTTCAAATTTTGGTTTCTTCATTGTTTTTTAAAATTTTTGATATTCCTTTCCCTTTTTGTTAGACTAAAATTCAAAACAAGGGCTTGCTAATTCCATTTAATCTGTTGTTTCGTTTTTTTTTGGGTGGTCATTTTGGGTTTTATTTCAAAAGGGAATTTAAAAAGGGGGCAAAATGTTTGTTTTAGAAGTATTACTTTTACGCCTGTATGCCTGCGTGTGGTAGACATAATGATTATCACACCTTTTCTTTATTTCTCCAGGTAAATTCAACCTGGTGAAATCACATTCCCAGCATTTCAAAACATAAAATGATGAATCATTAATGTCTGTGCTTCATTTTGTTACTATGTATGACAACGGGAGCATGTGAGTGTCATGGGTCAATGGAGTTTCAGGGAGATAGTTCCTTGGAGACTAAGGAAAATTGGGTTTTGTCCAGCTTCATGGTTGATTATTGATGACCCAAGGAATCTGGACAACACTATGAGCAAACTTTAACACGCCGTTAGAGCACGGCTGTGTCTGTCTTTCTGACTGCCTGTGTCTGTCTGTCTCTGTCTCTGTCTCTCTCTCTGCCAGTCAGTCTCTCTATTTCCGAGAGTATTTTCTGTTACCGACACAGTCACAATTTTGCACATTCTATATATATATAGAAGACGGTGGCAAGAAAATGTTTAGAGGTTTAAAAGTTTCAGGAACGACAATCATTGATGTCGCTACTGACTAAATGGCGCCGTTCCAAGGATGTTGTAGGTGATTTTGAATGTGTAATTACTGTAATTTTATTAGAGGATCTTCTGAACAGTGTACCTCCTGTAAGGCATATCCTGAGGTAAAAGATTTTAATGATTTTAAACAGTCTCTAAAGTTAGAAGTAGTTATCACCCAGATTATGTTAATAATAATATTTCTCCGCCAATTAGGAGGAGTAAGAAATTTCACAGGTTTTAGCCAAACTTTTTTCAGCCTCATAATCCAAAGAGTTTCCAGCTTACTAATCACCAGAATCCTGGTTCCCAGGGATTTAAATCTACTTCCCAGTTACCTGCTCAACGAAGTGGTAAGTCAGTTACAGGTTCAAGAAAACAGGGAACATAAGAAAGAAGGAACACTGCAATAGGCCTACTGACCCATGCGAAGCAGGTCCATGCCACAACTCTGCTTAGAACAATGGCCACCTAGTCAGGTCACTTCCACTTAAGCAAGTAGCACAGCACCAGACCTGGCAGCACAAGCTAGTCAGGTCCAACTCACACCCACCCACACCCACTCATGTATTTATCCCACCTATTTTTAAAACTACACAACGTCTTAGCTTTTATACCGTACTCGGGAGTTTGTTCCACTCATCCACAACTATTACCAAACCAGTGCTTCCCTATACCTTCCCGAATCGAATTTTTCAAAATTGAAACCATTGCTGCGAACCTTCCTCCGTAGGGCCGGTGAGTTCCTTTTTCGTTTTCCCAAAGGGCCGCGTGTCCCGGGGGTCCGCCTGTGTCCCCCAAGGGTTCTCCCCCTTCCCCCCCTTCCCAGGGGGCTGCCTCGACGCCGGTGGTATCCTTTTTCCTTCCCAGGTCTCCCCCTTCCCCCTTCCCCCACACCCCCCAACTTCCCCCCCCACCCGGGTTCCTTTCAGGGGAAGGCGAAGGCAGGTGCCCCCCTTCCCCCCCTTTTCCCCCCCACCCCCAAACCTTGCACCCCCCCCGGGTCCGTGGTTCCGGGGTTACCGGGGGGGGCCCCCCCCCCCCCCCCCAGGGTGCTCCCCCTTCCCCACTCCCCCACACCCCCCAACCCTTTCCCCCCCCCCGGGGCCGTGTTTTCCCGGGGTTTTACCCGTGCGAAGGCCAGGTGCTCCCCCTTCCCCCCTTTCCCCCAAAACCCCCAAAAATTGCAACCCCCCCCCCCCCGGGCCCTGGTTCCCGGAGTTCCCGGCGAAGGCCAGGTGTCCCCCTTCCCCCCCCCCCCCCTTCCCCTTCCCCCACACCCAACCTTGCACTCCCCCCCCCGGTTGTGGGTTTCGGAGGTTTTTCTGTGCGAAGGCCGGGGCTCCCCCTTCCCCACTTCCCCCACCCCCCCTTGCACTCCCCCCCGGGGTTCCGGGGTTTCCCAGTTTTTCACCTGGCGAAGGCCAGGTGCTCCCCTTCCCATTTCCCCCCCACCCCAACCTTGCACCCCCGGGGGTCCGTGGTTCCAGGAGTTCCCCTGTGCGAAGGCCAGGTGCTCCCCCTTCCCCCACTTCCCCCACCCCCAACTTGCACTCCCCCCCCCGGGCCGTGGTTCCAGGAGTTGCCTGTTCGAAGGCCCCAGGTGCTCCCCCTTCCCCCCCACTTCCCCCACCCCCCAAACCCTTCACACACAAAAGCACTGCAGTAATGCTAAAAAAACAGTAAAAAAGCACTGCGTAATGGTGCAAGACAGCAAAAAACACCCTTTGCGTAATGCTGCAAGGAAGAATTCAGCACTGCAGTAAGCTGCAAAGAAGTATAACAGCACTGAACAATGCTGAAAGACAGTATAAAGCATGCAATAATGTGAAAGACAGTTAACAGCACTGCCAAAATGTGCAAGACAGTAAAAAGCACTCCCCCATAATGCTGCAAGAATTTAAAAACAGCATGCAGTAAGCTGAAAAAGACAGTGAAAACAGCCGCAGTAATGCTGCAAAACAGCAAAACAGCCACGAATATGTGCAGATGTATCAACACTGCTAATGCTGAAAGCCCAGTATACACCCCTGCAGTATTGCTGCAAGACAATTAACAGCACTGCGTTATGCTGCAGGAAAGCATAACAGCACTGTGTAATGCTGCAAGACAGTATAACAGCACAGCAGTAATGCTGCCAAACAGCTTAATAGCACTGCAAATGATGCAAGCCGTGTAACAGCCTGGAGTAATGCAGCAAGACAGTATAACAGCACTGGATTAATGCTGCAAGCATATAGAGCAGCACAGTGAATGCTGCTAGACAATAAACGTAAGCACTCAAAATGCTGAAAGACAGCAAAACCCAGCATTGCAGTAATGCGCAAGACAGTATTAACCCGCACTGTAGTAATGAAAGGAAATATAACCAAAAGCACTGCGTAATGCTGCAAAACAGTGTAACTTAGCACTGCAGTAATGCTGCAAAACAGTGTAACTTAGCACTGCCAGAAATGCTGCAAGCCAGTATTAAAGCACTGCAGTAATGCTGCTAGGAAGTATTAAGAGCCTGCAGTAATGCTTAAGACGCATAATAGCGCTGCAATAATGATGCAAGCCGGAAACCCGCACTAGAGTATGCGCAGACGTTATACAGCACTGGATTAATGCTGCAAGGACAGTATAAGCAAGCACTGTAGTATTGCTGCACACAATATAACTTTAAGCACTGCAATAATGCTCCCAGGACGCATAACAGATTGCAGTAATGCTGCAAGACAGTTTAACGCACTGTAGTAATGCAAGGCAATATAAATAGCACTGCAGTAATGCTGCAAAACAGTGTAACTTAAGCACGCAGTTATGCTGCAAAACGTTTTACTAAGCACTGCAAATTGCTCCCAAAACAGTGTACTTAAGCACTGCAGTAATGCGCCAAACCAGTATTAACACCACTGCAGTATGCTGCGGGCAGTATTAAGAGCACTGCGTAATGCTGCAAGTGTTAACAGCACTGCAGTAATGCTCCCAAGGGACGTTAACAGCACTGGAAGTAATGCTGCAAGTGCATAACGCACTGTAGTAATGCTGCAAGACGGGTATAACAGCACTGCAATAATGCTGCAAGACAGTATAACAGCACTGCAATAATGCTGAAAGGACAGATAACAGCACTGCCATAATGTCCCAGACAGTTAAAAAAGCACTGCGAATGCTGCAACACAGTGTAACAGCACTGCGTAATTTGCTGCAAAACAGATAACAGAACTGCATTTAATGCTGCAAGACTGCAAAAAACAACACTGCAATAATGCTGCAAGACAGTATAACAGCACTGCAGTAATGCTGCAGGAAAGCATAACAGCACTGTAGTAATGCTGCAAGACAGTATAACAGCACGCGTAATGCTGAAGACAGCAAAATGCACTGAAATAATGATGCAAGCCTGTAACGCACTGGAAGTAATGCAGCAAGGACAGTTAACAGCATGGTTAATGCTGCAAGACAGTATATAGCAAGCACTGCAGTAATGCTGCAAGACAGTATAACAGCACTGTAGTAATGAAAGGCAAAAATAACATAAGCACTGCAGTAATGCTGCAAAACAGGTAAACTTAAGTACTGCAGTAATGCTGCAAGACAGTTTTAAACCACTGCAGTAAATGCGCAGACAGTATTAAGAGCACTGCTGTAATGGCTGCAAGATAGTATAAGAAACTGCAGTAATGCTGCAAGACAGTATAACAGCACTGGAGTAATGCGGGCAAGATAGTATAACAGCACTGCAGTAATGCTGCAAGACAGTATAAACCCAGACTGGAGTAATGCTGCAAGCAGCATAACAGACATGGAGTAATGCTGAAAAGACAATATAACAGCACTGCATTAATGCTGCCGAAATAAAACAGCAGTGCAGTAATGCTGCAAGCAGTAAAACAGACTGAAAGTAATGCAGGCAATATAACATAAGCACTGCAGTAATGCTGCAAAACAGTGTAATTAAGCACTGCGTAATGCTGCAAGTCAGTATTAACCAGCACTGGCATTAATGCTGCAAGACAGTATTAAGAGCACTGTAGTAATGCTGCAAGATTAGTATAACAGCACTGGAGTAATGCTGCAAGACAGTTTTAACAGCACTGGGTAATGCTGCAAGACAGCATAACAGCACTGGAGTAATGCTGCAAGCCCAATATAAACAGCACTGCATTAATGCTGCCAGACAATAAAACGCAGTGCAAGTAATGCTGTAAGACAGTAAAACAGCACTTTTAGGTAATTGCAAGGCAATATAACAATAGCACTGCAGTAATGCTGTAAAACAGTGTAACTTAAGAAACTGGCAGTAATGCTGCAAGACAGCATAAACGCACTGTATTAATGCTGCAAGGCAGTAAAACAACAGTGCATTAATGCTGCAAGACAGTAAAAAAAACACTTGCAGTAATGCTGCAAGACAATTGTAACATAAGCACTGCAGGAATGCGGGCAAAAACGATATAACATAAGCACTGCATTTAAATGCTGCAAGACAGTAAAATAGCACTGCAGAAATGCTGCAAGACAGTAAAATAGCACTGCAGTAATGCTGCAAGACAGTAAAAACAGCACTGCAGTAATGCTGCAAGACAGTATAACAGCACTGCAGTAATCCTTAAGACAGTGTAAGCACTGCGTAATGCTGCAAGACAGTATAAACAGCACTGCAGTAATGGTGCAAAAACAGTATAATTTTAATGACTGCAGTAATGCTGCAAGACAATATAACGTAACTGCTGCGAAATGCTGCAAGACAGTATTGAGGCAAGTTCTCAAAAATGTTCTCTAGTTTGTCCAGTTTTGCCATTTAAGCTGCAAACCTTTTTTCTCGAGGGCTTTTAAGGGTTATCCAGATGCGTTCACAATATAAATTAACCCGGTGAAGGCTACACTCTCTTTTTGTCACAAACTGCTAAAAGTAACAACCTCCCAATATTTATATCCTTACAACACTCTGCCAACCGTTGACCAACATTCTTTAAAGTATTCTTTATCCAGACATGTAAAACGAGGGAGGAATCTGTAAAGAAGGTACAGGAGGGGGGAAAAGGGGGGTGATTTAAAGATGAGGACAGAAGGAAAATGATGAAGAAGGAGCTAAGGGAAACAAGAAATGCAAAATGACCGCCTCTCTGCAAAGATAGGGTGAGTCGGAGAGAGGAGTCACGAATCCAGGAGAGGCGAGTGGGCGGGGCAGACAGCAAGAAAATGGAGCACTTGAATATGGCGTCCGAGTTTTTTCCCGGGCTGCAACTCCCATCACTACCCTTGTACACTAGCCAGCAATAATATTCGTCTCCATAACCCTGCTACTATACAGAGTTTCACGCTGAAGTGTCAGTTATTAATGCATGGTGTAAAGAAAAACCGTAGCAATATGTTTTAGCTATGTTATGTTATTACGTAAGAGTTTATTTGTGACAAACTTCATTTTTCTTCCCTGTGAGGTCAAATACTCCATCTTGGTCTCACCTAGGCCTAGAAAAAAAACCCCTGATTTTCTCAAACATCTCTTTCTTAAAATTCCATCGTTTCCTGACATCCGTCTTGAAGATTTTCCCCCTTCCTCCTAATATATTTTCCACCGCTGTGTGTATCCCCGCTCTAGTGATTCGCCCCTCGCCTCAAACTTTCACATATTAAGAAACAACTGCAACCACGAGGTTTCGAATTGTCTAGCTCGAAACATCATTTATTAAGAAACTATGTCATGCAAGACCGTTTGTGAGGCTCATGTACGATGCGGTGCACATTACTTCTGCTCAGCAGCAGTAATGTACATCTGAAGGAATGGAGACAATATGAAAAAAACTATTAAGTCACTCTAAATATGATGCTGAATAAAATAGAAAAAAATAAGATGATAATTCATTGTTGCAATGGAACATGTAGGTCAGTATGAAATGAAATATTTTTTAATTAAAAAAAAAAAAAGGTTCAGTACGAGACTGACAGTAATTGTGAAGGCTTACTCAGCCCTGTAACAACTTCAGACAGTATTACTCAGGCTGGCTCCTCCTCAGGAAAATTAATGAATAGAAAAAGAAATAATAATTCACAAAGATAAACACTATTTATTAAATCAAACATAAAACAACAAAACATGAAAGGTATATCCTATTTGAAAGAAAAATGAAAAATGAAATGAATAAAATAACATTTGAACTCAACAATAATATCTACAATGGTGTCTGGTGTTGGTGACACTGTTGTTGAAACCGTAGCCGTTGCTGATGATAAGGGGGGGGTCGCAGGTGTTGGTGACCATCCACTGGCTAGTTCTTCACAGTATACCAGTGAGTATTCTATCCCGAAGACAGGAAAGCAGGTTCTTTACCACTGCAATGCTGTGGAGTTACGTCCTGCAATTTCATACAGGTGCACAGGTACTTCAATACAACCTGGAGAAGTCTCTGGACGTTAGTCCTTAGCATTGCAGCGGTAAAGAACCTGCTTTCCTGTCTTCGGGATAGAATACTCACTGGTATACTGTGAAGAACTAGCCAGTGGGTTGCAACCAACACCTGCGACCCCCACCCCATCATCAGCAACGGCTACGATTGCAACAACAGTGTCACCAACACCAGACACCCAAGTTTTATAAATATTAGCGTTGAGTTCAAATGTTATTTTATTCATTTCATTTTTCATTTTTCTTTCAAATAGGATATACCTTTCATGTTTTGTTGTTTTATGTTTGATTTAATAAATAGTGTTTATCTTTGTGAATTATTATTTCTTTTTCTATTCATTAATTTTCCTGAGGAGGAGCCAGCCTGAGTAATACTGTCTGAAGTTGTTACAGGGCTGAGTAAGCCTTCACAAGTGGCGACCTTGCCAGGATCAACTCTACTGAATCAAGATTCAACTCCATCTCGAATCTACCATTGGAACTTCAACGCCGCATACCACAGACGGTTACCACCAGCCATGAGTAATCATTCTCTATGGTAGGACTACAGTACAGGTATTTGAAAGATTTGGTGTTTGTTATAGTCTCAATTTATTGTAAGTCAAGTCAGGCAGGATATAATATTTAATTCTGCCACCTTTTTGGAGCTTGAAACACTTTAGAGGATTAGACTCTAGGGACCCGAAATTTTCCAGTGACAACTTGTTTCATTGAGCTCTTTATTGTATCAAGGGAACTGTCATAGGACACTCTTGATTTGTTGGTGAGAAGATTGGATGGTCAAGGGACCCCATTCTACTTACTGTTTGCTCAGAGCCGGCATAGAACCCTTCGTTTTCGTTAATAAATATTGTTTAATTGAAGCAGGGATCGAGCCCTCTGGTTTATTTACAGTTTGAGCAGAGCAGGAAAAATTGAACCCCCCCGTTTTCTTTAAATACCCTTTCATTTCCCCTATGTTTAAGTTATTCTTGCAAGCAGGGGAGGAAACCATTTTTGGGTTGGTAATTTTAAGTTAGAAAACAGGGAAAATTTTTTAGAATCTTTCTTTTAGTGCTAAGATAGGAAAGTTTGAAAGAGGAAAGAGGAGAAGGAGAGAAGTAGAAAGGAAAAAAAAAAAAAAAAAAAAAAAAAAAAAAAAAAAAAAAAAAAAATTCCAAGAAAGACAGTTAGAAAGAGAGCGAGAAGCCAAAAGAGGTGAAAACTTGATCGTAGGAAAGAGAGAGTACGTAAAGAACAGGTTAAATTAAGAGAACTGGAGTGTTTCAACATAAACAAAATGGCGATGCGTTTCGCCGCGTGTTAATACTATTTGTATTAACTAACCGGGGATTATACCGGGAAAATCATAAATGTGTTACTGCCAGAAAATCTCGTGATACTTATGGCTTTCAAGGGAAATTTTCCTTTTATGTGGGTCCCCTTGAATGGAACTACACGGATCTTCGTCAATTTTTGTGCACTCGAGTACGAGAAGATTGTGACCCAGTACCGGATATAAGTAAGCAAGTCCCCCCACAGTTTCTGTCCATTGCATGACGTTTCACGATATAACTGGGTACGTGTGGAAAAGTGCCTTTTGAGGCCAATGAATTTTGTATACGTGACTTTTTTGAACGTTATGGGAAGATCCACCTGGTCACGGGGGTTTTGGGTGGTTTGCGGCCACTAAAAGGGCCCTTCAGGAGGGGTCATTTACGTTGAAAATGCCCCTGCTCAGCCGTTCCCTTCGTACGTTCAACTGGGAGTTTCGTTCCGGGTACGTTGTACCGGGAAGAGAAAACTTGCCGCCTCTGGGGCGCTCTGGATCACATAGCGGCCTGTGCCAGGCCAGCCGCCATCGGGGGTGGTCGTCGCCCTGACGGGGGGGTACCGTCGCCTTGGAAGAGGGGGTTTCGAGACCTCGCCGGTTAGAAACATGGAGTGCTGGGGTTGATGGGCCTGCTACTGATTTCCATCTTGTGGGGGACTCAAACGGGGGCTGCCCCCCTTGACGGGGGGGAAAACATGTGAACGGGGTGAAATCCCTAGAAAGAGAGGCAGGGGGATGGAACCCCGACATTAAAATCTGCGAAAAGGACCTATTAGCATCGAAATGGTCTGATTTTTGTTTGTGTTCTGATGGGGGGAAATTATGTGCAGATGATGGTAGAAAACTAAAGGGAATTTTGGAGAGTTCGAGTTTTCTACTGCTGGGCGAAATTACAGGAGAACACCCCAAATTACTGACATGTCTGAAGATGCTGTTTCTAGGAAGCGTGGGCTCCCCCGCCGACCCCGATGATTCTGCCCCCGGGGACAACTTTTCGGGAAGAAGACGTGGTCGGAAATCACGGGTGGGGGGGGGGTTTCGCGCGAGTCCGGACGCAGGAATACGGGGGATTGCCAAGGTGCGGGAAGTCCCCTTGGGTGTTGCCGGGCAAAGAAAAAAAGGAGTGGACCCCCAAGGAAAGCCCCCTTTAACACAGTTAGGTGTGTAACTATTAATGTTAATGGTTTGAAATTGTCAAAAAAAGTGTGTGCAGTTGCTGAGGGGTTGAATTTTTTGCGGGAGTGTTTTTTTTTGCAAAAACATAACCATAAAGTAGGAAGTTTTTTTTGGTAGATGGTTATGACATTTATGTGACTACCCCCAGGCGTCTAAAGGTGGGTGGCTGTGTTGATAAAAGCGACCAGCCCGTTTGCTGAGACATTGGGGGAAGGGGGGGGGGTCGCGTGGTGGGGTTTTCGGGGGGGTTGGGGGTGTAGAGATTGGTTTTGTAGGGGTATAGGGGGGCCGGCCTGAACATGATGTTAAATTAAAAATATTTTTGTTAGGATGTTTTGGGTATATTTTTTGGGGCCCTGCCAGAAATTACGTGGTAGGTGGTGACGGGAAAAATGGTAGGGGAAAAGATTTTGAACCGGGGGGGGCGGGGTTCTGTTCACTTTTTTTTGGGTGACTTGTTTGTCTGGTTTGGGGTTGGTTGATGTACGCGGAGGACGGATTTTGGGGAGGGGGGGGGGGGGGGGGGTATCTTTTGTGCTTTGGGGCTATGAGCATGTTTAGATGGGGTATGTGTCTCGGCGGGTGGTGTAATCAATGTGCGTGTATTGAATGCTTTTTCTCCGACCACCGGGGATTTTTTTGTGGACCGACGGGGGAGGTCTCCGCATCTTTTTAAGGGATATGGAAACTAATACGGGATCAAAAGTGCGGGTGATGGGAAATTTTGAGGACTCTGGGCTTTTTGGGGAGTGACCCCGGGAGGGAGGGATTTAGTCGACAGGGGGATGAGGTTGTGAACCCCTCGAAAAAAGGATTTTTTTTAATGGGTGTAAGGGGGGCCACTCGCTTGGAGTAGGGTTTTCAGAGGTCCTGGGGGGTATCTACGAAAATGTTATGCAAGGGGGGGCATCTGGGGTTTACCAAGTGGATGAGTCGATGCTATTAAAGAACAAACCAAGTATTGAAAAAAAAAGGTTTTCGAGGGGGCGCGCTTTTTCGATTTGGGGGTAGGGGAGGGCTTTGGGGGGTGACAAGCCTTTGCTTGTGTCACAAAGCAGAAACCCAAAGGCAAAAAAAACGACTGAAATTGTGAGTTTAGGGGTGCAGGATGAAGTTGAGGGGTATAGGAGGGACAGGTTTAACAAAACTGAGGGGATAAGTTTTTATGTCGTATTTGGGTAAGATCCAGAGCAAAGTAAAGACGTGATGAGCATGCATACAGGTTTGGGGGGAGGACGACGAGCATTTTAATGATATGATGCCTTCTTGGGTGGGCCTTATTGAGGCAGAGGTGGGGAGGCACTAAAAGGAATTGAAAGGGGGAAGGCTCCAGGCATTAGGGCACCCCTTGTAAATTTTTTAAAAACTTTGGGAGGAATTCGGATTTTATGGTTCGTTTACTCAATGCGATGGGGGAGGGGGGGGGGTGTTGGGTCTTCTAGGTACGGGGGTTTTGGGTCTTGTTGGGAAAATGTGATGTGGCCGTTAGCGATTTAAGGAATCCCCGTCCCAAAATCTTTTGATGTGTAGTGACTATAAACTATATGCGAAAATATTGATGAATAGAATTAAAAAGTGTTTGATAAGGTAATCCATAAGAGTCATTTTGGTGTCCCAGGTTTTTCAATGTATGAGGTCTGGGTAAAGGGATTTTTGTTGGGGAAAATGCGGGGTGAGGGGGGGGGGGGTTTTTTGGCTTTAGATGGCGGCCCTTTTGATGTGGGGAAAAAAGAGGGTTCTGGGGAAAAAATTTTAGATGGCGGGGTTTTTTGGAAAAAGAGTCATCTGGGGGGCCCGTTCGTTGTAAATGAGCGGTTTTAAAGTACAAATTAAGGCAAGTTAGGTGTTTTTGTACACATGGGGGGGGCATTCGTCAGGGATCCCCCATGTCTCAAATGTTTTTTGGGATGTTGCAGGACCCTTTTTTTGGGGGTATTTTTGGGGGGAATAGGACATCTGGGGTCCAGAGTGGTCGACCAACCCCTTTTGGGTTATGTTGATGATACTACTGTGTTATTTCTTACGGGAGCAATTGGGGTTTTGTTGGGAGACTTTTTGACTTTTGGCAAGGGTATGGGGATGTTTTGTTTAAAAGAGAAAAATCGAAAATTATGGGTTTTGGGGGTGGGGGGGGATGGGGTGGTGCAGAGGGGGGGGACTGTGGTTATCGTATCACATATGTGGTTTCATTATATGCGGGGTCGATCAATAGGGCGTGCAATTTGGGGGGGGTTTTTACATAGTGTTTGGGGCGCTTAAATAGTTACGGCCGCGCATTAACCCTGCATCAGAGGGCGGGGTCATTAAAGTCCTGCTTTATAGCAAAGTATGGCACTTCTGCACTTATCCTCTGTTGCAGGGGGGCTCAAGTCTTTTCATAGAATTTACGTTTTTGTGGGGTTCGGATGCGATTGGCCCAAGAGCGGTGGTGGGGACACCACTGCATCAGGGAGGGTTTTGGGTTCATTCCTCTAAGCTGGGGTTTCCCAACTAGGGGGAAAATTTCCCCCTGGGGGTAAATTTTTTTCATTTTTGGGGGGGGAAATGGAGGGGTGCAGAAAAAAGTTTGATTTTTAAAAACAAGAAAAAAGCGGTACCCGGATGAGGTTATGTTAACTTGTTTAGTATAAAAGTTGTAAATAAAATTTATAAGTAAGTAATAAAATTAAAACCAAATAACAATAAAAACATCAAAAATTAACAGTTTAGAAAAAAGGAAAAAATATAGCTAAGTTGTGGAAACCCAAAAATATTTTGACAAGTACTTCAGGCCAAAAGTCACTCAGAGCCCCAAAAGACCTGCCAGATGCTCACTCCTTCCTGAGGGTGCCTCTATTTCACCTGTCATTTTAAACTGAGCATCAGCGAAGTAGCTTTAAATGGTTTTTAGTGACGCCCTGGCGTTTTATAGTAGTATTTACCCACTTTACTGTGAATTTGTGCTATATTAATTTTTTATATAATGTATGTGTGGGTTTTTCGTTTTCATGGGTTTTTTAGGGGTTAGCAGAGTATCGAGGCGTATACTTCACGTTTACCATATTATCAATTAAAAACAACTTTTGGAAAGGGGGTAAAAATGCTTTTGGGCATGTTTTAAATTGGGAACAAGCTGAAAAAATTTTGGGAACCACTGCTTGAGGGGTCGTGTCATGGATGTTCGTGAAGCGTGTTTTCTCCGACTGGGTGGGATGCATGCGGGTTAAGCGAATTGTACACGACCTGCGCAGGTGGGGGAGAGGGAGGAATTTAATTTGGTGCGACGCGATTGCTTGGTATTTTTGAAAAATAAGGGGGTGGTATGTAAAATTATGTACCTTTAAAAAGGGGGGTGGGAGGTAGTCGTGGTGCAGTTTTAAAGGGGAAGTATCCCAGTATGCGTGGGGTGATTAGGGGCGATTTACATTGCGTCTGCCTGCTAAAAAGGGGAAGTGGTTTTTTTAAATTTTTTTAAAGGAATTTTGCTCTGGGGTGGTGTTGATAATGGCGTTTAGAGGAAGACTGGGGGTTTTCCGGGGGTGCGGATGGGGGAATCTGCTTTTCATGTTGGTTTTCTGTGAACTTTGGTTTGGTCAGGTGGTTATAGGGTTTTTTCATTTGGTAGGGGGGGGAGGTTTTTCGGTTTCTCCCGGGCGTTGAGTTTTTATGTAGGTGGGGTTGACTTGCTGTACAACGTTGGTGTCGTATGTTTTGGCCCTTATATTTTGTGTCATGGGGGTAGAGGCCGTTGATGGAAACAGTAGAAATTAGGGGGTTAGCAGGGACGATTTATAGGCAAAAAGTGAAATTTTGGTGGTATAGAGGGGAGGGGGGGAGAGAGACTTCCCCCCTAAAATAAAGCCTTGGAGTACGGAATTTGAGAAATTGTGGTGTTCAGTGGGTAAACTAACGGGGCTGGTCAGCTGTGTCTAATTGTGTTTTCAAATGCGTGAAATTTTTTTGTTCTCGTGTTTATGGCTCTCCCCATGTAACGGGGATGATGAAATTCTTACGTGCTTTGTATATACAACTTTTAGGAATGTTTTCGTCTTTTATGCCTTTTAAAGTCTTTGGTGTACTTTTTTTATATGGTGTGTTCCTAGCACAGTTTGAACGTTTTTTTATTTCCGTTTTTTTTTTATGCCGTGCCCTGTGTTTTCAAAAATTTATGATTATGAAGTTTTGTTTTCCTGTAAGCTGTGAGGAGCTTGAACTATTGTGGAGGTTTTGTATTTTTCAATGTGGGCATCTTTTCAGTGTATAATTTTCCCTTTTATGCGGCATTTGTGTTTTATTTAGATGTCAAATATCACAGTGATTTTCGTTTTGTTTTTATTAGATATTTCATTGTATGAATGGTAGCGTCATCCCGATCCACCTTTGAACTGTATGCTTTCTTAGTCCATGATAATAACCCGTGGTAGTGCCCAAATTAACGTTTGTTGCCACTTTAAGCACTGAGTTTTTTGATTTAAATCTTGGATACGTTGTGTGTTGGCAGGCGGAAGCCACCCCAGTTATAGCCCAAGAAGTACCCCTTTTTATAAATACTGATGTTTGTGTTTGTGTAATTTGTGTGGGGTTGTTTTGTCACATTTTTTATTTGTATAGTGTTTATTTTCCCGTGTTTTGCTTATTATTTATTTATATAAGAAAACTAGGTGTGCCCGGTATTCTTGACAATTATTTTTTGCACCCTACTATTTTTTACCCGAGTTTTCAATAAAAAAAAAAATTCTTATTGTATAGGGGTTTAATTTTGGGGAAAAGCATGTACTTGTTTTTAACTGAGATTGTGATGTAGGTATTATTGATTAATACTGTGAAAGGGTTTTCAACCTTTGTCATATGTCATCACGTATTTTAAAATTCAAATCTGAAAGGTTTATATAATTTATAAATTTTTTTTTGTTTATATAGTTATAGTTTATATTGTTTATATTTTTGAGTTTTTTTAAAAATTTTGGTAATGTATATGAGTAACCTCTTTTATGTCAATTCAATGTGTTGTTAAAACTTTTTAGGTTTTGTGTTGGATTGAGGATCCTCTTACCCTTTTATATCTTTATTTAATATTAACGTAAATTTTTAAATAAAATATAAAAAAAAAATTTAAAAAACTTGGGAAAGAGCAAAGGATTTGAGAACACGAGTTAAAAGAGAGGAAAAGGATCGCGGCCGAGAAATCTCGCCCTTTAATTAGAGAATAAAAAGTTTAATTTTCACAAAACAATTTTAGGAAAGGAGTAAATTTTAACCTGCAGCGTGCACTATTCCACCCTAATTTACCTCCCTTTCCCGAAGGTGAAGCATAACTTCATACATTATTTAGGTTTGAAAATATGCTACCCTCTGTGGGGAAAAAGTTGACACCCGGGCCGGTTAGGAATGTTATTTTCTGGTACAGCCTTGAATATCTAAGCAACTTTGTCACAGGATATCATATGTAATTATAACCTACTAAAGAAAGCAATCCTTAAAGCATATCAAAAAACCACTAATTCTTACAGGAAAGATTTCAGGTATGCCACCTTACAGCCTGGCCAGAACTTTCAGCAGTTACAGGTAACACTCTTTCGTTTGTTCGACTTTTGGATAGAGAGTTCAGGAATTGATCACAGTTATGAATCTCTTAGAGACTTCATGGTTGCTGACCAGTTCCTGACAGCTCTTCCCCACCAGATACGAACATTCATTAGAGAACGTAACCTGATTAAAGCTGAGGAAGTTGTTGAGGCTGCTGACCTGTATGCTGAGGCTCACAATTCCTATAAAAACCTAAAGGGATCAAACCCTAAGGGCAAGGGTTCATCAGACCTTAAGAAATCAAAGCCTCTAGTGGAAAGTAAAATGACTTCTTTTATTCCTGTTTGTCATTTGTGTGGTGTTAAGGGACATAAACGTCCAGATTGTCCTTCTAAGAAAGTCCAAAAAGTTGGAAGATGTTTTAAAGACTGCAATGACCAAGCACCCTTCTGTTCAGGAACAGTTAATGGACTTAATGTATCTACCATTTTACGAGACACTGGATGCACATGTATAGTCATTTCTGATAAGCTGTTCCCTAATCTTAAGAAACTCATTCCTCTGCTATACTTTCAGACTACTTGGGCCGTACAGACACTTTTCCTACCATCCGTTGTTACATTAGGTCTAAATGGTTCACAGGTTGGTCTGAAGCCGTACTAGCTCCCATCACTTCATGCTCCGTACTAATAGGTAATGTAAAAGGTGCCATTCTTCCTTCTGAGCTTGACCTGTCATCACCAAAGATGGACATAGGTGTTTCAGATCCTCTTCCTGTAGAGTCGGAGAAGCCCCTCGAAAGTTCAGATGAGACAATGTCTCGTGAGATTCATGTGGGATTAAAAACCAGTGATGCTACTCTCGAAAGCGAGGTAGTAGGATCACCGGTTCACTTGTTAGATGAAAGTGAAGATATCACCTCCGATACCATAAATGTCTTGACTAGGGCTCAGACCAAAGCCCAGGCTTCTCCTACTGTCCGTCCTATGATTTTCCCTGACTTTAAGCCTTTAGATATATCGAAGGATTCCTTTGTCAAGTTACAACGTAATTGCCCTTCTCTTCAGAATTGCCATAATGCCGCTAAACAAAATCAAGTTATCCAAAGGAAAAACTTTTCATATAAATTTGAATATATAAAAGGTATCTTGTACAAGTCAGTATCAAATTAAATTCAGATGAGACAGACTATTCCATCTTAGTTGTTCCAAGTCATTGCAGAGAGACTGTTCTTAAAATGGCTCATGACCTGCCAGTGGCCGGACATTTCTCGCATCGTAAAACTTTAAATAAAATTAGGGAAACCTATTTTTGGCCTAAAATGTCCTCAGATGTCACTAACTATTGTAGATCGTGTAAAGTTTGCCAACTGTCATCCTCCCGAGGTACCAGGCGAGTACCTATGGTCAAAATGCCTATCTTTACGGTACCCTTTGAAAGAGTAGCTATTGACATCGTTGGTCCTTTATCTCCACTTTCATCTGGGGGACATAGATATATATTAACATTGGTTGATTATGCTTCGAGTTTCCCTGAAGCCATACCCTTAAAGACCATAACTACTACAGAGGTGGCTGAAGCCCTTTTGTCCATCTTCTCCAGAGTGGGCATCCCTAGAGAAATTTTGTCTGACCGTGGGACACAATTCACATCTGACTTAATGCAACATCTATACCAACTTCTGGGAGTGAAGCCTCTCTTTCCCACCCCCCTACATCCCAGCGGTAATGGGGGGTTTGAGCGCCAGCTTTTCGATTTCAAGTCCTTTTTAAAAGGAAAATTTTTTGCTCCCTTAAACCTAAGGATGGCATCGTTATTTCCCTGTGTTTGTTTGCCAGGAGGGAAGGTTCCCAGTGACTTTTTGGGGTTTTCCCTTTTTAAACTTCCTCTTGGTAAAACGGGGCCAGGCCCTTCCATCCTTTCATGACTTTTTGGGACTAATGGGGGGTTTTAAAGGGCTAAATTTTCAGTCTTTTTTCCATTTTTTCCCCTTTGGGCCCCTTGACCCAAAAATTGAGGAACCCTCTGAAAATAGTTTCGAAAAACCTAAGTTTGGGTCAAGGGACCAGTACAAAACCTTTTTTTGACTCCAAAAGTCGGAGAATTTTTAAAACGTAGGGGATGAGTTTTGTAATTTTCCCCTATAAAGCAAATAAATTTTAGTAGCAGGGAAAAGGGTCCAAATAAAGTTTTAAAAAATTTGGGGAAAAGTTACAAACCCCCTAGAATTTAAAGGGGGAAACCCTAAGTTTATCATTTTCAACTTCCTTAAGAAATATTACCGAAAAAAATTCCCGGTTTAACTCCCCTTAAAATTTTGACTTAGTTTTTCCACACGAACTTGATAAAACTGAAGAATGTAAAGTTTTCGAATTGAAAACCTCAAAACTTGGGACAAAGGAAAAAACCTACATGACTTGGTGCCCCTTGCCCAAACTCGGGAGCAACCAAAATTAATTTTAATGAATCTTTGGATGCCCCAAAAAGAGACAGGGAACATTTTCAATGTGGGAGTAACTTTTCAAAACGTTTTAAATTGATTTTCCCAAAGGTGGTTCCCCTCCACGGAAGTCCATAAGTTTGCCTTAGTAAACGGCCCCAACCCCTATAAAACGGAAATTATCCCCAAGTTCCCAAAAAGTTCCCCAACCCCTTGGGGATGCATTTTGCCCGAGAGGTAGACAAATTATTAAAAAAAAGGATCATTAAACCTTCGTATCTTCTTTTTGTTCCCCAGTAGCCCAGGGTTTTAAGAAGGGGGGATAACATTTAGATTGCTATTGACTTCGGGGCCTTAATGTATACCGGTGGGTTGCTGGGGCCTATCCCCTTTAAATTTAAAATACGTCTACAAAAAATTTTATAAAACGTTTTCCTTCTTTCCAGAGATTGATTTTTGCACAGGCATATCATCAAGAATGTTGACCCTTTTCTTCAAAGCAGTACACCGCTTTTCCTACAAAACCAAAGGGGACTGATGCAGTATAGAACTATGCCCTTCGGTTTGGTAACTGCCTGTGAAACCTACTTTAAAGACAAATTAAAAAAAAGGTTTGGGTAATATCCAAAAAGTTTTTGTTTATTTTTTTTTAACATTTTTGTAATGACCCCACGTGGGGGCGAAAATATCCCAAAAAATTTAAAATTTATTTTTTCGTGGTTACGCTCACATGGGCCCCACTGCCAACCGAAGAAATGCTTCCCCTTTGGGAAAAACAAGATTAGATATCTTGGACTGATTTCTTTCTAATAACCCTCCGCAGTCTCCCCCATAAAATCCAAAACTTTATTAGAATTTTTAAAATTCCCCCCAAAACCCGAAACTCATGCGTAATTTTTTGGTTTATAAAATTTTTTTGCCGGTTTAAACCCGAATTTTTGCTGATTTACAGGCATCTTAAGGACTTTCCCTTTAAAAAGTCTGTGAAGGAAACCTCTTGAACTTTTTCCGGGGAAACCGGGAAAAGTTTTAAAGAGATTAAAAAAATATTTTTTTCGAAAGACCCCGTACTTTTAAAAATTCCCGAATTAATAAAACATTTTGTTTGAGAAATGATGCCCCAATTCTGGGGTTAGGGGGGCGGTTTTTACTAAATTTCCATGATGGGACTCCCCTTCCTGTATCTTCCCCAAGCCGGGAAAATCCTTCCCCCAAAAAAACAAGATACCCCACAATAGAAATGGAATTTCCCCATCGCCCCCGAGGGTGTGGACGGCTGCGCAGAAGCTCCTGTTTTGGGGTTTGTTTTTTTTCGCATTTACCTGATTGGGGCCCCTAGCGTTGGTTTTGGGGGAAACTTTTTTTTTTCCTCCAAAATGGCCCTGAATAGCAAGAAGAAGAATAACACTGTTGCATTTAGAGGGTCCGTGGGGCTGTCACAGGATCCAACATGGATTTATTTTTTCCATCGATCATTCGCGATACCTTTTGGTATAGCAAAGAGGGGATATGTGGGGTCGCACTAAATGGAAAAAACAAGAAACTTCGTTAAAATGGTTTTTGCAAAGAGTCTACGAGGGAGTGGGCGACAAGTATCAAGGGGCCCCTCATACCGGTTAAAACAGCTGTGGGCCCGGGGAGGAAAACCCCTGATGTATCCGACCCTTACACCCTTTTTTGAAAATCGGAATGTGCTTTTTAGGCGATGAATTTTTATTTTTACCCGTGAACTGGTACTTTTGGGACGGTTCACGTTTGCCACAGCAGGAGATGGGCAAAATGGGGCCGTATGCAGGTGCCTGGAAAAGGGGCGTTTTTACAGGTTTAAAAAGACCCCTTCGACACCCTATTCCTTCATACATTGTGTTGAAAGAATTTCCGGGCTTTAAGCCCATGTAACGTATGCGGGGCAACAAAAAGCGGTGGCTATGTGGGTCATATGACCAATTTTGCGGCGCAGTGTGGGGGAAAAAAAAGTGGGTTTCCCCGGGACAAAAAGCAACGGGGAACCAAAACCCGAAAAAGCACCCGGGACGAATAGGCGATGAGCGAGAACAAATCCTTTACAAAACCCCCCCAACCCAAAGGGGTCATGGAGGGGAGGAGGGGACAAAAAAAAGGAGCTCGAAACGCCGTTGGAACGCTTTCAAAGGGGAATCTAGTCAAATTTTTTTCATACATAAGGAAATTTTTTAGGGGGAGACTACCAAAATGGGTAGAAGGGCGGGTCCCTTTTGGGAAAGGGTTGGGATGACTTTTTAGAGGAAAACGGGCCTAGAAACAGGGGAAAACCCCCGGGTTAGTTTTTTGGGGGCCCGGGGTTGAATTTATGGTAAAAGGAGAAGATGAAAGGTTTGGGCCGAAAGAGAGAGTCCCCAAAAAGGGTTGAAAAGGGGGGTGGGAGGGGAATTTGCCGGCGCGGCTCACCGAAAAAACAAAAAATATGGATATTGAGTTATATTACTGAAAAAAATCAAACTTTGGGAACAAAAATGGTTCCAGGGAAAGAATGTTCAAAGGTTTCTACAAAAAATTTAAAAGTCCCTTTATATCAGGTATGGTGGGCGGCGATGTTGGGACCGGGGTTGCTCACCCGGCCTATTTTTTTTGGAGTTATTTTCTTGTTTTTTTTCGCCTTTTCTTGCATTATTCTTTCTAATATAATAACTGACTATTTGGCATCATAAAACAGTAGGCGGGACTTTTCCCGAGACTTAGTGACTGCCGGGAACCAGATGGGAACGCTCGCGGCAGTGTTCCACCGCCCAGGTGCCAGCCAGGAATCACCCATTATTACGCTATATCAGCTTATATATCAACTTTTACGGCTTATTTGTCTATCAGAATTGATCTAATATGAATTTTATAAACACTCTAAATAACATACAAACATGTTATATACTCTAGGCTGAATAAAATAGGCCATAATATGACGAAAGTTATCGGGAATATTTCCATAAATATTGCAGCTACTCCTCTCCATGTCCCATTCTTTAGTCTTGAGTAAGAGAAAACGGGTGTTTTTTTAAAAGGATAACTGCACTAGAACATCAGTTAAATAAAAAAATACACCCAAACAAACGCGATTTTCGGAAAAAATTTTTTTTTTTTTGAGACGGGGGGCCGGCCGGCATTCCGGCCGATATCTCGGAAGTAACTTATTCACCTAGGGCAACAAATAATTCCTTTATTTACTTAATAAAAGGAATTAATATGCCAGACATTGTTGAATAATGATTTTTTCTTATTTTCGCCGATTGTTTTTGAAAAAAATTCCAAATACTTTGGGAGTTATGTGGGAGTAAAGGGCAAGATTTTTTTGCAATATTCCAGAACTAACAAACTTTTTTTTTTTGTGAAATAACGGTAAGGTATTTTTTGAGGGGAAAAATCGGTCAAAATAAGTATTAGCATTGTACTCTCGGCACCAAGTGTCAAAACCACCTTACGTAGTCCCTATAAGAATAAAAGTATTGCCCGGGAAATTTCAGTAAACATCTTTTCTCAGTTTTTTGTTTGAGGAATTTTGATAAATATTTACAAAAAAGAGTGAAAAACACTTTTCTTGTGTACCAAAACGAACAAAATCGGAGGGTAAATAACCGAGTTTGGGATTTTGCCCTCCCTCCCTGAAGGTGCATGCAGTAGAGGTAAAGGTGCTCGGGAGGTGCTTCAAGTAAAAATGATGGAGGCGGGAAAAACGAAAGAGGACGCAGCATCATCGGATTCTGATGATGTGCAACACCTGCCCAACATCTGGGAAAAAGTCTTGGGTGGATATAGCAGAGGGGGAAGGGTGAACCCAAGGATCAAGGGTTTGCGAAGGGATTCCCAACAAAGGGGGGGGGGACAGAGTGTTGCAAAACGAATGGGGTAAAGTCAATCCGGGGACAAAAGGAAAACCCATTTGTTAAAATTCAAGTGTTTTACTATAAATATTAAGGGTTGAGGCTGAGAGGAAGCTTTAAGTGGTTTTAATAAGTATTTGGTGCGACTGGTGTGGATTGGGGATTCTTACAGGAACATAATTTTAGGCCTGGTTATGAGTTGGATATGAGGGTTATAATGTGTACATGGAACATGCGACAGTTTAAAAGGGTGGGGCTGCCATTTGATAAAGGAAACTACCCCTTTTGAAGGCTAGTGAGGGGGGGGGGGGAGGGTAATTAAGGGAGGGAACTTGGGGTAGGGTTTCCCCATTATTTTATATTGTATATGGCCCGGGCTGGGGGTACGTGAGTTTTAAAACAAAATTTTGTTCAGACGTGCTGGCTATTTTTTACGTGGTTTACCGAAGTTGCAAAATGGGGAGATTGGAGTTGCGTGTACGTCGTAAAGATGTGAAGCCCAGAGGTGGGGGGGTTTTTTTGGGTATATTGGGGGAATATTGACCGGGGGGGGGTTTTAAAGGATGTGTGTGGGGGGGGGGGAAGAGCATACCTTCATTAAAACGAGGTTACGGCAGGTTGGACCGAATGTACGTCCCTTGTGGGGTTTCTGTGGGGAGGGTAAATGTGAAGGGGGTTTTTTTGGGATCAAGGGGGTTTGTAATAGATGGGGATTTGAGGGTGTGCCTGGGAGGGGTCCATATTTTGGAAATTGAATGTAAAGTTTTTAAAAGGGAAAGGGGAATCTCTTGTCTTTTGGACATATGTGGGATCGTTTATGGTAAAAGCACCAGGGGTTGCCAGGGTTAATTGGGGGGAAACGAAGCTAAAACAACGTATTAAGGAAAAATATATTAATCGAGGGCGAGATAAAAACGTTAAAATAGGGTTTTTTCAAAATATTTAAGAGGCAGTAAGCGCGAATGTTATGCAAAAATTAATGCTAATTATCCTTTTATTGAAATTGAAAGTTTAAAGGAAAATATCCGGATTTTACAAATGAGAGGTTTGATGGGGAAAGGTTTAAAGGGGCGGATTGAGGAGGTTTTGGGGGGAGATGGGCCTTCGGCGTGTGTGTTGCGGAGCAACCACCGTCGAAAGGCAATGGAGTTAATGGGGTTAATTTTGGTAGGATCAAGGGTATAAAGTGGACAGGTTGACGACGACTGGGGGTTGAGGGGTATTTTATGTTTGGGGGTTAAGTTGAAAACGCAAAGTGTGGGAATAAGCGAAATAGCATTACAGTAAATTGGGAAAGGGTTTGTGAGGGAGTTGACAGAGCATATGATTCTTTTTGGGAAGGGCCGATTTGGGGAGTGTGAGACGGGGGAAGCTTTACCCGGGGGCGAAATTTAGTAAGGCACCAGGAATTTGATGGGTTCCCCCATGCTTTTATCTTCAAAATTGGAGCTTTTTTTAAAAGGGTTTTTTTTGGTAAGATTTTTTTCATATCCTTGGGGCGGGATCGGTTTTAGGGGACGCACAGAGGCTGTGGTCGTTTAGTGCCTAAAGGTGAGCCATTAACATCAAAGAATCGTGCATTTCGTTTTGTGGTAAATTATAAGATTTTTGCAAGAATTTTAGCTAACAAAAAAAAAAGGTCCGGGGTAATGATTGAAAAGGGGGAAAATATGGGGTCCCGGGAAGATCTATGTATGACGGGCAGGGTTTGTTTAGAATTTTTTTGGAAGAAAAGAAAAATTGGGAGGGGGGGGGGGTGTTGGCTATAGTTTGGAGGCGGCATATTATATGTAAAAGGGGAAAGCGTTTAGGGAAAATTATAAGGCAGGGGTTTGGAGAGGAAATTTTTCATGGGCCAAATTAATGTATCAAATCATCCTTGCGGTGCAGGGAAATGGAAAGGTAGGGAAACAAATTCAGATGAGCGGGGGTCTACGTCAAGGTTGCCCCTTTCACAAATATTTTTTGCGTGTTTTCAGGATCCCTTTATAAAGGAAATTGGGGCTTTTTGGCAGCAAATGGGGTTGTGACAAAAGGGGTTTGGGGGGGGTGGCATTTTTTGGATATTTTTTGACACAACGAATTTTTTTAAAATGGTAAAAGGGATTTGCCTGGGGGGAAAAGTCAGTAAACGTTTTTTTAAAAGGCTTCTGGGATGTCAATTAATAAGGAGAAAAAAGAAGTATATGGACTGGGGATGGGTTAATGAGGGAAAGTGAAATGTTGAAAGGTGGAAAAAAGGGGACCAATTACTGATATGTGGGATCGTTTATTAAGTGATATCAAATTAGCACAACAAATAAAATTTATGCGTATTGAGATGGGTATGAAGCCCTCAGTGGTTTACGAGCTGCCACTTAAAATTTGCATCAAAAAGTAATTACAACGAATGTTCTATTTTATAGTAAAAAATTTTGGGAGTACGCAATATTCCGATACTTCGGGAGTGAAACAAAGGTTACAAAGCGCGTTTTTGATCATTTGGGGTTGGGAAACGAATGGGTTTGGTGACGGTTTTTCACAATCCCCGGGTTTGGGCCAGGAGGGCTGGGTCTTATAGCTGTTGAAAAGAGGATTTTGATTGTATTTGAAACGTAGTATAAAGGGGAGGGGGGGGCCAGGGAAGGGGGACTTCAAAGATACGTCAGGATAGCAAAGGTGGTGGGTGGGTAGGATTCAAAAAAGGGGAGGGGAATGTTACGGGACATAAAAAAGAGCGATCCTTCACATATTAAAAAGGGGAAAACCCTTTAGGGGTGGAAGGGGAAGGCAGTGGTGATGGGAGAAGGGATTTATCCCATGTTGATTGGGTAATATCTGGGGGGTTTTTAACAAATTACTTTTAAAAACCTAAAGTCGAGAAATTATGGTTTTTTCCATAGAGAAAAGGGAGGAGGGATATGCAAGGTTTTTGGGGGATTGGGATGTTTTCCAAATGGGGGTATTTTTGCGAAGAAATTTAAAATAAAAAGGGTTTGGTTGGGTAAGTAAAAAGGTAGTGGGGGGGGGGAGGGTTGCAGGGGTTTTAAGGTTTTAATTTAATTAGACATAGTGGGGTGAATCAGATGGTAGAGAATGCGGGAGGGGGAAATAATTTCAGATTATTTTATTGCTTGGCTATGAAGGAGCGAACGTGTGTGAAAGAATTTAAAGCATAAAGGCAACTTTTTAAAAGGGCAAATGTGAAATAAGGAGGTGTATGGGGGGATGGAGAGGGGTTTAAGTGAGGGTTATAGGAATTTTCACTTTGGGGGTTTACAGGGGTTGAAAGGCAGGAAGGGGGGTGAAATGGGGGTGGTTTTTCCTTGATGGGCGGTAGCGGATCATTTTGAGAATGTTTTATAGGGATGTTGGGGTGCAATTTTAACATTATTTGTCCCCCGTGTTTCAAGTACAATACAGTTATATTTGGATTGGACTTTTAAAAGATTGTATGGTTTATATATATGCAGTGTAGTATTGGGGATATATATAATATATATTTTAAAATATTATAATATATTATATATATATAATATATATATATTTAATTATAATATAATATTTTATAACAAAATACTTTCAGGAAAAAAAAATAAACTGAATACAATGGCACAATGTTCAAAGAGAGATTTCCTCCAGCTCCTCCGAGGGTGGACGTGAGCCAAGTATGCGCAACCTTTCCCCTTGGATGGGGACGCTGAGCGCTGGGAAAATGAAAAGTGGCTCCCTTGGGTCCCCCGGTTGGTGTCAGAGTCTGGAACCCCAATTTTTTAAGGAAAAGGTGGCATTTTTTCCCCATGAACCCCAAAGGGCTCTGATCCCCGGGACAAATTGATACGTTGGCTAATGCCCCTGTACTTGCTGATCTTTTAAACCCCCCTGTGGGGCACAGCTCCTCCCGTCGCCCCAATGTGATGGATAAGGGTCAGCCTTTGGACACCGGTATAGTCCCTGCTAAGAGCTTGCCTTTTTCCAAGGGTAATGGTGATCCCGTCGGGGCGGTTTGCTGGGGTTTTGGTATTGTTCTCAAGTGATCGTGGCTCCCCCCTCGGGAGGCTCCAGCTGTAGCAAGGTTCTCTTAAAGAGCTTTGACCTCTTGAGCCACCCTTGGTTTTTTGGGAAAAGTTAAGACCTTAGACCGTATTGGTCTGCTTGCACTTCGCCGCAAATACCATAATTTTTTGTGTGAACTGGGGGAGAAAAGGCAGAGCCACTGCAATACGAGGGTCTTTGGGTCGAGTCGCGTTCCCTTGCCGAATGGAACTGTTTTGAGGAAGTCCCCGGGGTGGGTGCACTCACACCCGGAGACGGGGAATCTCCCCATCTGATGTTGCAGCCCTGAGCATGTTTGGGAAGTACCCTTTTTAGCAATTGGGCTATCCCCCGCTTGATGTTTTGGCCGTGCTGCACTGGGGTTTTGGGGCTGGAGCGCAAAAGTCCCCATTCGGTGATGGGCCGACATGCTAGGGGCTTCTATTTCCCGCGAGTCACGAGGGGGTCAGGAAGAATTTGTCTTATCAATTGTTTGACCAATGAAGAGGATAGGAAACTAGTAAGCAATCTGGGAGGGTTCGTACTCCTAGCCCTCCAAACCTGACCGGAAGTGAGGTTGCAACCACGTCCCCTGTCAAGGGAAAGATTCAAAACATCTTAGCAGGCCCTTTAGGGGAGAGTCATATTTCCCGAGTTTTGGACTGCTGAAGGCTGGGGAGCATCTCAGAAAATAGGTAAATTTTGGGGTTGACAGGCACCTGGTGAGTAGGTAGAAGGCATCGTGTGTGTCAATGTCTTTCATCCTGCTTTCCATCGTCCGGAGGTCTGAGACTTTTTTTCCTAGGATCAGATCGATGGCATTGGACCCAAGAGGAGCATCGAGGAGAGTGCTATTGGCTGGATCAATGGCTCGTGCTCCTGGTAAAACGGTACTAATATTCTGGATCATCTGTTGATTGGTAGAAACTATTTCACATTTGGTGGGGTTTAAAGAAAAGCCCAGGCTTTCTCCCATGTCTTTAATTTTACTGATGTCCTCCAGGAGAGATTCTGTTGTGCCAGCTAGGGTACCGTCGTCCAGGAACCATTTATTGAGCTCGCTGGAGAGTGCCTCCGTGACTTCCTTGATGACCAAACAAAATAGAAAGGGGGCGAGAGGGTCCCCCTGTTGCACGCCCTCACACGAGTCAATTTCATGGTCCCCAAACAATAGTTTGGAAGTCACACTATAACACGATTCTATGAAGGGATAAAGGAAGGAAGTTTCTATAAACTGCTTGGAGAGCAGCATCCCTTCTGACTGAGTTGAAAGCATTGGCAAAGTCCAATTTGACCAAGGCTTTTTCATAGGACATGTTTCTGATATATACTCGTGCTGCGTGGGCAGCTGCTTCACAGCCCTGTTGAACGCCGAAACCGAGCTGAGTTGGTTTCAGCATTGCAACAGCCTCTTGACTCACCCTTCTTACTGCAGCCTTGGCGACTAGGCGCCATATATATATATATATATAATATATATATATATATATATATATATATATATATATATATATATATATATATATATATATTATTTTTTTTTTTCAACAAGTCGGCCGTCTCCCACCGAGGCAGGGTGACCCCAAAAAGAAAGAAAATCCCCAAAAAGAAAATACTTTCATCATCATTCAACACTTTCACCACACACGCACATTATCACTGTTTTTGCAGAGGTGCTCAGAATACAACAGTCTATAAGCATACACATATAAAGATACACAACATATCCCTCCAAACTGCCAATATTCCAAACCCCTCCTTTAAAGTGCAGGCATTGTACTTCCCATTTCCAGGACTCAAGTCCGACTATATGAAAATAACCAGTTTCCCTGAATCCCTTCACTAAATATTACCCTGCTCACACTCCAACAGATCGTCAGGTCCCAAGTACCATTCGTCTCCATTCACTCCTATCTAACACGCTCACGCACGCTTGCTGGAAGTCCAAGCCCCTTGCCCACAAAACCTCCTTTACCCCCTCTCTCCAACCCTTTCGAGGACGACCCCTACCCCGCCTTCCTTCCCCTATAGATTTATATGCTTTCCATGTCATTCTACTTTGATCCATTCTCTCTAAATGACCAAACCACCTCAACAACCCCTCTTCTGCCCTCTGACTAATACTTTTATTAACTCCACACCTTCTCCTAATTTCCACACTGCGAATTTTCTGCATAATATTTACACCACACATTGCCCTTAAACAGGACATCTCCACTGCCTCCAACCGTCTCCTCGCTGCTGCATTTACCACCCAAGCTTCACACCCATATAAGAGTGTTGGTACTATTATACTTTCATACATTCCCTTCTTTGCTTCCATAGATAACGTTTTTTGACTCCACATATACCTCAACGCACCACTCACCTTTTTTCCCTCATCAATTCTATGATTAACCTCATCCTTCATAAATCCATCCGCCGACACGTCAACTCCCAAGTATCTGAAAACATTCACTTCTTCCATACTCCTCCTCCCCAATTTGATATCCAATTTTTCTTTATCTAAATCATTTGACACCCCTCATCACCTTACTCTTTTCTATGTTCACTTTCAACTTTCTACCTTTACACACATTCCCAAACTCATCCACTAACCTTTGCAATTTTTCTTTAGAATTCTCCCATAAGCACAGTATCATCAGCAAAAAGTAACTGTGTCAATTCCCATTTTGAATTTGATTTCCCAAAATTTAATCCCACCCCTCTCCCGAACACCCTAGCATTTACTTCCGTTACAAACCCCATCTATAAATATATTAAACAAACCATGGTGACATTACACATCCCTGTCTAAGACCTACTTTTACCGGGAAGTAGTCTCCCTCTCTTCTACACACCCTAACCTGAGCCTCACTATCCTCATAAAAACTCTTTACAGCATTTAATAACTTACCACCTATTCCATATACTTGCAACATCTGCCACATTGCTCCTCTATCCACTCTATCATATGCCTTTTCTAAATCCATAAATGCAATAAAAACTTCCCTACCTTTATCTAAATACTGTTCACATATATGCTTCAATGTAAACACTTGATCTACACAATCCCCTACCCACTCTGAAACCTCCTTGTTCATCCGCAATCCTACATTCTGTCTTACCTCTAATTCTTTCAATTATAACCCTACCGTACACTTTTCCTGGTATACTCAGTAAGCTTATTCCTCTATAATTTTTACAGTCTCTTTTGTCCCCTTTCCCTTTATATAAAGGGACTATACATGCTCTCCGCCAATCCTAGGTACTTTCCCCTCTTTCATACATTTATTAAACAAAAGTACCAACCACTCCAACACTATATCCCCCCCTGCTTTTAACATTTCTGTCATGATCCCATCAGTTCCAGCTGCTTTACCCCCTTTCATTTTACGTAATGCCTCACGTACCTCCCCCACACTTACATTCTGCTCTTCTTCACTCCTAAAAGATGGTATACCTCCCTGACCAGTGCATGAAATTACTGCCTCTGTTTCTTCCTTAACATTTAAAAGTTCCTCAAAATATTCTCGCCATCTACCCAATACCTCCATCTCCCCATCTACTAACTCCCCTACTCTGTTGTTAACTGACAAATCCATATTTTCCCTAGGCTTTCTTAACTTGTTTAACTCACTCCAAAATTTTTTCTTATTTTCATTAAAATTTCTTGACAGTGCCTCTCCCACTCTATCATCTGCTCTCCTTTTGCACTCTCTCACCACTCTCTTTACCTTTCTTTTACTCTCCATATACTCTGCTCTTCTTATAACACTTCTGCTTTGTAAAACCTCTCATAAGCTTCCTTTTTCTCTTTTATCACACCCTTTACTTCATCATTCCACCAATCACTCATCTTTCCTCCTGCCCCCACCCTCCTATAACCACAAACTTCTGCCCCACATTCTAATACTGCATTTTTAAAATTATTCCAACCCTCTTCAACCCCCCCCCCCACTACTCATCTTTGCACTAGCCCACCTTTCTGCCAATAGTCGCTTATATCTCACCCGAACTTCCTCCTCCCTTAGTTTATACACTTTCACCTCCTCTTACTTGTTGTTGCCACCTTCCTCTTTTCCCATCTACCTCTTACTCTAACTGTAGCTACAACTAAATAATGATCCGATATATCAGTTGCCCCTCTATAAACAAGTACTTCCTGGAGCCTACCCATCAACCTTTTATCCACCAATACATAATCTAATAAACTACTTTCATTTTTATATATATATATATATTATAATATATATATATATATATATATATATATATATATATATATATATATATTTTAAATAAAATTATATATATATATAATATATATATTATATATATATATATATAATATATATATATATAGGTGTGTGTGTGTGAAATGTATGTTTACTTTCTTGTATATACCATTAATGGTTTTTCTCTTGAACATTTTCAATGATATTCAATACATATTTTCTATGTGTATTTATGATTTTGATACAATGTGTAAATGCCAAAATGGCTTTTTTATTTTTCATTTTAAATTTTACACTGCATTTTTGTAAGCACAATTGATGTGGTGCCAATAGAAGCATAGTGTGTTTTTGATATATTTGAGTATTGTTTTTTCTTTTTAATTTGTCTAAAGGTGGCAATACTATGTATGTAGTTTAAGAGTTTTACGAACCTTGAAGTTGTTAGAATGGATGAATTTATTCGTGGTTTGAGTTGACGTAATATTATAACTGACGTTGGAAGTAATGTGTTCAATTAGACACATTTTTCATATAATTATTTATATGTATGTACCTGAATGGTAAATTGAAGTCTGATTTTAAAGGTGAAAAAGTGGGTTTTCCTTTTTTTATTCTTTTTTTCTTTATGGTAATACAAGGTTGTATCATGTACACCAACAAATATGGTTAGGGGTATGTGGTAAAATTTTCGTGTTGATTAGACATTTATAATACAGAAAGAAAATACTAGCCTTAGGTTAGTGTAAATTTATGATAATTGTGGATGTTCTTTTTATTCAAAATGCTCTTTATTATGCAAATTGGTAGAATGTTGCTACGTATGGCATTATTGAAAATGTTGAGCTAAATCTAATTGTAGGTACGATGTGCAATGTACATCTGCACACCTGGGCGAGCAGCTGCGCGGGCCGTGCAGTTCTCAAGGACCTGTATGGTCGGTGTAGGTTTCGCTTGGATGTGTTCTTGACATCATTGGTTTAATTATCCTATATTTTTTTTCCGTGCTCTGAGCAGAAGGAATTAGTCTGTAACGAAATAATGTAAGTATACTTGTATTTTATTATTATAGTGTAAATTAAGAGCAAGGGGATGATTAATTTGAGGTAAGAGTTAATATAGGTTTGCATGTTTTTAAGGAAAGTTAACTATCCACATGTATCTAGTATAGGACAGTTTTAACTTCGGTATCTGTTTTTATATGTAGGTAATTGTGGTCATATTTGTTTATATGTTATGTTACTCGATACTGTTTCAATATCTTAATGTAACGTTTTTTCAGATATTGTTCATTTATTGTCATCTTTATGGGTTTTCTTTGTCTATGTCTATTTGTTGGTTTTAATAAATTATAAAAAAAAATTCTCCATCAGAAAGTCTCGACCGTAGTTAGAAAAGAACCATTCCAATCCGGCAATTTCGTCTGGGACTCCGTAAAGTGGGGAAGGCAAGGAATCCAGTAGACAGACGGATGAATTCATTGGACATAATATCTGAAGGGGAATAATGTAGGAAGCTAGAGAGGTGAGGATACTGAGAGAGACGAGGCAAGCCTTTGTGAAGCGGGAAGGGGAGACGCACAGAAGGGTACATGTGCAGGCATTTAAGATGGTACAAAGTCCGCCAAATTGAAAAGTGGTTTAGACTAAGGCTGTTCATCGGAATGAAGTTATCAAAATTGTTAAAGTCGCTAGTGAAAAATGGATTCAAACAATTTGAATTTCTGATTACTAAAATTCCTGCTATTTATAATCTGTAAAATTATTATCAGGGAGAAATGTTGAATAAAGAAATGGACGAAGAGATGCATTTACATAGACTATAAGAAAAATCTTTGCTAGTGCTATCAGAGATACAAAGATCCTTTGCGTTATATGCAGTAATACTAGAAACGTAAACTTACGCTTATAAAATAGTAAACACCAGAGCTGCAAAGATCACTTTATTGTACCTAGGTAAAATTAAAAAAACAAATATCACTGAAATAACAGAAAAAGGCACATACGTGATGGAAACGATGCACAAATAACCCGCACATAGAAGAGAGGGAGCTTAACGACGACACGTTTTTTTTTTTTTTCGGAGTCCGATTGGACCATTTCATTTACAAAGACACACTACGAGAAGTAGAGCAGGACGGCTATATATAGGCAGGAAGACAGGTTAGTGGTAGTAGTAGTGGCGGAGATGGAGGAAGTAGAAATGGGGAAGGAAGTAAGGACGAGGAGCCAGTCAAATACAAAGAAAGGGGGAGCACTTGGCAAGGGAGCTAGGTGCCCACAAAGGGAGTAGGTGCCACAAGGAGCTAGGTGCCCACAAGGGAGCTAGGTGCCCACAGAGGGAAGAGCAGAACACAGGGTGGGGGAGGGTGAGAAAATAATGAAAATAAAATAAAGAAGGAACAGAAACACAAGACAGAAGAAAGAAAGAACACCCAGAGGAGAAAAAAGGAAAGAGGAAAAGGGATGAGGTGAGAGAAGAAAAAAAGGAGTAATCAGGTTTTAAGTCAGGGTTTGTTTCTGAAGTTATGGGAGCATTTTACCCAATGTAGTGGGAGAGGAAGGCATTCTACAGAGACGAAGCCAGGGCTAAGGTTCTACAAGGAAAGTTGTGTATTAGGGAGGATTCAACAAGACGGCGACTGTTAAAGTTGGAAGTTGGGGGAAGACAGTTTTAGGAGAAGATCAGTCTATAGGATGGCTGTGATCTCTGACGTGGACAGAAATGATCATTGTCTAGTGTGGCCAACCTAACACTATTTTTGTGCTCCCCTCCCTTCCATTAAGTTTTAAAGCTGAATGGGTAATCCCATTCCCTGATTCCTTCCTTGATGTCCACGTCCACCGCTCAGATAACAGGCTTTACCCCCTCCGCCCACCGCAAACCCCATGCCAGCGGCATGCACATTCACGACCCTTCTCATCATGCCCCACTGTCAAGAAAAGTGTTCCTATCTCCCTCTCTCTCCATGCCTCCCCCGCATCTGTGATCCTCAGTTCCTTCCAGTAGAAAACTTCAGACTCCAAACTCCCGTGACTTAAACCTGATTCCTCCTTTTTTCTTCCTTTCCCTTTCTCCTTTCCTCTTTCCTTTTTCTCTTTTGGGTTGTCTTTCTTCTGTCTTGTGTTTCTGTTCCTTTTTATTTTATTTCATTATTTTCCCTCCCCCACATCTGTGTTCCTGCTCTCCATCTGTGGGCACCTAGCTCTCTTGTGGTCACCTAGCTCTCTTGAGGGCAACCTAGCTCCCTTGTGGGCACCTAGGCTCTCTTGTGGGCACCTAGCTCCCTTGAGTGCTCCCCTTTCTTTGTATATGACTGGACCTCTCGTCCTTACTTCCCCATTTTCTAATTCCTTCCATCTCCGCCACTTACTACTACCAACCACACTACTGTTACTACTTCTATTACTACTACTAATGTTACTGCTACTACCTTCTACTACTACTACTGTTATACTACCAAACTACTATACTTACTGTTACTATACCACCACCATACTTCTACTACTGTTACTTACTACCACTAACTACTACTACTGTTACTACTACACTACTAATACTACTACTTGTTACTACTACCACTACTAATACTACTACTGTTACTATCACTTGTTTACTACTACTAGTTGCTGTTACTACTGCCACTACCTTTCCTGCCTATATATACCCGTCCTGCTCTACTTCTCGTTAGTCGTGACTTTGGTCCAAGTCGGTACCGAAAAACGTCGTCGTAAGCTCCTCTTTCTATGTGCGGGTTATTTGTGTATCAATATCACTATTTTATATATGCAATATTAAGGATACAAAACGATAAACCCCTGTTATGCATACAGTATCAGAGATTATAAATATTAATGCTATACATAATAACACCGATGATGGAAGATCACAATGTTTTAACACAGTAATACCTAGCAGATATTAATGGATAGGAAGATACACACAGAATACACAGACGTACACACTTAACATGAAAGAAAAATAACGGAAACGCAAATTAGAACACAAATATCTATGACATTTAAGTAGACGATTTAAAATAAACAATAAGTGGCCTCTCATTGGGTGTAGGTAGAGGAGTTCTTCTCTTCTGGCTGGACTTGTTTCTAGTATTCCGGGCGGAATGTATTGACTGGGCGCAGATTTCTGTGTGTCCTCCCCGGTTAATTACATCCATTTGTATATATGTATTAGAACACTTGTGTTTAATATATATGGGTAGTGCTTCATGGGGTTGCCGCAATTTGTCAAGTTAAGTTCTCTCTGAGGAAATGCTGTGTTTGCATTTGGGTCACACTCTCAACGTCCCCCTCAAATGATGGAGTTTAAATCAAGTTTTTTCCTTCCTTTGTATGATATTTTGCTAAAATGAGTTGTAAGTATAGAACAAATTGTCAACATAAGGAGACAAAGACTGATAGATCGTGTGTAACGTGAAAAGGTTTGTTCTGTAAAAATTCTTGTCAAATGCACTCTGCATCGCCTTGTTTAATACCCATAACAAAGTGAACAATGTTACTGAGACCATGTGTTGTAGTTAATTATTCAACATTCACTTTTCTGACTTCGACACTTAATAACTACAAGCCATTTAGATGACTAACCACGGTTTCTCTCAATGTTTTTAAAGGTTTCTTATTTACACATACTTATTTGTCAACACTTTCATGTACGAGCAAACGTTAGCCTCGGTGAATTTCAATAAGTAAAGATTCAAATGATTTTGTGATTAGTAAAAGGACACATGTTGCTGGTTGTGGTAGTTGTGGTGGAGAGGATAGTGTGATGGTGCTCGGTTAGTATTCAGTGCAGTAGAGTAGTAGTAGTACCAGTCGTAGTAGTAGTAGAAGAGGTAGAGGTAACTCTTGGTTACTGTGTAATGTTAATTTTTTAAAGGGAAACTCCGTCCTATTATTAAAGATGACTCGAGTTATTTTCGATATAATCCATTTGAAAACACAATTAAACAGAATAAGGCAGCTTCATCATCTCTGAAATATTAGAAGTTCTCATTAGAACATTTTGACTCCATCACACGCAACCAAGGACTTACACTGGCGATTACTACTGTTACTATTTAGTATACTAACACCACCACCAATACCATGGACCTGCTTTTGCCTTTTCACATTATTTTCTAACATATACTGTAAATAACCTGTGTCCTTCAGTTATTTGTATAAATTTAACAAAGCAATAATACGTCTGCTTAGTTGCACATGTGTCTTTTACCTAAACCATTCTCGTATTCTACACATTTTACTAATTAACGATTTGTCCTCAATTCTGAGATAGAGATAGAAATTAAACAAAATATCCCAACATGGATAAACTAGACTAAGAAACCGTGCCATGAAAGGTACTCAGAAGCTGCTCTCCAAATTGTAAATATGCTGTTCACTTTTACTATATAAACTTAGGTGCTAAGCTCAATAACTTCAGTTTTATACTGTACATTCTCAACCACTTAATGTCTAATTTGGATTATGCTGTTAACTTTTACTAGAAATCAGTGTAAAATTAGAACAAATGATTGATCTGTAAACAAGAATTCTTGATGGTCCGTGTGGCTACGTACTGAACCTTGATGGTCCGTGTGGCTACGCACTGAACCTTGATGGTCCGTGTGGCTACGCACTCTATATATAGAGCCTTGATGGTCCGTGTGGCTATGCACTGAACCTTGATGGTCCGGTGGCTTACGGCACTGAACCTTGGATGGACCGTGTGGCTACGTACTGAACCTTGATGGTCCGTGTGGCTACGCACTGAACCTTGATGGTCCGTGTGGCTACGCACTGAACCTTGATGGTCCGTGTGGCTACGCACTGAGCCTTGATGGTCCGTGTGGCTACGCACTGAAACCTTTGATGGAGCGTGTGGCTACGCATGAACCTTTGATGGATCCGTTGTGGCTACGCACTGAACTTCGATGGGTCCGTGTGGCTACGCACTGAACTTGATTGGACCTTGTGGCTACGCACTGAACCTTGATGGTCCGTGTGGCTACGCACTGAGCCTTGATGGTCCGTGTGGCTACGCACTGAACCTTGATGGACCGTGTGGCTACGCACTGAACCTTGATGGACCGTGTGGGCTAGCCACTGAACTTGATGGTCCGTGTGGGCCTACGCCACTGAGCCTTTGATGGTCCGTGTGCTACGCACTGAACCTTGATGGTCCGTGTGGCTACGCACTGAGCCTGATGGTCCGTGGCTTACGCACTGAGCTTGATGGTCCGTGTGGCTACCGCATGAGCCTTGATGGACCGTGTGGCTACGGGCACTGAACCTTGATGTGACCGTGTGGCTACGCATGAGGCCTTGATGGTCCGTGTGGCTACGCACTGAGCCTTGATGGTCCGTGTGGCTACGCACTGAACCTTGATGGTCCGTGTGGCTACGCACTGAGCCTTGATGGACCGTGTGGCTACGCACTGAACCTTGATGTACCGTGTGGCTACGCACTGAACCTTGATGGTCCGTGTGGATACGCAACTGAAACCTTGATTGGGTCCGTGTGGCTACGGCCACTGAAACCTTGATGGTCGTGTGGTACGCACTGGCTTGATGGTCCTTGTGGCTACGCACTGAACCTTGATGGACAGTGTGGCTACGCACTGAACCTGATGGTCCGTGTGGCTACGCAAAGACCTTGATGGTCCGTGTGGCTACGCATCTGAACCTTGATGGGGACCGGTGTGGCTACGCACTGAACCTTGATGGTCCGTGTGGCTACGCACTGAGCCTTGATGGTCCGTGTGGCTACGCACTGAACCTTGATGGACCGTGTGGCTACGCACTGAACCTTGATGGACCGTGTGGCTACGCACTGAACCTTGATGGTCCGTGTGGCTACGCACTGAGCCTTGATGGTCCGTGTGGCTACGCACTGAACCTTGATGGTCCGTGTTGGCTACGCACTGAGCTTGATCGGTTCCGTTGGTACGCACTGAGCTTTGATGGTCCGTGTGGCTACGCATGAACCTTGATTGGTCCGTGTGGCTACGCATGAGCCTTGATGGACCGTTTGTGGCTACGCACTGAACCTTGATGGACCGTGTGGCTTACGCCCCCCACGAGCCTTGATGGTCCGTGTGGCTACGCCACTGAGGCCTTGATGGTCCGTGTGGCTACGGCACTGAACCTTGATGGTCCGCTGTGGCTATGCACTGAGCCTTGATGACCGTGTGGCTACGCAATGAACCTTGATTGTACCGTGTGGGCTACGCAACTGAAATCCCATCTCCTGTCGCAATGGTCACACGTGTGGCTACGCACTGAACCTTGATGGTCCGTGTGCGCTACGCCACTGACCTTGATGGACCGTGTGGCTAAGCACTGACCTTGATGTGTCCGTGCTTGGCTACGCACTGAGCCTTGATGGTCCGTGTAGGCTACGCACTGAAACCTTGAAAGGACCGAGTGGTACGGCACTGACCTTGATGGACGTTGTGGCTACGCACTGAACCTTGATGGTCCCGTGTGGGCTACGCCATGACCTTGTTGGTCCGTGTGGCTACGCACTGAACCTTGATGGTCCGTGTGGCTACGCATAAACCTTGATGGTCCCGTGTGGCTACGCACTGAAACCTTGATGGTCCGTTTGTGGCTACGCACTTAAACCTTGTGGGTCGTGTGGCTACGCACTGGTAAAAACCTTTTTTTGGGGATGGTCCGTGTGGCTATGCACTGAACCTTGATGGTCGTGTGGATAGCACTTGAGCTTTGATGGTCCGTTGGCACGCACTAAACTTGATGGTCCGGTGTCGGGCTACCGCACTGAACCTTGATGGTGTGTGGGGCTACGGCACTGATCCTTGATGGTCCGTGTGCTACGCACTGAACCATGATGGTTCCGTGTGGCTACGAACTGAACCTTGATGGTCCGTGTGGCTACGCACTGAACCTTGATGGTCCGTGTGGCTACGCACTGAACCTTGATGGTCCGTGTGGCTACGCACTGAACCTTCACTTGTATGCCACAATACACTTTCAGTTGCAGTTCACTCTTACACCTACAATATGTTATTGTGTATTATTTTGATGGTACCTAAAACTGTAGTTCACTACATACCTGTGTAAGTCACCTGTGTAAGTCACCTGTGTAAGTCACCTGTGTAAGTCACCTGTTTAAGTCACCTGTGTAAGTCACCTGTGTAAGTCACCTGTGTAAGTCACCTGTGTAAGTCACCTGTTGCTTTACTTACACATTCACCTCAACATTCACCTCACCATTATCATGTAGTTTTAACTGTGAACCTTATTATAACTTTGGTCATGCCACACACAACATCCTGAGGGTCATGCCACTCATACCATCCTTGAGGTCATGCCACTCACACCATCCTTGAGGTCATGCCACTCACACCATCCTTGAGGTCATGCCACTCACACATCCTTGAGGTCATGCACTCACACCATCCTTGAGGTCATTTGCCACTCATCACCATCAGGAGGTCATGCCACTCACACAATCCTTGAGGTCATGCCACTACACCATCCAGCGAGGTCATGCCACTCACACATCCTGGGTCATTGCCACTCACCACTCTTGAGGTTATGCCACTCCACCAATCCTGAGGTCATGCACTCACACCATCCTTGAGGTCATGGCACTACACCATCCGTAGAGGTCATGACTCTCACACATCCAGGAGGTCATGCCACTCACACCATCCTTGAGGTCATGCCACTCACACCATCCTTGAGGTCATGGCCCCACTAAACACCATCCTTGAGTCATGCCACTCACACCATCCAGGAGGTCATGCCACCCACCATCCTTGAGGTCATGCCATCTCACACCATCCTTGAGGTCATGCACTCACAACATCCAGTGAGGTCATGCACTCACACCACCTTGAGGCATGCCACTCACAACATCAGGAGGTCATGCCACTCACAACAAATCCAGGAGGTCATGCCACTCACACCATCCTTGAGGTCATGTCACTCAACACTTCCAAGGAGTCATGCCACTCACACCACTGGAGGTCCATGCCACTCACACCATCCTTGAGTCATGCACTCACAACCATCAGGAGTTCATGCCACTCACACCACCATCCAGGAGGTCATGGCCACTCACACCATCCTTGAGGTCATGCCACTCACAAAATCCAGGAGGTCATTGCCACTCAACGATCCAGGAGGTCATGCACTCACACCATCCTTGAGGTCATGCCACTCACAACATCCAGGGAGGGTCAATTGCCATCAACACCACCTTGAGGTCTGCCACTCACAACATCCAGGAGGTCATGCACTCACACATCCATGGAGGTCATGCACTCACACCATCCTTTGAGGTCATGCCACTCACACCATCCTTGTGGTCATGCCACTCACAACATCCCGGAGGTTCAGCCACTCACAACATCCAGGAGTCATGCCACTCCTCAAATACTTTGTGCGTGAAGATATTCTTCCTCTGTTATTCTACACCAGAATCTCTAAGATTTTCGTTTTGTGACAAAATGAATCAATTCAGTGGTGAAGACTTACTCAACCCTGTAAGATCTTAAGTAGGTTTACAGGCTCGTCCTCCTTTAAGAAAATTAATGAATAGAAAAAGAATAATAACATACAAAGATAAAACATTTTGTTAATTGAAATATAAAACATTTAAATATGAACTTTCCTCCTACTGAAAGAAAAAATGAAATATTTAAAAATTCTGAATTCAACGCTAATATGTACAGTTGACTGGGGGTGTCTGGTTGATGTTGTTGACACGCGTATTGTAGAAATGGTAGCCGTTGCTGATGTGGGTGGGTCATATCTGGACAACTCAACGACCTGTTCGCACAGAGTCTCTAGCCTATGAATAGTCGTCAAGAGTAGGAACGCAGGGTCTCTTCACCACTGCCAAAGATGAGAGGTAGTTGCCTGCGTGTTGGCTATACTTATCAGGGTCGAGTAGATAAAAATGTGCCGTCCAGAAATCATGTGAAGTTCGTCTCCTTCAGCACTGTTTCTTGGTTGCCAGATAACCCAAGTGGACATTACAGTAGAAAGAGACAAAAGTTAAACACTGCTTAAGGAAATCACTCTCCATAAGTAACGCATTTAAATGAATGGGTGGAGACTGAAATGCAAAACCTGGAAATCAAGGCAGAATGAACTAGTCTTAGGAATTGGTTAAAAGTGAAGCTTTACCAATATATCCATTAAAAACAGGTAGCAGAGGCTTTACTTACGTTGTGTGGGAGCTGTGAGTCAAGTGATTAACATTTGGTCCGGTACCCCACACGTCACCTTTCGGGTGGAGAAAAGGAATGGGGGAGGATAAGCGGGAGATAGGACTGACTTCTACTTAACCAAGAGCAGGGCAATCAAACTATCGTCACCATATTACTCGCTCATACTCCTATTGTTGAACTTTTCCCTCACAATCACCTTTAAGCAAGTTTCAAAAAAGAGATTTATTATAATTAGCCGTTTATTAAATTACTAAATAGTGCACAATGGTGTGTCAGGACTCAGTACAGTCAGGTAATATCACCTGGTATATGTAAGACCCTAAAATTGTCATTAACTTAAATATAATTTAGTGTTCCATAACATTAATGGTGTAAAATATACTACGATTAATATATTACAGTACTTGACAATATAAAGATTGTGGTTACAGGGGTCGAGTCACAGCTGCTGGCCCTGCCTCTTCGTTGGCCGCTATTATGTGTGTGGTGTGTGTGTGTGTGTGTGTGTGTCGTGTGTGTGTGTGTGTGTGTGCGCATGTGTGTACATTTTTGTGTGCCAGCGTTTGTGTGTGCGTGTATATTTGTGTGTGTTTGCGTGTGTTTGCGTGTTTGCGCCTAGTGTGTGTGCTGTGTGTGTGTGTGTGTGTTTGGTGTTGTGTGTGTGTGTGTGTGTGTGTGATGTGTGTGTGTTGTGTGTGTGTGTGTGTGTGTGTGCGTGCATGTGATGTGTATGTATATGTATTGTTTTTGTGTGTGGAAGCGTGTGTTTGTATATACAAAAATAGTTATTTTGAGGACCAGAATTTAGATTTATTAGGCTCATCATACACCATCCACTGCGAGGAAGTCAATAAAGATTACAGGCTGAGAAATAAAATCTTAAAATATTTTACCTTTTAATTAAAATTACGGTATTGAGAAAAAAGCGATATTTCATTTAGAATCAGCGTTCAAATATTAGTGACATTAGAGAGCGTTGCTAGGGTTGGTGTCCCCCCAGGGCGGCATCTTTGGTGTACCCCCATGAAATCCAAGGTCGGGGGATGGGTGGGGAGTAAAACTCCAGTTACGTCATACTGCATGACCAGGACTTATAATGATAAAAATAAATAATCGTAGTAATACTGAAGGAAACATAAACAACTCAAATATCACTTTAAGTACAGCTAACACATCCTTTACATTTATTTATTCTTCAACAATGCCAAAAAAAAAAAAAAAAACTTAGAAAATGAGAAAGAAAAACATTGCAATATCAAAGAAGAAGGGAAGAAAACACTAGTTCAGATTTGACCTTTGAGTACAGGGTAACATCTCAGTTGAATCAGATCTTACAACAATTCCTTGCCTTTCAATCCTGCACAATCATTTATCTATCCACCTAATCAAAATCAATGCTGTCAAACATGACCCATTTTATATGGGTTAACCATTGATGTCATGAGATTCTGGATCGGACTCTTTGTGGACCTAAATAGTTTTTAATTCAGCTTCAAAATTGGAGAAACTCCTTTCACAAGAAGACACAGAAACCACGTTATGTAAGGAAAACCTCAGGCAGAGTGTTAAATTTTTCACAAACGTGACCCACAATGGAATCCAATGCCGTTTTATTTTTCTTCGCAAGTACAAGTAAGGATTGATAGTGAAGACAAAGAGGAAAACAAATCAGGAAAGCAGGGAAGAAAGACAGAGAAGACGAAAGTGTGAGAGTTGGAAGAATTCAATGAAATACCATTCAACTATGGAATGTTAGTACATCCAGTGCAGTTTCCAGGCTGAACTTTTTCAAGGTCAACACAGCAGCTTGCAGGTGTCTCCTTAGTCTTGGTATTTCAAGCATGAGACTCATTCTTGCATATTTCATTATAGAAGGGGGGGGGGGGGGAAAACTGTGAGTCTTCAAGCCATTACCTTCAATTCTTCTTCAGTAGCTTGTACAAGATTCTTTGAATGGACCACAAACATCGGCTGCCACGTCCTTATTGCTTTTGATCGTATCCGAGTTCATTATGAAAACGATCACATGCCTCCAACATCGCCATCTTGTTTTCTTCTGTAGGAGTGAGTCAGGAATCTCTTGCTGCTCCCCTGTCATCCTTTTCTTTAACCTGATTCTTCTCTCTGTTGGAAATCATAATTCTCACATTTCAAAAGTGCTGTTGTATTGAACTATTCCACTATGGCGATCTCGCCCTTCATTCAAAAATAATCGTACGTGGCGTCTAACTTCACCACTCATTGTCAAGGACGTTTTAAATCCTTAGAACTCTGTCAGTACTGCTGTGCACGCTTGAACCTCCCGAAGTATGTCACACCAGAAATACAGAAAACACAAATGTGAAATCACACACAGCAGGGAAGAAACCCTCCACCCGGAGAGCCCAAGACAAGAAAGAGGACAGAAGAAGATGAACGACACCCCCCACCCGGGGGCCTCCGCCGGGTCACATCTGGAGAAGGACCCGGTCCGGAGTATCGGCAAATCCCTAAATGAATGAATGAGCAGGGAGAAGACCTTGTGCTGCTCCTCTTGTATCAGAATTTTCCCGCTGGATCGCAAAGAGCTCAGTCACTGCCACAATATTTCTCGAAAGATTTTCAGCTACTGGCGTTTCACTGCATTGTAATGAGAACTCCATCTTGTTGTTTGATAATCTTCCAAAGAGACTACAGTTTGGTCCATTAAATGCATTCCCCATCGAAGGGTGAGGAGGCAAAGAATGTATACGCTGACTCAAGAACTACCAACAAATTTTACACATGTGAATTCTCGGCAAAAGAATGATGGACCACACAAGTTCAATGATGGTCCACACCAACCACTGAAAATTGTCTTCTTTTTCTTTTCTTTAAGAATGACTTGTTCACCCCATGGCCCCAGCCATGGTGGCAGCATTGTATATCCCTGAGCACGGCACAGCATGAAGTTCCGTCCATCACTTCCAGCTTTTTAGGATATCGAAATGATTATCAGCAGCTTTTTTCGCCATTCCAATGGAAAAAAAAAAAACAAGAAAAAAAACTTCCTTCACTTGAACTCTTCCTTCTATTGCAAGTACCTGATTAACTTTGACAATTGGTCAGTGTGTGTCCACATTTGGTGTACTGTCAAACAACGCTTTAGTGTACAGCTCTCTTGATATCAGTAACGAGTTTCTCTTTGACTCGATTTACCAGACCACTTAAAAAACTCATTTTGAGTTGGGCGAGAGATACGAAAACTGATGACCTGTGTTCATGAGCGGCACTTCAGTCTCATTAGGTGCTCTTTTATCAGAGGATCATACTTAGCTATATTCAACCATCTCAAGAAGTTTCCTCTATTTGATGAGGAATTCGTCCTCCATTGTCCGCGAAATGCTAAGTTCTGTTAGCCAGAAACAGAGTAATCTCGAGCAGCCTGCTACAATATTTCCCTTCCACCTTTCTTCTGGGATTTTCATTGAAACAATTATTTCCTGCATCAATGGTTTTGTTCACCCTTTAAACCGGTTGCCATGGTTTTCCATTTCTCGAGGCAAGTAGGTGTTCATCAGAAGTTTCATGATTGTGTACTTTTGGGTTCAGCTTCCACCATATTTGATCACCCAGTCACAAACTTTGATGTTATACTTGTAACACTTGAGGGTAAACAATTACAGCAGTCACAGTATATTTCCACTGACTGGCGAGGTATTACCATCCTTGATCGCAAAACTTCATCCACAATTCTGCATCTGTTTTGTAGAACCATTCTTTAGAAAGCTGACGCTCATCGCTTTTGCATTTTTCTCTTTGTAACAGGAAAATGGGCCATCTTGTTCTGATTAACATAACTACCTCTTTTGATGATTTCAAATCCTGTGAATAGTCTGGATTGGAATTTTCGAAGAAGAAACAGTCACACATCGATGCTAACTCTCGCAGACTCTTATTCCCTTCATTACTCTCGCTTATATTATCATGACGGAGTCAGAATCAACATCAGTGTTATCATGTAAGTAACACTGAGAGATTCTGAACCATAGGACTCAGCCCATTTTTCGCATTAGCTGAACTTTTTCATTTTTTTTGCTGCCATTGTTGATCCAGGAGCCTCTTCGATTTAACATTCCATCAGGCATGATATTTTATCAATGATCTGGAAAAAAGGAATGCCAGAGGTTCACGTTTTGGTTCTATTGAAAATCTCGGTAATTTTTAATATGGTGACAAAGAAATAAATGGTGCAAATTTATATTATCCTACTGAGGATGAAATGAAGTTAGGAAAGGCAAATAGTGGTTAAGTTAAGTTCAGATGAATTAAGATAACCATTAATAAACTGTTGTTTCATGATTGATTAATTTTTTCAATAGAACCTATTTGGTTATTTAACTCAGACTCTAACCAGAATGAGAGCAAAAGCAGAAAAGAAAAAATTTATGCCTACTTTTCAATTAATGGGAAGTAGGCATAATGGATGTAATACTATGGGTAAACCATATTATATTTGGTAAGACTCCTGGACCCTATAGGCTTTACTCCACAAGAATTGGTAAAAGGCTTGGTTTAATAATGGATATCATTAAATAACAAAACAGGCACAATACCGTGACTGGAGCAATACACAAATAACCCGAACACAGGAGGAGAGGAGCTCACGGACGACGTTTCAGTCCGACTTCGACCATTACAAAGTCTCACTAACAGAAAGCACGAACGAACGAACGTTAACAGAAAGCAGAGAGGATAAGGTAGTATTTATAGGCCAACAGACAGGGAAGGGACAAGAGAGGTAGTAGGAAAAGAGGAAGAGAGGTGTCGTAGAGGTTGGTAGTGTAGTATAGTGGATGCGAGTCAAAAATACTAAGAAGAGGAGAGCACTGCAAGGGAGCTAGGGGCCCACAAGGGAGCTAGGGGCCCACAAGGGAGCTAGGGGACCACAAGGGAGCTAGGGGCCCACAAGGGAGCTAGGGGCCCCACAAAAGGGCAGGAACAAAAACACAGATGGGAGTGAGGGAATATAATGGACCAAAATACGCAAGCAGTAAGAAAGAAAACCCAAAGGAGAAAGAGAAAGGGAGAAAGGAGGAAAAGAACAGGTTAAGTCACGGGGGTTTTTTGTTCTGAAGTGTGGAGCGGGTTTTACAAAGTACATGGGAAAGGAGGCACTTACAGAGGACGAAGGCCAGGATAAGATTTTTCATACAAAGAAAGGTGGTAAAGAACACATAGGCAACAGATAGTTCCAGACTTATGAACAGAACATCTCAGGACTGTAGGGACTGACAACCTCAATTCTACGGACGACTTCAAGGGTGATGGATTGATTAATAGTTCTACATATCTCTACTACTCCGCTGCCCTAATTTCTGTACTCGACTGAAGAACTTGAAGAAGCCTGTGTAGGCCAAAAACATTTCGGAATAAAGTTACCTAACTGTTACTCTATGTGTCTTACCTACCAACTGTCGGTATGTATTACCATTTTGATAATTCACTCATACAAGGAGAGTTGTGTACGTAGATGACTCTTTGCTCTTTGTCCTGAAGACTCTAGGCACTGTGGGCTTCATCAGTACAATAACAAAGTGGACCAACAGGCCTGCTGCAGTGTTCCTCTTTTCTTTATGTTCTTATGTTGTATAAGTGTCGCAGTCTTCAGTGGGGAATCTAATTCCTTGCTTTCTTTCCTGATGTTAATATCCACCTCTCAGACACTGTAGGTTTTGGTTTTTCTGTGTAGCACAAGCTATGTACAGTGGGCATATACATTCACTACTGGTGATTTAAATGGTTTGAAAACTGACAAGTTGAAGATTGAGACACATATGCAACATTGAGAATCTTTATTTAGGAACGTTTCGCCACACATGGCTTCTTCAGTCCAAATACAAAAGTAGAGAAGGGCAACGTTTCATTTAGGAGCTTTGTCAAGCTGAAACAAAACAATACATTGGACACGGAGGGTTATATATAGGCTTTTGAGTGAGGTGTAGTACAAGTAGAGGTAGTAGTAGTTGTAGTTGTTCTTATGTTCTTATACATGTGGTGGGAAAACTTTGGGTAGGGGTAGTTTTGATAAGGACCTGCCTTGAATGGTCCAGTAGGCCTTCTGCAGTGTTCATCCATTCCTGTGTTGTTACGTACCACGGTTATTTCAGCATTTCATGAATGTCAGTTCTCACCCGTTCATATATCTTGATTCATAAACATGACTGATATCAACAATAAGCAAAAGTTCTACTGTCTTCCTATTATGTCCTAGAATCTGTATTGATAAAGCCACTGGATGGCGAAACGTCTACTACAATAAAGATATCCAGATGTTGCACATGTGTCTTAACTTTCATATTGTCGGTATTTTATACCTTTCTTGCACAACTTGTCAGACACTGCAACATCATGGAATCTTGGTTCAGAGGACATCTACAAGACCTTCTTCACGGCTGCTGCAACTAACCCATCTCTTTGGGAAGGACCTACTTCCACTGGGGAATCCCGCCTACCAGTGACTGCCCTCGTCTGCTGCCCGTCCGCCAATAGAAGCATAGTGTGGTTTTGTATATTGAGTATTGTTTTTCTTTTTAATTTGTCTAAAGGGTGGCATACTTGTATGTAGTTTAAGAGTTTTACGAACCTTGAAGTTGTTAGGAATGGATGAATTTTATTCGTGGTTTGAGTTGACGCCCCAGAATATATAACGGACGTTGGAAGTAATTGTGTTCAATTAGACACAATTCTCATATAATTATTTATATGTATGTACTGAATGGTAAATTGAAGTCTGATTTTAAAGTGAAGAGGTGGGTTTTCCTTTTTTGTTTTCTTTTTTTCTTTATGGATAATACAAGGTTGTTCATGTACACCAACAAATATGGTTAGGGGTATGTGGTTAAAATTTTCGTGTTGATTAGACATTTATAATACAGATGAAATACTAGCCTTAGGTTAGTGTAAATTTATGATAATTGTGGATGTTCTTTGATTCAAATGCTCTTTATTATGCAAATTGGTTAGAATGTTGCTCACGTATGGCATTATTGAAAATGTTGAGCTAAATTAATTGTAGGTACGATGTGCAATGTACATCTGCACACCTGGCGGCAGCTGCGCGGACCGTGCAGTTCTCAAGGACCTGTATGGACGGTGTAGGTTTCGCTTGGATGTGTTCTTGACATCATTGGTTTAATTATCCTATATTTTCTTTCCGTGCTCTGAGCAGAAGGAATTAGTCTGTAACGAAATAATGTAAGTATACTTGTATTTTATTATTATAGTGTAAATTAAGAGCAAGGGGATGATTAATTTGAGGTAAGAGTTAATATAGGTTTGCATGTTTTTAAGGAAAGTTAACTATCCACATGTATCTAGTATAGGACAGTTTTAACTTCGGTATCTGTTTTTATATGTAGGTAATTGTGGTCATATTTGTTTATATGTTATGTTACTCGATACTGTTTCAATATCTTAATGTAACGTTTTTTCAGATATTGTTCATTTATTGTCATCTTTATGGGTTTTCTTTGTCTATGTCTATTTGTTGGTTTTAATAAATTATAAAAAAAAATTCTCCATCAGAAAGTCTCGACCGTAGTTAGAAAAGAACCATTCCAATCCGGCAATTTCGTCTGGGACTCCGTAAAGTGGGGAAGGCAAGGAATCCAGTAGACAGACGGATGAATTCATTGGACATAATATCTGAAGGGGAATAATGTAGGAAGCTAGAGAGGTGAGGATACTGAGAGAGACGAGGCAAGCCTTTGTGAAGCGGGAAGGGGAGACGCACAGAAGGGTACATGTGCAGGCATTTAAGATGGTACAAAGTCCGCCAAATTGAAAAGTGGTTTAGACTAAGGCTGTTCATCGGAATGAAGTTATCAAAATTGTTAAAGTCGCTAGTGAAAAATGGATTCAAACAATTTGAATTTCTGATTACTAAAATTCCTGCTATTTATAATCTGTAAAATTATTATCAGGGAGAAATGTTGAATAAAGAAATGGACGAAGAGATGCATTTACATAGACTATAAGAAAAATCTTTGCTAGTGCTATCAGAGATACAAAGATCCTTTGCGTTATATGCAGTAATACTAGAAACGTAAACTTACGCTTATAAAATAGTAAACACCAGAGCTGCAAAGATCACTTTATTGTACCTAGGTAAAATTAAAAAAACAAATATCACTGAAATAACAGAAAAAGGCACATACGTGATGGAAACGATGCACAAATAACCCGCACATAGAAGAGAGGGAGCTTAACGACGACACGTTTTTTTTTTTTTTCGGAGTCCGATTGGACCATTTCATTTACAAAGACACACTACGAGAAGTAGAGCAGGACGGCTATATATAGGCAGGAAGACAGGTTAGTGGTAGTAGTAGTGGCGGAGATGGAGGAAGTAGAAATGGGGAAGGAAGTAAGGACGAGGAGCCAGTCAAATACAAAGAAAGGGGGAGCACTTGGCAAGGGAGCTAGGTGCCCACAAAGGGAGTAGGTGCCACAAGGAGCTAGGTGCCCACAAGGGAGCTAGGTGCCCACAGAGGGAAGAGCAGAACACAGGGTGGGGGAGGGTGAGAAAATAATGAAAATAAAATAAAGAAGGAACAGAAACACAAGACAGAAGAAAGAAAGAACACCCAGAGGAGAAAAAAGGAAAGAGGAAAAGGGATGAGGTGAGAGAAGAAAAAAAGGAGTAATCAGGTTTTAAGTCAGGGTTTGTTTCTGAAGTTATGGGAGCATTTTACCCAATGTAGTGGGAGAGGAAGGCATTCTACAGAGACGAAGCCAGGGCTAAGGTTCTACAAGGAAAGTTGTGTATTAGGGAGGATTCAACAAGACGGCGACTGTTAAAGTTGGAAGTTGGGGGAAGACAGTTTTAGGAGAAGATCAGTCTATAGGATGGCTGTGATCTCTGACGTGGACAGAAATGATCATTGTCTAGTGTGGCCAACCTAACACTATTTTTGTGCTCCCCTCCCTTCCATTAAGTTTTAAAGCTGAATGGGTAATCCCATTCCCTGATTCCTTCCTTGATGTCCACGTCCACCGCTCAGATAACAGGCTTTACCCCCTCCGCCCACCGCAAACCCCATGCCAGCGGCATGCACATTCACGACCCTTCTCATCATGCCCCACTGTCAAGAAAAGTGTTCCTATCTCCCTCTCTCTCCATGCCTCCCCCGCATCTGTGATCCTCAGTTCCTTCCAGTAGAAAACTTCAGACTCCAAACTCCCGTGACTTAAACCTGATTCCTCCTTTTTTCTTCCTTTCCCTTTCTCCTTTCCTCTTTCCTTTTTCTCTTTTGGGTTGTCTTTCTTCTGTCTTGTGTTTCTGTTCCTTTTTATTTTATTTCATTATTTTCCCTCCCCCACATCTGTGTTCCTGCTCTCCATCTGTGGGCACCTAGCTCTCTTGTGGTCACCTAGCTCTCTTGAGGGCAACCTAGCTCCCTTGTGGGCACCTAGGCTCTCTTGTGGGCACCTAGCTCCCTTGAGTGCTCCCCTTTCTTTGTATATGACTGGACCTCTCGTCCTTACTTCCCCATTTTCTAATTCCTTCCATCTCCGCCACTTACTACTACCAACCACACTACTGTTACTACTTCTATTACTACTACTAATGTTACTGCTACTACCTTCTACTACTACTACTGTTATACTACCAAACTACTATACTTACTGTTACTATACCACCACCATACTTCTACTACTGTTACTTACTACCACTAACTACTACTACTGTTACTACTACACTACTAATACTACTACTTGTTACTACTACCACTACTAATACTACTACTGTTACTATCACTTGTTTACTACTACTAGTTGCTGTTACTACTGCCACTACCTTTCCTGCCTATATATACCCGTCCTGCTCTACTTCTCGTTAGTCGTGACTTTGGTCCAAGTCGGTACCGAAAAACGTCGTCGTAAGCTCCTCTTTCTATGTGCGGGTTATTTGTGTATCAATATCACTATTTTATATATGCAATATTAAGGATACAAAACGATAAACCCCTGTTATGCATACAGTATCAGAGATTATAAATATTAATGCTATACATAATAACACCGATGATGGAAGATCACAATGTTTTAACACAGTAATACCTAGCAGATATTAATGGATAGGAAGATACACACAGAATACACAGACGTACACACTTAACATGAAAGAAAAATAACGGAAACGCAAATTAGAACACAAATATCTATGACATTTAAGTAGACGATTTAAAATAAACAATAAGTGGCCTCTCATTGGGTGTAGGTAGAGGAGTTCTTCTCTTCTGGCTGGACTTGTTTCTAGTATTCCGGGCGGAATGTATTGACTGGGCGCAGATTTCTGTGTGTCCTCCCCGGTTAATTACATCCATTTGTATATATGTATTAGAACACTTGTGTTTAATATATATGGGTAGTGCTTCATGGGGTTGCCGCAATTTGTCAAGTTAAGTTCTCTCTGAGGAAATGCTGTGTTTGCATTTGGGTCACACTCTCAACGTCCCCCTCAAATGATGGAGTTTAAATCAAGTTTTTTCCTTCCTTTGTATGATATTTTGCTAAAATGAGTTGTAAGTATAGAACAAATTGTCAACATAAGGAGACAAAGACTGATAGATCGTGTGTAACGTGAAAAGGTTTGTTCTGTAAAAATTCTTGTCAAATGCACTCTGCATCGCCTTGTTTAATACCCATAACAAAGTGAACAATGTTACTGAGACCATGTGTTGTAGTTAATTATTCAACATTCACTTTTCTGACTTCGACACTTAATAACTACAAGCCATTTAGATGACTAACCACGGTTTCTCTCAATGTTTTTAAAGGTTTCTTATTTACACATACTTATTTGTCAACACTTTCATGTACGAGCAAACGTTAGCCTCGGTGAATTTCAATAAGTAAAGATTCAAATGATTTTGTGATTAGTAAAAGGACACATGTTGCTGGTTGTGGTAGTTGTGGTGGAGAGGATAGTGTGATGGTGCTCGGTTAGTATTCAGTGCAGTAGAGTAGTAGTAGTACCAGTCGTAGTAGTAGTAGAAGAGGTAGAGGTAACTCTTGGTTACTGTGTAATGTTAATTTTTTAAAGGGAAACTCCGTCCTATTATTAAAGATGACTCGAGTTATTTTCGATATAATCCATTTGAAAACACAATTAAACAGAATAAGGCAGCTTCATCATCTCTGAAATATTAGAAGTTCTCATTAGAACATTTTGACTCCATCACACGCAACCAAGGACTTACACTGGCGATTACTACTGTTACTATTTAGTATACTAACACCACCACCAATACCATGGACCTCCTGCTTTTTGCCTTTTCACATTATTTTCTAACTATACTGTAAATAACCTGTGTCCTTCAGTTATTTGTATAAATTTAACAAAGAATATTACGTCTGCTTAGTTGGCACATGTGTCTTTTACCTAAACCATTCTCGTATTCTACACATTTTACTAATTAACGATTTGTCCTCAATTCTGAGATAGATATAGAAATTAACAAAATTTCCCAACATGGGTAAACTAGACTAAGAAACCGTGCCATGAAAGGTACTCAGAAGCTGCTCTCCAAATTGTAAATATGCTGTTACTTTTACTATATAAACTTAGGTGCTAAGCTCAATAACTTCAGTTTTATACTGTACATTCTCAACCACTTAATGTCTAATTTGGATTATGCTGTTAACTTTTACTAGAAATCAATGTAAAATTAGAACAAATGATTGATCTGTAAACAGAATTCTTGATGGTCGTGTGGCTACGCACTGAACCTTGATGGCCGTGTGGCTACGCACTGAAACCTTGATGGTCCGTGTGGCTACGCACTCTATATATAGAGCCTTGATGGTCCGTGTGGCTATGCACTGAACCTTGATGGTCCGGTGGCTTACGGCACTGAACCTTGGATGGACCGTGTGGCTACGTACTGACCTGGATGGTCGTGTGGACTACGCACTGAACCTTGATGGTCCGTGTGGCTACGCACTGAACCTTGATGGTCCGTGTGGCTACGCACTGAGCCTTGATGGTCCGTGTGGCTACGCACTGAAACCTTTGATGGAGCGTGTGGCTACGCATGAACCTTTGATGGATCCGTTGTGGCTACGCACTGAACTTCGATGGGTCCGTGTGGCTACGCACTGAACTTGATTGGACCTTGTGGCTACGCACTGAACTATGATGGTCCGTGTGGCTACGCACTGAGCCTTGATGGTCGTGTGGCTAACGCACTGAACCTTGATGGACCGTGTGGCTACGACACTTGAACCTTGATGGACCGTGTGGGCTAGCCACTGAACTTGATGGTCCGTGTGGGCCTACGCCACTGAGCCTTTGATGGTCCGTGTGCTACGCACTGAACCTTGATGGTCCGTGTGGCTACGCACTGAGCCTGATGGTCCGTGGCTTACGCACTGAGCTTGATGGTCCGTGTGGCTACCGCATGAGCCTTGATGGACCGTGTGGCTACGGGCACTGAACCTTGATGTGACCGTGTGGCTACGCATGAGGCCTTGATGGTCCGTGTGGCTACGCACTGAGCCTTGATGGTCCGTGTGGCTACGCACTGAACCTTGATGGTCCGTGTGGCTACGCACTGAGCCTTGATGGACCGTGTGGCTACGCACTGAACCTTGATGTACCGTGTGGCTACGCACTGAACCTGATGGTCCGTGTGGATACGCAACTGAAACCTTGATTGGGTCCGTGTGGCTACGGCCACTGAAACCTTGATGGTCGTGTGGTACGCACTGGCTTGATGGTCCTTGTGGCTACGCACTGAACCTTGATGGACAGTGTGGCTACGCACTGAACCTGATGGTCCGTGTGGCTACGCAAAGACCTTGATGGTCCGTGTGGCTACGCATCTGAACCTTGATGGGGACCGGTGTGGCTACGCACTGAACCTTGATGGTCCGTGTGGCTACGCACTGAGCCTTGATGGTCCGTGTGGCTACGCACTGAACCTTGATGGACCGTGTGGCTACGCACTGAACCTTGATGGACCGTGTGGCTACGCACTGAACCTTGATGGTCCGTGTGGCTACGCACTGAGCCTTGATGGTCCGTGTGGCTACGCACTGAACCTTGATGGTCCGTGTGGCTACGCACTGAGCTTGATCGGTTCCGTTGGTACGCACTGAGCTTTGATGGTCCGTGTGGCTACGCATGAACCTTGATTGGTCCGTGTGGCTACGCATGAGCCTTGATGGACCGTTTGTGGCTACGCACTGAACCTTGATGGACCGTGTGGCTTACGCCCCCCACGAGCCTTGATGGTCCGTGTGGCTACGCCACTGAGGCCTTGATGGTCCGTGTGGCTACGGCACTGAACCTTGATGGTCCGCTGTGGCTATGCACTGAGCCTTGATGACCGTGTGGCTACGCAATGAACCTTGATTGTACCGTGTGGGCTACGCAACTGAAATCCCATCTCCTGTCGCAATGGTCACACGTGTGGCTACGCACTGAACCTTGATGGTCCGTGTGCGCTACGCCACTGACCTTGATGGACCGTGTGGCTAAGCACTGACCTTGATGTGTCCGTGCTTGGCTACGCACTGAGCCTTGATGGTCCGTGTAGGCTACGCACTGAAACCTTGAAAGGACCGAGTGGTACGGCACTGACCTTGATGGACGTTGTGGCTACGCACTGAACCTTGATGGTCCCGTGTGGGCTACGCCATGACCTTGTTGGTCCGTGTGGCTACGCACTGAACCTTGATGGTCCGTGTGGCTACGCATAAACCTTGATGGTCCCGTGTGGCTACGCACTGAAACCTTGATGGTCCGTTTGTGGCTACGCACTTAAACCTTGTGGGTCGTGTGGCTACGCACTGGTAAAAACCTTTTTTTGGGGATGGTCCGTGTGGCTATGCACTGAACCTTGATGGTCGTGTGGATAGCACTTGAGCTTTGATGGTCCGTTGGCACGCACTAAACTTGATGGTCCGGTGTCGGGCTACCGCACTGAACCTTGATGGTGTGTGGGGCTACGGCACTGATCCTTGATGGTCCGTGTGCTACGCACTGAACCATGATGGTTCCGTGTGGCTACGAACTGAACCTTGATGGTCCGTGATGGCTACGCACTGACCTTGATGGTCCGTGTGGCTACGCACTGAACCTTGATGGGTCCGTGTGGCTACGCACTGAACCTTCACTTGTATGCCACATACAACTTTCAGTTGCAGTTCACTCTTACACCTACAAATAGTTATTGTGTTTATTTTGATGGTTACCTAAAACTGTAGTTCACTACATACCTGTGTAAGTCACCTGTGTAAGTCACCTGTGTAAGTCACCTGTGTAAGTCACCTGTTTAAGTCACCTGTGTAAGTCACCTGTGTAAGTCACCTGTGTAAGTCACCTGTGTAAGTCACCTGTTGCTTTACTTACACATTCACCTCAACATCACCTCACATTATCATGTAGTTTAACTGTGAACCTTATTATAACTTTGGTCATGCCACACACAACATCCTGAGGGTCATGCCACTCATACCATCCTTGAGGTCATGCCACTCACACCATCCTTGAGGTCATGCCACTCACACCATCCTTGAGGTCATGCCACTCACACCATCCTTGAGGTCATGCCACTCACACCATCCTTGAGGTCATGCCACTCACACCATCCAGGAGGTCATGCCACTCACACAATCCTTGAGGTCATGCCACTACACCATCCAGCGAGGTCATGCCACTCACACATCCTGGGTCATTGCCACTCACCACTCTTGAGGTTATGCCACTCCACCAATCCTGAGGTCATGCACTCACACCATCCTTGAGGTCATGGCACTACACCATCCGTAGAGGTCATGACTCTCACACATCCAGGAGGTCATGCCACTCACACCATCCTTGAGGTCATGCCACTCACACCATCCTTGAGGTCATGGCCCCACTAAACACCATCCTTGAGTCATGCCACTCACACCATCCAGGAGGTCATGCCACCCACCATCCTTGAGGTCATGCCATCTCACACCATCCTTGAGGTCATGCACTCACAACATCCAGTGAGGTCATGCACTCACACCACCTTGAGGCATGCCACTCACAACATCAGGAGGTCATGCCACTCACAACAAATCCAGGAGGTCATGCCACTCACACCATCCTTGAGGTCATGTCACTCAACACTTCCAAGGAGTCATGCCACTCACACCACTGGAGGTCCATGCCACTCACACCATCCTTGAGTCATGCACTCACAACCATCAGGAGTTCATGCCACTCACACCACCATCCAGGAGGTCATGGCCACTCACACCATCCTTGAGGTCATGCCACTCACAAAATCCAGGAGGTCATTGCCACTCAACGATCCAGGAGGTCATGCACTCACACCATCCTTGAGGTCATGCCACTCACAACATCCAGGGAGGGTCAATTGCCATCAACACCACCTTGAGGTCTGCCACTCACAACATCCAGGAGGTCATGCACTCACACATCCATGGAGGTCATGCACTCACACCATCCTTTGAGGTCATGCCACTCACACCATCCTTGTGGTCATGCCACTCACAACATCCCGGAGGTTCAGCCACTCACAACATCCAGGAGTCATGCCACTCCTCAAATACTTTGTGCGTGAAGATATTCTTCCTCTGTTATTCTACACCAGAATCTCTAAGATTTTCGTTTTGTGACAAAATGAATCAATTCAGTGGTGAAGACTTACTCAACCCTGTAAGATCTTAAGTAGGTTTACAGGCTCGTCCTCCTTTAAGAAAATTAATGAATAGAAAAAGAATAATAACATACAAAGATAAAACATTTTGTTAATTGAAATATAAAACATTTAAATATGAACTTTCCTCCTACTGAAAGAAAAAATGAAATATTTAAAAATTCTGAATTCAACGCTAATATGTACAGTTGACTGGGGGTGTCTGGTTGATGTTGTTGACACGCGTATTGTAGAAATGGTAGCCGTTGCTGATGTGGGTGGGTCATATCTGGACAACTCAACGACCTGTTCGCACAGAGTCTCTAGCCTATGAATAGTCGTCAAGAGTAGGAACGCAGGGTCTCTTCACCACTGCCAAAGATGAGAGGTAGTTGCCTGCGTGTTGGCTATACTTATCAGGGTCGAGTAGATAAAAATGTGCCGTCCAGAAATCATGTGAAGTTCGTCTCCTTCAGCACTGTTTCTTGGTTGCCAGATAACCCAAGTGGACATTACAGTAGAAAGAGACAAAAGTTAAACACTGCTTAAGGAAATCACTCTCCATAAGTAACGCATTTAAATGAATGGGTGGAGACTGAAATGCAAAACCTGGAAATCAAGGCAGAATGAACTAGTCTTAGGAATTGGTTAAAAGTGAAGCTTTACCAATATATCCATTAAAAACAGGTAGCAGAGGCTTTACTTACGTTGTGTGGGAGCTGTGAGTCAAGTGATTAACATTTGGTCCGGTACCCCACACGTCACCTTTCGGGTGGAGAAAAGGAATGGGGGAGGATAAGCGGGAGATAGGACTGACTTCTACTTAACCAAGAGCAGGGCAATCAAACTATCGTCACCATATTACTCGCTCATACTCCTATTGTTGAACTTTTCCCTCACAATCACCTTTAAGCAAGTTTCAAAAAAGAGATTTATTATAATTAGCCGTTTATTAAATTAGCTAAATAGTGCACAATGGTGTGTCAGGACTCAGTACAGTCAGGTAATATCACCTGGTATATGTAAGACCCTAAAATTGTCATTAACTTAAATATAATTTAGTGTTCCATAACAGTAATGGTGTAAAATATACTCGAATAATATATTACAGTACAACTTGACAATATAAAAGATTGTGGTTACAGGGGTCGAGTCACAGCTGCTGGCCCTGCCTCTTCGTTGGCCGCTATTATGTGTGTGTGTGTGTGTGTGTGTGTGTGTCGTGTGTGTGTGTGTGTGTGTGCCGCATGTGTGTACATTTTTGTGTGCCAGCGTTTGTGTGTGCGTGTATATTTGTGTATTGTGTTTGCGTGTGTTTGCGTGTTTGCGCCTAGTGTGTGTGCTGTGTGTGTGTGTGTGTGTTTGGTGTTGTGTGTGTGTGTGTGTGTGTGTGATGTGTGTGTGTTGTGTGTGTGTGTGTGTGTGTGTGCGTGCATGTGATGTGTATGTATATGTATTGTTTTTGTGTGTGGAAGCGTGTGTTTGTATATACAAAAATAGTTATTTTGAGGACCAGAATTTAGATTTATTAGGCTCATCATACACCATCCACTGCGAGGAAGTCAATAAAGATTACAGGCTGAGAAATAAAATCTTAAAATATTTTACCTTTTAATTAAAATTACGGTATTGAGAAAAAAGCGATATTTCATTTAGAATCAGCGTTCAAATATTAGTGACATTAGAGAGCGTTGCTAGGGTTGGTGTCCCCCCAGGGCGGCATCTTTGGTGTACCCCCATGAAATCCAAGGTCGGGGGATGGGTGGGGAGTAAAACTCCAGTTACGTCATACTGCATGACCAGGACTTATAATGATAAAAATAAATAATCGTAGTAATACTGAAGGAAACATAAACAACTCAAATATCACTTTAAGTACAGCTAACACATCCTTTACATTTATTTATTCTTCAACAATGCCAAAAAAAAAAAAAAAAACTTAGAAAATGAGAAAGAAAAACATTGCAATATCAAAGAAGAAGGGAAGAAAACACTAGTTCAGATTTGACCTTTGAGTACAGGGTAACATCTCAGTTGAATCAGATCTTACAACAATTCCTTGCCTTTCAATCCTGCACAATCATTTATCTATCCACCTAATCAAAATCAATGCTGTCAAACATGACCCATTTTATATGGGTTAACCATTGATGTCATGAGATTCTGGATCGGACTCTTTGTGGACCTAAATAGTTTTTAATTCAGCTTCAAAATTGGAGAAACTCCTTTCACAAGAAGACACAGAAACCACGTTATGTAAGGAAAACCTCAGGCAGAGTGTTAAATTTTTCACAAACGTGACCCACAATGGAATCCAATGCCGTTTTATTTTTCTTCGCAAGTACAAGTAAGGATTGATAGTGAAGACAAAGAGGAAAACAAATCAGGAAAGCAGGGAAGAAAGACAGAGAAGACGAAAGTGTGAGAGTTGGAAGAATTCAATGAAATACCATTCAACTATGGAATGTTAGTACATCCAGTGCAGTTTCCAGGCTGAACTTTTTCAAGGTCAACACAGCAGCTTGCAGGTGTCTCCTTAGTCTTGGTATTTCAAGCATGAGACTCATTCTTGCATATTTCATTATAGAAGGGGGGGGGGGGGGAAAACTGTGAGTCTTCAAGCCATTACCTTCAATTCTTCTTCAGTAGCTTGTACAAGATTCTTTGAATGGACCACAAACATCGGCTGCCACGTCCTTATTGCTTTTGATCGTATCCGAGTTCATTATGAAAACGATCACATGCCTCCAACATCGCCATCTTGTTTTCTTCTGTAGGAGTGAGTCAGGAATCTCTTGCTGCTCCCCTGTCATCCTTTTCTTTAACCTGATTCTTCTCTCTGTTGGAAATCATAATTCTCACATTTCAAAAGTGCTGTTGTATTGAACTATTCCACTATGGCGATCTCGCCCTTCATTCAAAAATAATCGTACGTGGCGTCTAACTTCACCACTCATTGTCAAGGACGTTTTAAATCCTTAGAACTCTGTCAGTACTGCTGTGCACGCTTGAACCTCCCGAAGTATGTCACACCAGAAATACAGAAAACACAAATGTGAAATCACACACAGCAGGGAAGAAACCCTCCACCCGGAGAGCCCAAGACAAGAAAGAGGACAGAAGAAGATGAACGACACCCCCCACCCGGGGGCCTCCGCCGGGTCACATCTGGAGAAGGACCCGGTCCGGAGTATCGGCAAATCCCTAAATGAATGAATGAGCAGGGAGAAGACCTTGTGCTGCTCCTCTTGTATCAGAATTTTCCCGCTGGATCGCAAAGAGCTCAGTCACTGCCACAATATTTCTCGAAAGATTTTCAGCTACTGGCGTTTCACTGCATTGTAATGAGAACTCCATCTTGTTGTTTGATAATCTTGCCAGAAAAACGTCAAACCTTGGTCTTCATGTACTGCAAAATATAAAAAAAAATAAATTGAAATGTCTCACTCGGAAAAAGTCAAATACCTTTACTTTTCTTACTGAAAAAAAATATTATCTTTTTGTTTGCGCGTCTGGGTGGGGGGGGTGTGTGTTTTGTTGGGGGTGTGTGTGTGTTGTGGTGGGTGTGTGTGTGTGGTGTGTGTGTGTGGGGTGTGTGTGGTGTGGTGTGGTGTGTGGTCGTGGTTTTGTGTTGTGTGTTGCGTGTGTGGTGTGTTGTGTGTGGTGGTGTGTGTGGTTTGGTTTCGTGTGTGTGTTTGTTTGGGGGTGTGTGTGTGTGTGTGTTGGTTTTTGTGTGTGTGTGTGTGGTGGTGTTGTTGTGTTGTGGGTCTGTTGCGTGTCTGCGTGTGTGTGGTTGTGTTTTGTGTGTGGTTGTGTGGGTGTGTGTGTGTGTGTGGTGTGTGGTCGTGTGTGTGGTGTGGTCGTGGTTGTGTGCGTGTGTGTGTTGTGTGTTGTGTGGTGTGTTTTTGTGTGTGGTGTGTGTGTGGGTGGTGTTGGGGTGGCGGGGGTGTGTGTGTGGGAGTCGTGTCTGGGGTGGTGTGTGTGTGTGTGTGTGTGGTGTGTGTGTGTGTGTGTGTTGTGTGTTTTTGTGGTGTGTGTGTGGGTTTTGGTTGTGTGTTGTGTGTGTGTGGTGTACTCCCTAGTTGTGGTTGGGGGCGTTAAGTCCTGGCCCCCCCTCTTCACTGGGCGTACTTGTCACTCTAACTGAACCCTGAACTTCATCATACCCTGTTTTAAATATGTATGGGTCCTGCCTCCCCTAATCACTTCCCCAAAATATCCCACTTCCTGACACTCTGTGACTGAAAAAATACTTCCCAACACCCCGTGATTCATCGTGTCTTTAAATTTCAACGTGTCCCCTTGTTGCTGTGTCCCCTTCGGATATTCCCCTTGTCCCCCTCGTTAATCGTCAGATTTTTTATGTCGTTTTGGGTTACTACAAACCCCCCACCATGGTATGGTGTTTCTCCACCCACACCATGGGTATTGGGGTTTCACCACCCACACCATGGGATGGTTTACTAAACCCAACCATGGGTATGGTGTTACTACCACCCACACCATGGTTTGTTGATACTACCACCCACACCATGGGTAGGTGAGTTACTACCTCCCACACCAGGTATGGTAGTTACTACCACCCCACACCATGTGTATGGTGTTACTACCACCCACAAACCATGGGTAATGGTGTTACTACCAACCCACACCATGGTATGTGTTACTACCACCCACAACCATTGGGTAGGTGTACTACCCACCCAGACAGTGGGTAGGTGTTACTACCACCCATACCAAGGTACGGTCCTACTACCACCCACACAGGTAAGGTGTTACTACCACCCACACATGGTAAGGTGTTACTGACCACCCACAAACCATGGGTACGGTCCTACTTACCACACCACACCATGGGTATGGTGTTACTACCACCCATACCATGGGTATGGTGTTACTACCACCCATACCATGGGTACGGTCCTACTACCACCCACACCATGGGTATGGTGTTACTACCACCCACACCATGGGTATGGTGTTACTACCACCCATACCATGGGTACGGTCCTACTACCACCCACACCATGGGTATGGTGTAACTAAACTACCAACCCACTATACCATGGGTATGGTGTTTACTACCTACCCACGACCATGGGTACGGTCCTCTAACCACCCACAACCATGGGTATGGTGTTACTACCACCCATACCATGGTATGGAGTTACTACCACGCCATACCATGGGTACGGTCCTTACTACCACCCACCCATGGGTATATGTTACTAACCACCCACAACCATGGGTATGATGTTAGTACCACCCAGACAATGGGTATGGTGTTACTAAAACCCACACCATGGTATGGTGTACTACCACCCACAAAATGGGTATGGTGTTATTACCAACCACACAAGCGTATGTGTAACTACCACCCACACGCATGGTTATGGAGTATACTACCACCCACACCATGTATGGTGTTATTACCACCCACACCTGGGTTAGGTGTTACTGACCACCCCACACCATGGGTATGGTGTTACTACACCCACACCATGGGTATGGTGTTATTACCACCCACAACATGGGTATGGTGTACTACCACTCCACACCCATGGGTATGGTGTTACTACCACCCACTACCATGGGTATGGGTGGTACTTATCGACACACACCAGGTAGGTGTTACTAACACCCACACCAAGGGTATGGTGTTACTACCACCCACACGCATGGTATGGTGTTACTACTCACCCACACATGGTATGTTTTACACTACTACCACCCACAACATGGGTAGGTGTTAGTACTACCAGCCACACCATGGGTATGGTGTTACTACCACATCCCACACCATGGGTATGGTGTTATTACCACCCACACCATGGGTATGGTGTTACTACTAACCACCCACACCATGGGTATGGTGTTACTAACCGAACCCACACCCCATGGGTATGGTGTTATTACCACACACACCATGGGGTTATGGTTTACTACCACCCACACCATGGGTATGGTGTTACTTACCACCCACACCATGGGTATTGTGTTACTACCACCCACACCATGGGTATGGTGTTACTACCACCCACACCATGGGTATGGTGTTACTACCACCCACACCATGGGTATGGTGTTAGTACCCCCAACCATGGGTATGGGTTTAGTACCACCCACACCATGGGTATGGGGGGGTGTTAGACCACCCACAGACCGATGGGTATGGTGTTACTACACCCACACCATGGGTATGGTGTTAGTACCACCCACGCCATGGTATGTGAGTTACTACCACACCACACCATGGGTAGGTGTTACTACCCACCCACACCATGGTATGTGTTAGTACCACCCACACCATAGGTATGGTGTAACACCGACGACCACACCATGGGTTGGTTTTACTACAACCCACACCATGGGTTTGGTGTTACTACCACCCACACCATGGGTATGGTGTTAGTACCCCCCCCACCATGGTAATGAAGTTTATACCGACTCACGAACCATGGGTATGAGTTAGTACACTCACACCATGGGTATGGTGTTATCTACCACCCACGGCCATGGGTATTGTGTTTAGTAACCACCCACACCATATGTATGGTGTTATACCACCCACAACCATGGGTAATGGTGTTACTACCCACCCACACCATGGTATGGTGTTAGTACCACCCACACCATGGGTATGGTGTTACTACCACCCACACCATGGGTAGATGTTATTTACCACCCACTCCATGGGTATTGTGTTACTAAACCACCCACACCATGGTATGGTGTTACTACCACTCACAACCAGGGTATGGTGTTAGTAACACCCTCTCCATGGTATGATGTTAGTACAACTCCACACATGGGTATTGAGTTAGTACCACTCACACCATGGTTATGGTGTTTACTTACTACCACCCACACCATGGTATGGTGTTAGTACCGACCCACACATTGTTAAGATGTTAGTACCACTCCACACCATGGGTATGGATGTTGTACCACTACGACCATGGGTATGGTGTTTACTACCACTCAACAACCATGGGTATGGTGTTTAGTACCACCCATACCATGGGTATGTGTAGTACCCACCCACACCATGGTAAGGTGTTACTAACCACCCACACTAATGGGTATGTGTTACTACCACCCGCACCATGGTATGTGTTAAGCTGGACCACCCACACCATGGGTATGGTGTTACTACCACCCCACACCAGGGTAGGTGTTACTACCGACCCACACCATTTGTATGGAGTTAGCACCACCCACACCATGGGTATGGTGTTACAACCACCCACACCATGGGTATGGTGTTACTACTTTTACTACCACCCACACAATGGGTATGGTGTATTTACCATCCCACACCAGGGTTATGGTGATTACTCTACCATGACCCCACACACCATGGTATGGTGTTAGTTAACCACTCACACCATGGTATGTGTTGCTACCACGCACACCATGGGTATGGTGTTACTACCACCGCACACCATGGGTATGGTGTTAGTACGCACTCACACCATGGTATGGTGTTAATTACACACTCACACTCACACCATGGGTAATGTGTTACTACCACCCACACCATGGGAATGGTTGTAGTACCACTTTCACACCATGGGTATGGTGTTACTATCCACCCACTCCATGGGTATGGTGTTAGTACCACCCACACCATGGGTATGGTGTTACTACCACCACCCACACCATGGTATGGTGTTACTACCACCCACACCATGGTATGGTGTTAGTACCACCCACAAGCCATGGGTAGGTGTTACTACCACCCAAACCATGTGTTATGTGTTACTACCAACCCCACACCATGGGTATGGTGTTTACTACCACCCACAACCATGGGTATTGTGTTAGTACCACCCACACCATGGTATGGTGTTACACCCACCCACAACCTGGGTATAGGTGTTATAACCACCGCACACCATGGTATGGTGTACTACCAACCCACACCAAGGTTGGTGTTTGAGTACCACCCACACCATGGGTATGGTGTTACTACCACCCACAAACCATGGGTATGTGTTATTAACCACCCACACCATGGGTATGGTGTTTTTACTACCAACCCACACCATGGGTATTGTGTTAGTAACCACCCACACCATGGGTAGGTGTTACTAACCACCCACAATCACCATGGGTATGGTGTCATTACCGACCCACACCATGGGTATGGTGTTTACTGACCCACCCACACCATGGGTATGGTGTTACTACCACCCACACCATGGGTATGGTGTTAGTACCACTCACACCATGGGTATGGTGTTAGTACCACTCACACCATGGGTATGGTGTTAGTACCACCCACACCATGGGTATGGTGGTTAGTACCTGACTCACGACCATGGTAAGGTGTTACTACCACCCACACCATGGGTATGGTTGTTAGTACCCAACCCACATACCAAGGTATGGTGTTAGTACCACTCACACCTGGTGGAAAGGGATCAAGTCCTTTCGTCTGTAATCTTTCATTTACAAATATTTATAAAAGAACAAAATGTTCAGACATCTTCGGAGATGACACAAGTCCCAGACATATATATGTGTGTGAGCATAATAACTACCCCAAGGACCGTATATGTGTGTGTGAGCATAATAACTACCCCAAGGACCGTATATGTGTGTGTGAGCATAATAACTACCCCAAGGACCGTATAATGTGTGTGTGAGCATAATACTACCCCAAGGACCGTATATGTGGTTAGCATAATAACTACCCCAAGGACCGTATTTGGTGTGTGAGCATAATAACTACCCCAAGGACCGTATATGTGTGTGTGAGCATAATAACTACCCCAAGGACCGACATATATGTGTGTGTGTGAGCATAATAACTACCCCAGAGACTCGATATTGTGTGGTGTGAGCATAATAACATCCCAAGTGACCGTATATGTGTGTGTGAGCATAAATAACTATCCCAAGGACCGTATAATGTGTGGTGTGAGCATAAATAACTACCCAAGGCCCGTATATGTGTGTGTGAGCATAATAACTACCTCCAAGGACCGTATATGTGTGTGTGAGCATAATAACTACCCAAGGACCGAATATGTGTGTGTTACATAATAACTACTCCAAAGGCCGTATATTGTGTGTGAGCATAATAAACTCCCCAAGGACCTATATGTGTGTGTGAGCATAAAACTACCCCAAGGACCGTATATGTGTGTGTGAGCATAATAACTACCCCAAGGACTCGTATATGTGTGTGTGAGCATATCACTACCCCAAGGACCGTATATGGGTGTGTGTGAGCATAATACTACCCCACGTAGACCGTATATGTGTGTGTGAGCAAAATAACTACTCCAAGGACTCGATATGTGTGTGTGAGCATAATAACTATCCCAAGACGTATATGTGTGTTGAGCATATAACTACTCCACGGACCGTATATGTGTGTGTGACTAAAACATAATAACTACCGCCAAGGACCGTATATTGTGTGTTGAGCATATTAACTATCGCCAAGAACCTTATATGTGTGTGGTGAGCATAAAACTATCCCAAGGACCGGTATATGTGTGTGGGAGCAAATAACTATCCAACCCAAGACCCGTATATGTGTGGTGTGAGCATAGATAACTAACTACCCAAGGACCGTTATGTGGTGTGTGAGCATAATAACTACCAAGGACCGTATATGTGTGTGTGAGCCATAATAACTATCCCAAGGATCCGTATATGTGTGGTGTGAGCATAATAACTATCCCAAGGACCGTATATGTGTTGTGAGTCATAATAACTTACTCTACTCCAAGGACGTATATGTTTGTGAGCATAATAACTACTCCAAGGACCGTATATGGTGTGTGAGCATAATAACTACTCCAAGGACCGTTAGTTTGTTAGTGTGAGCATAAATAACTATCCCAAGACCGTAATGTTGTGTGAGCATAATAACTACTCCAAGGACCGTATATGTGTGGTGGAGTCATAATAACTCTAACCCCAAGGACCGGTAATGTGGTGTGTGAGCATAATAACTATCCCAAGGACCGTATATGTGTGTGTGAGCATAATAACTACTCCAAGGACCGTATATGTGTGTGTGAGCATAATAACTACCCCAAGGACCGTATATGTGTGTGTGAGCATAATAACTACCCCAAGGACCGTATATGTGTGTGTGAGCATAATAACTACCCCAAGGACCGTAATGTTGTGTGAGCATAAAACTACTCCAAGGACCGTATATGTTGTTGTGAGCATAATAACTACCCCAAGGACCGTATATGTGTGTGTGAGCATAATAACTACCCCAAGGACCGTATATGTGTGTGTGAGCATAATAACTACCCGAAGGACCGTATATGTGTGTGCGAGCATAATAACTACCCCAAGGACCGTAGCAGATATATGTGTGTGTGTGAGCATAATAACTACCCCAAGGACCGTATATGTGTGTGTGAGCATAATAACTACCCCAAGGACCGTATATGTGTGTGTGTGAGCATAATAACTACCCCAAGGACCGTAGCAGATATATGTGTGTGTGTGAGCATAATAACTACCCCAAGGACCGTATATGTGTGTGTGAGCATAATAACTACCCCAAGGACCGTATATGTGTGTGCGAGCATAATAACTACCCCAAGGACCGTAGCAGATATATGTGTGTGTGTGAGCATAATAACTACCCCAAGGACCGTATATGTGTGTGTGAGCATAATAACTACCCCAAGGACCGTATATGTGTGTGTGAGCATAATAACTACCCCAAGGACCGTATATGTGTGTGTGAGCAATAAAAACTACCCCAAGACCGTATATTGTGTGTGTGAGCATAATAAACTATCCCTAAGGACCGTATATGTTGTTGAGCATAATAACTACTCCAAGGACCGTATATGTGTGTGTGAGCATAATAACTACCCCGACCGTAATGTATGTGTGAGCATATAACGTACCCCAAGGAACGTATATGTGTGGTGAGCCATAATAACTACCCCAAGGACGCAGTATATGTGCACGTGTGAGCATAATAACTACCCCAAGGAACCGTATATGTGTGTTGGCATAATAACTACCCCAAGGTACCGTATATGTGTGTGTGAGCATAATAACTACTCCCAAGGACCGTATATGTGTGTGTGAGCATAATAACTACCACCCAAGAACCCGTAATGTGTGTGTGAGCATAATAACTACCCCAAGGACCGTATATGTGTGTGTGAGCATAATAACTACCCCAAGGACCGTATATGTGTGTGTGAGCATAATAACTACCCCAAGAACCGTATATGTGTGTGTGATCATAATAACTACCCAAGGACCGTATATGTTGTGTTGAGCATAATAACTACCACCAAGAACCGGTGTATGTGTGGTGTGAGCATAATAACTACCCCAAGGACCGTAATATGTGTGTGTAGCATAATAACTACCCTAGGACGGAATATATGTGTGTGTGACATAATAACTACCGACAAGGACCGTAGCAGATATAAATCTGTTGGCCTCAGCAAACTGAGGATCCCTAAACTCGTTGTGCCTAAGAATTCACGGACTTCACGATGATATCTTTCCATCTGTAATGAATTTGGACATAAACGTCAAGAATGTGCCAAGAGGAAGTGTGAGAATATCGGGAAGTGTTTCACTGAAGCTAATATTCACGCAGCTTTTAGTGAAGCTACCTTAATGGAATGAATTGTTTCGCCAATTCTTAGAGATAACTGGATGTTCCTTTGTATTGTTATCTCTAGTAACTTTTCCCTAACTAGATTCTACGGTATAAAATAATTAAATTAAATTAAATTATGTTAGCTTTCCTCAACAAATTGGAAGAACTATGAGATTTCTATGGTAATGCCGATTTACTCAGTCCCATTTGCTAGGTTGGCAGTGGAGGAGTTGGTCGTATCACTTCTTGTTCATCAGGAGGTCATAAATACATCTTGACTATGACTGGCATTGCGTCTAGCTTCCCAGAGCGTACGGTCAGTAGAAGTTGCAGAAAAAGTTACTAATTTTTTTTTTTTCACGGGTAGTATACCAGGAAATTCCTTTCTGATCAAGAACACAATTTACTTCTGAATTAATGGATCAAGTTATCAACTTTGGATGTTAAACCTCCGTTACATCCAAATTGTAACGGAAGAGCGGATTGACAACATGGCTATCATAAAGTCAATATTAAAGAAACTTAGTTTCCTTAAGAAGCCAACTGACTGGTAAAGTTATCTACCATGTGCTCTTTGTAATGCGTCAGAATTCGCAAGTGATTTCCACTTGGATATTCCCCTTTCAATTGCTTTATGGGAGACAAGCTCGAGAACCCTCTATTTACTTGAATGAACTGTGGTCCAAAGATATTAAAACGCCGAAGTTCAAAGCACTTATCATTTCTTTTTAGATCTGAGATAAAGAATAGAAGAAACCGCTGATTAAGTTGTCAAGAAACTTGAATATTTCCATGGAAACATACAAGACCTATATTGACCAAAAGAGTCAAGCGTAAATTTAATATGCGGTGAAGTTTTAGTTCTTTTTAACAGATAAATCCAACAAATTGTTAATTTCCTGGAGAGAACGAATAAAAGAGTAAAGTTCTGTAATAAGGTAGATTTCTCTTGGATGTCAAGGTAAAGAAAGAATGTAAACATGTCAATAATTGGAACTGTTCCACAGAAGAAAGTTAATCTTCGTTGAAACTCCTTCGATAAGATATTTGTCTAACATCTTGATTGCTTCTCGTGAATGATAAAGATTGTATTATAATCACCTAGCTCGCAACAGAATCGAAGGACTACTAGATATCTTAACTGTTTGATTCTCCAACTAATAACTCAAACTTCAACATCAAGAGTGAACTATCTACTAAAACAAAACCTCAGTAAATGCCTTAGTAAATACCTATTCTGACATTCACAGAGAGATCGCAGGACTTACCACTACCGTTTACACAAGATTCAATTGTCAGCTCAGGAACCAGTAAGACGGAAAATTTATCCTGTTCGGTCACTTACGGAATACATTTGATAACGAAGTTGACAAACTCTTAAAGTTATAAATATCATTGAACCTCTAAATCGCTTTCAGTTCAAGCAGTGTCATGTTAAGAAACCAGACAATCTTACCGACTGCATCAAGATTTCGTTGTTAAATGTTATCACTAAATGGGACGTTGAGCCCATGTCAGTAATCGACATGACTTGTATGACTTCCATGACTGTAAATTTTCTCTCTGAATTAGACATCTCACAAGCTTACCATCAAGTGTCTATTACACCCAGGACTCTAAACGGCTTTCCCTACTCATAAAAGACTAATGCAATATCGCACATGGCCTTACGCTTGTCACCGCGTGTGGCCACGTAAATCCGGCTTATGAGACTATCTTTTTATGACCCTCAAGATTGTTTCAGTGTATTTCGTAATATTTACACTGATTTTATGTCTGGGAGGATCATCTGCTACACTGTCGCTGTTTAAAAAGACTAAGAGCTCATTGCCTTACAACAAACAACAGAAGTGTTTTCTTGCTATTTCAAAGTACAATACCTCGGGTTTATTATTTTCTGACAGTAATTTTAACAGCCTCTTCCTAAACTAGACGAAAGCATTTTAGAAAGCTCCTTCCTAACTACAAAACAACATTGCTAAGAAAGTTCCTTGGGTCAGTAAATTTTCAAAAGTAGATAAGTTTTTGTACATAATTTGAAAAAGGTCTGACTTCCATTCTCACAGACTATTTAAAAAGTATGTAAAGGAACCTCTTGTTTGTTCTGAAGAGGCTGGATAGAAACTTCGAACAAAGTAAAGAATACTTTCCAATCCTCCTGTTCTAAAATTACCAGTTTATTAATAATGTCTTTTGTCTCCAAAAACTGATGCCTTCCATTCAGGACTCGGACTGTTCCACTACAGTATAATATGATGAGATTCACTTCACTCCCATATCTCCACCAGTAAGAAGCTTCTCGAGGGAAAGAAAACTACTCCACTGTGGAGAAGGAATATTATGCATTGGTATGGGGTGTAGGTGGGTTCAACTACTACTTAAATGGAAAACCCTTTGTGCTTCAAACAGATCCGCAACCACTGATGTACCGAAAACTTCAAAGGTTCAAGTAGCGCGACTCTTAAGATGGGCTATCCAGTCCTTATAAGTTTAAAGTTGTTCATATATATATATATATATATATATATATATATATATATATGACTCGGAAAACCACTTCTCAGATTGTCTGAACGAAGGTGTAGTCAAAGTACTTTTCCATCTGTTATCTTAACATACTGCTTCCGACTTAAGTTTAGAAAGGGGATATTTTGAGGGAAAAAACTTAAAAAAGTGGGAAGTTATGGTTGCTACAGACGACCCCAGGAACCACTACGTGTTACCACCACTCTTCCATCTAGTGGGCAGAGGCAAAAACTTCAGTTCCTAGCGTCTGATTGCTTAATTTCTATTCCTGGTAGTATAACCTTACCTGGTGTGGGTTGATAGTTTGACGAAATAACTTTCACCTCCACACTTTTTTTCCCTCATGATCAGGTACGGATGATCTACAAGGAGTATTTCTGTTTCATTGATACTAATTTACCTGGTTACAAGTCATGACATTGAAGTTAGAATACCAGCCTTTGTCTTTTTCAATGTCATTCTTATTTAAAAACACATTATAACATAACCAGTGTTTTCTTTATTATCAACTCTGCTGCTGACCTGTCAACCAGTAGACCTAGTTAATTGGAGCAAGATCCCTGTCTACAGGACGTGTGGGACATTACGACTCCTCACCTCTAAAATCTGAATGTGGTGATACAACCAAGTAGTGACAGGAATTTTCAGAACATGGGACGAACACCGCCACCCAGGATAACCAACAAACCATTTGCTTGTAAAACATCGTCAGAAGACCATCCTGGCATAAGATCTCAGTCCCAACATCCTACTGGAACCAACAGCGGCCAATATTTATTTATTTATTTTTAATTAAAATTCTTAGAAAAACATAATTATTATCCATCAAGTTATTCATTTGTTATTTTTCCTTTCTTTTGTCCAATGGAAGGCGTTCCCCTGACACGGTAGCACAGAAGACCATACAAGACACACAAAGAACAAATATAGTTCAAGTAACAGAGAAGAACCAGTACAGAACACAGAAGACCATACAGACACACAGAAGCAATATACAGTAACACAGAAGAACAAATATAGTTCAGTAACAGAGAAGACCAGTACAGTAACACAGAAGAATGAGTACAGTAACAAGAAGACAAATATAGTTCATTTACAGAGAGAGACCATACAGTAACACAAGACCAGTATAACAGTAACACAGAAGAATGAGTACAGTAACAGAGACGACCAGTACAGTAAACAGAGAAGGACCAGTACAGTAACAGAGAAAGACCAGTACAGTAACAAGAAGACCCAGTACATTAACACAGAAGAATGAGTACAAGTAACAAGACGACCATACAGTAACATGAGAAGACCAGTACAGTAACAGAGACATACCAGTACAGAAAATTAAAACAAAAGAACGGTAGAGTGGCCAAGTACAGAAATGCACAGTACAGTAGCAAAGAAAAATGTCAGCAACAGAGGATGAACAATAAGGGTTTATATGGCCCCCAGTACGGGGATACTTTGGTGGATCACGGGGAGTACCTTTCTGGATCACGGGGATACCTTACTGTGATCGACGGTGGATACCTTTCTGGGATCAACGGGGATACCTTTCTGGGATCACGGATACCTTTCTGGATCACGGGGATACCTTTCTTCTGGGATCACGGGGAATACCTTTCTGGGATCACGGGGATACCTTTCTGGGATCACGCATGATTATAATTACATCAGCCTTACATTCACTGCCTCTGCTGCTGCCTCTATATTAAACTGAAGAAGCCTACTGTGTAGGCGAAACGTTTTTGATTGTAGACACCTAACTGTTGGGTCTCACTCCAGCAACACCCACGGTATTGTCCCGGCCCGGGTCTTTTCCAGATGACCTACGTTATGTTAGAGTACCAGACATGTGTACCCAGGAGACCTGTCATCTTCACATCGCTCAACGACTCTCAAACATATATTACTGCCATTTCTAGTTGTTGCAATGTTATCTCTGTTGTTAATGTTAACTCCGGTGAATGAGAGTGGCTGGATTGGAAATAATACCACCCTGGTAGACGCTTTTGAATCCAAATTAGCAAATCTTGAATTATAATAACATTAATAATTTGCGACCACTGTCCAGCCTCAAGTTATTCTGAGGTTACCAACATCCACCTTGCCCGTGGGAGGCCAGTGGTTCGTCTATAAGGGTCCCCCCCACCCTCGGCCTTCCCCATGTTCATGGTCCAGGAATCCATCCGTGGGCCCCCGGATGTCTCCCCTTCCTCACTTCCCTAAGGTCAGCCTCGCCTCTCTCTCTCTGCCTTCCAGCCTCAGCCTTCCCTAGGGTTATGTATCCAGGAAATTCATCCGTCGCCGCCGGATGTTTCCCTTTCTCACTTTCCCAAGGTCAGCCTCAACCAACCTGTATTCATCCTACCCCAGGTTCATTATCCAGGAAACCATCCGTCTACCGCCAGATTGTCTCCCCTTCCCCACTACACCAAGGTTAGCCTCAACAACAACCTCCTCCCACCAGTTTATGTATCCAGGAATCCATCCGCTCGCTCCCGGATGTCTTTCCTACCCCACTTAACCTAAGGTCAGCGAGTTAGGTCAGTGCCTTCCCTCCCCGGATCAGTGTATCCAGAGTCCACCTTGGTGGTCACCTCAGGTGGAAATCCTTCTCCACTTCCCCAAAGTCAGCGGTTTTCTTGCTTTACCAGTTCATGTATCCAGGAATCGATCCGTCTACCGCCGGATGTCTTCCCTTCCCCACTTCCCCAAGGTCAGCCTCAACTGCACGTATTCATCCTTTCCCCAGGTTCATGTATCCAGGAATCCATCCGCTCGCTCCCAGATGTCTCCCCTTCCCCACTTACCCAAGGTTAGCCTCAACAACAACCTTCCCAAAGTTTAATGTATCCAGGAATGCCATCCGCTCGCTCCGATGGACAGATCCCTTCCCCACTTACCTAAGGTCAGCGAGTTAGGTCAGTGCCTTTCCCCAGACAATGTCTCCAGGAGTCCACTTGGTGTCACCTCAGGTGGAATCCCTTTCCCACTTCCCCAAAGTCAGCGGTATTCTTGCTTTACTCAGGTTCATGTATCCAGGAATCGATCCGTCTTACCGGCCGGATTGTCTTCTTCCCTTCCATTCCTTCCCCCCACTTCTCCCAAGGTCACCTCAACTGCACGTATCATCCTTTCCCCAGGTTTTCATGTATCCAGGAATCCATCCGCTCGCTCCCAGATGTCTCCCCTTCCCCACTTACCCAAGGTTAGCCTCAACAACAACCTTCCCCAAGTTTATGTGTCCAGGAATCCATCCGCTCGCTCCCGGATGTCTTCCCTTCCCCACTTACCTAAGGTCGGCGGTGACTTCCCCGGATCAGTGTCTCCAGGAGTCCACTTGGTGTCACCTCATTGGAAATCCCTTCTCCACTTCCCCAAATCAGCGGTATTCTTGCTTTACCCAGTTCATGTATCCAGGAATCGATCCGTCTACCGCCGGATGTCTTCCCTTCCCCACTTCCCCAAGGTCAGCCTCAACTGCACGTATTCATCCTTTCCCACAGGTTCATGTATCCAGGAATCCATCCGCTCGCTCGCTCTCTGCAGATGTCTCCCCTTCCCCCCACTTACCAAGGTTAGCCTCAACAACAACCTTCCCCAAGTTCATGTATCCAGGAATCCATCCGCTCTCTCCGGATGTCTTCCCCTTCCCCACTTGACACTAAGTAGTCAGCGAGTTAGTCAGTGCCTTCCCCAGATCATGTCTCCCGGAGTCCACTTGGTGTCTCCTCAGGTGGAATCCCTTCCCCACTTCCCCAAAGTCAGGCGGTATTCTTGCTTTAACAACTGTTTACCTTTTAGACTCAGGTCATGTATCCAGGAATCGATCCGTCCTACCGCCGGATTCTTCCCTTCCCCCCCACTTCCCACCAAGGTCAGGCCTCAACTGCACGTATTCAAGCTTTCCCGAGGTTCGATGTATCGAGGAGAAATCCATCCGCTCGCTCAGAATGTCTCCCCTTCCCCACTTACCCAGGGTTAGCCTCAACAACAACCTCCTCCAATTATGTATCCGGAATCCATCCGCTCGCTCCGGATGTCTTCCCTTCCCCACTTACCTAAGGTCGGCGGTGCCTTCCCCCGGAATCAGGTCTCCAGGAATCCACTTGTGTCACTGAAGTGGACTCACCTTCCCCACTTCCCCAGAGGTCCAGGCGGTTGCCACCCTCAGTGACCTTGCTGAATGGAAACTTGGTCTTGTCTAGCTGGTCTAACGGTAGTGGCTGTCCAGGTAGGGGAATTACTGGAGAGGGACACAACAGTAAACTGCGTCCCAGTAATTACATCCACCAAGACTGCCGGAACGTAGACGAGCTGACAGACGAAGCATGTACACAGCTCCGGCCACCTCGGGCGGCTAATAATTTACAATTTTGAATTCCTCTTATGTTACACTATGAATTTATACTGAGAACAAGTTTTTTAACTTATTTAGCAGTTTAAAAAATGTGTTTGTGAGCGACAGTCTTGTGAAATATGTAAATATATAAAGATGAACACGTTTTGAGACACTAGTGGAGGACTTGTGTCGTGTGTAACATGTTATTTTGTATAAATGAATGTAATATCTACGTGTTATTGTATATTGGTGTCATATGTACCTGTTCTTGTGTGTTCACCAATGTCATGTGTACATGTTATTATGTATGAAAAGTATCAAATTCAAATCTCTAAATTTCCTCTATGAAAACTATAACAAATTTATAATAATAGCTATTTCTGGTGTTTCGTAAATGAATTTGAAAGTCGGATATATACATACATGCGCGCACACATATATATGTGTGTGTGTGTGTGTGTGTGTGTGTGTGTGTGTGTGTGTGTGTGTGTGTGTGTGTGTATACAGAGTTTTACATAATGTGTTAATAAAGCTGTGTTTAGAGTGACACCTGGTCTACATGATGGCTTACTCTGTATATCCTGTCTTCTGAGCAAAGTACAGTGACATCACACGTCTTTAAGACCACAGGTGACATCACACGTCTTTAAGACCACAGGTGACATCACACGTCTTTAAGACCACAGGTGACATCACACGTCTTTAAGACCACAGGTGACATCAGACACGTCTTTAAGACCACAATGACATCACACGTCTTTAAGACACAGGTTGACATCACAACGTCTTTAAGACCACAGGTGACATCACAAACGTCTTTAAGACCACAGGTGACATCACACGTCTTTTAGACCACAGGTACATCAAACGTCTTAAGACCACAGGTGACATCGACACGTCTTTAAGACCACGGTGACATCAACGTCTTTAAGACCACAGGTGACATGCACACGTTTTAAGACAAGGTGACCATCACAACGTCTTTAAGACCACAGTGACATCACCCGTCTTTAAGACCACAGGTGACATCACACAACATTATCTAACACCAAGTTTTTGTGTAAGTCTTTAAACGCGTCTTTCTTCATATTATAACTTAATTCACACTATTGCTCTCAAAACATTTGCTAAGATTAAATACATTTTTAACTCTAGTAATATTTTTATCCAAACCTATAAATCCACCTAAGTGTTGCTTCCCTTTATATAAGGTGTTTTTTCACTTGGGTATTACATTGTTTACAACTTGATGAATCTATTATTTCCCATTCAGAATTCATCATACTCTTCTTTGTTACGAATATTTTGTCTTTTCATCATTATTCATTCCATCATATTTCTGACACACTTTATGCTCAACAAGTCTTTTCCATTATAATTATTACATTCTTTAAAGTTTCCCTTTTCTTTTATAAACATTATGAACAAAATTATAAGTATTCCAGAACTTTATTACAACTGCCTCACAAACTTCAATATTAATACATTCTAAATTCCCAGTTTTATTCTTCTTATTGACTCATTTCTTTTATTTCTGACTGACCTAACTTTTGACAGCAGAGTCAGCCAGCTGACAGCAAGTGTGTGTGTGTGTGTGTGTGGTGTGTGTGAGTGTGTGTGTGTGTGTGTGTGTGGCGTGTGTGGTGCGTGTGTGCGTGTGTGCGTTGTGCGTGTTGTGTGTGTGTGGTGTGTGTGTGTGTGTGTGTGGTGTGTGTGTGTGGTGTTGAGGTGTGTGTGTGTTGTGTGGCGTGTGTTGGTGTGTGTGCGTGTGTGGCGTGTCTGTGTGTGTTGTGTGTGTGTGTGTGTGTGTGTGTGTGTGTGTGTGTGTGTGTGTTGTGTTGAATGTGTGTGTGTGTGTGTGTGTGTGTGTGTGTGTGTGTGTGTGTGTAGTAACTCACCTAGTTGTGGTTGCAGGGGTCGATTCATGAGCTCCTGGCCCCGCCTCATCACTGTCGCCTACTGAGTCACTCTAACTGAACCATGAACTTCATCATACTTACCTCTGCTTAAAGCTATGGTATGGAATCCTGCCTCCACACATCAACTTCCAAACTATCCCTCTTCCTGACTACTCTGTGGACTGAAGGAAAATACTTCCCCCCCCTAACATCCCTGTGATTCCAATATGTGTCTTCAACTTTCAACTGTTTCCCCTTGTTTGCTGTTTCCCATCTCTGGATCATTTCCTCTCTCTGTCCACCACGTTTAATTCCAGCAGTATTTTAAATGTCGTATGGGTTACTACCGACCCACACCATGGTATGGGGTTACTACCAGCCCACACCATGGGTATGGTGTTACTACCACCCATCACCATGGTATGTGTTACTACCACCTCCACACCATGGGTTATGGTGTTACTACCACCCACACCATGGTATGGTGATACTACCACCCACACCATGGGTAGGTGAGTTACTACCTCCCACACCAGGTATGGTAGTTACTACCACCCCACACCATGTGTATGGTGTTACTACCACCCACAAACCATGGGTAATGGTGTTACTACCAACCCACACCATGGTATGTGTTACTACCACCCACAACCATTGGGTAGGTGTACTACCCACCCAGACAGTGGGTAGGTGTTACTACCACCCATACCAAGGTACGGTCCTACTACCACCCACACAGGTAAGGTGTTACTACCACCCACACATGGTAAGGTGTTACTGACCACCCACAAACCATGGGTACGGTCCTACTTACCACACCACACCATGGGGTATGGTGTTACTACCACCATACCATGGGTATGGTGGGTTACTACCACCCATACCATGGGTACGGTCCTACTACCACCCACACCATGGTATGGTGTTACAACCACCCACACCATTGGTATGGTGTTACTACCACCCATACCATGGGTACGGTCCTACTACCACCCACACCATGGGTATGGTGTAACTAAACTACCAACCCACTATACCATGGGTATGGTGTTTACTACCTACCCACGACCATGGGTACGGTCCTCTAACCACCCACAACCATGGGTATGGTGTTACTACCACCCATACCATGGTATGGAGTTACTACCACGCCATACCATGGGTACGGTCCTTACTACCACCCACCCATGGGTATATGTTACTAACCACCCACAACCATGGGTAATGATGTTAGTACCACCCAGACAATGGGTATGGTGTTACTAAAACCCACACCATGGTATGGTGGGGACTACACCTCCAAAATGGTAGGGTGTTATTACCAACCACACAAGCGTATGTGTAACTACCACCCACACGCATGGTTATGGAGTATACTACCACCCACACCATGTATGGTGTTATTACCACCCACACCTGGGTTAGGTGTTACTGACCACCCCACACCATGGGTATGGTGTTACTACACCCACACCATGGGTATGGTGTTATTACCACCCACAACATGGGTATGGTGTACTACCACTCCACACCCATGGGTATGGTGTTACTACCACCCACTACCATGGGTATGGGTGGTACTTATCGACACACACCAGGTAGGTGTTACTAACACCCACACCAAGGGTATGGTGTTACTACCACCCACACGCATGGTATGGTGTTACTACTCACCCACACATGGTATGTTTTACACTACTACCACCCACAACATGGGTAGGTGTTAGTACTACCAGCCACACCATGGGTATGGTGTTACTACCACATCCCACACCATGGGTATGGTGTTATTACCACCCACACCATGGGTATGGTGTTACTACTAACCACCCACACCATGGGTATGGTGTTACTAACCGAACCCACACCCCATGGGTATGGTGTTATTACCACACACACCATGGGGTTATGGTTTACTACCACCCACACCATGGGTATGGTGTTACTTACCACCCACACCATGGGTATTGTGTTACTACCACCCACACCATGGGTATGGTGTTAGTACCACCCACACCATGGGTATGGTGTTACTACCACCCACACCATGGGTATGGTGTTAGTACCCCCAACCATGGGTATGGGTTTAGTACCACCCACACCATGGGTATGGGGGGGTGTTAGACCACCCACAGACCGATGGGTATGGTGTTACTACACCCACACCATGGGTATGGTGTTAGTACCACCCACGCCATGGTATGTGAGTTACTACCACACCACACCATGGGTAGGTGTTACTACCCACCCACACCATGGTATGTGTTAGTACCACCCACACCATAGGTATGGTGTAACACCGACGACCACACCATGGGTTGGTTTTACTACAACCCACACCATGGGTTTGGTGTTACTACCACCCACACCATGGGTATGGTGTTAGTACCCCCCCCACCATGGTAATGAAGTTTATACCGACTCACGAACCATGGGTATGAGTTAGTACACTCACACCATGGGTATGGTGTTATCTACCACCCACGGCCATGGGTATTGTGTTTAGTAACCACCCACACCATATGTATGGTGTTATACCACCCACAACCATGGGTAATGGTGTTACTACCCACCCACACCATGGTATGGTGTTAGTACCACCCACACCATGGGTATGGTGTTACTACCACCCACACCATGGGTAGATGTTATTTACCACCCACTCCATGGGTATTGTGTTACTAAACCACCCACACCATGGTATGGTGTTACTACCACTCACAACCAGGGTATGGTGTTAGTAACACCCTCTCCATGGTATGATGTTAGTACAACTCCACACATGGGTATTGAGTTAGTACCACTCACACCATGGTTATGGTGTTTACTTACTACCACCCACACCATGGTATGGTGTTAGTACCGACCCACACATTGTTAAGATGTTAGTACCACTCCACACCATGGGTATGGATGTTGTACCACTACGACCATGGGTATGGTGTTTACTACCACTCAACAACCATGGGTATGGTGTTTAGTACCACCCATACCATGGGTATGTGTAGTACCCACCCACACCATGGTAAGGTGTTACTAACCACCCACACTAATGGGTATGTGTTACTACCACCCGCACCATGGTATGTGTTAAGCTGGACCACCCACACCATGGGTATGGTGTTACTACCACCCCACACCAGGGTAGGTGTTACTACCGACCCACACCATTTGTATGGAGTTAGCACCACCCACACCATGGGTATGGTGTTACAACCACCCACACCATGGGTATGGTGTTACTACTTTTACTACCACCCACACAATGGGTATGGTGTATTTACCATCCCACACCAGGGTTATGGTGATTACTCTACCATGACCCCACACACCATGGTATGGTGTTAGTTAACCACTCACACCATGGTATGTGTTGCTACCACGCACACCATGGGTATGGTGTTACTACCACCGCACACCATGGGTATGGTGTTAGTACGCACTCACACCATGGTATGGTGTTAATTACACACTCACACTCACACCATGGGTAATGTGTTACTACCACCCACACCATGGGAATGGTTGTAGTACCACTTTCACACCATGGGTATGGTGTTACTATCCACCCACTCCATGGGTATGGTGTTAGTACCACCCACACCATGGGTATGGTGTTACTACCACCACCCACACCATGGTATGGTGTTACTACCACCCACACCATGGTATGGTGTTAGTACCACCCACAAGCCATGGGTAGGTGTTACTACCACCCAAACCATGTGTTATGTGTTACTACCAACCCCACACCATGGGTATGGTGTTTACTACCACCCACAACCATGGGTATTGTGTTAGTACCACCCACACCATGGTATGGTGTTACACCCACCCACAACCTGGGTATAGGTGTTATAACCACCGCACACCATGGTATGGTGTACTACCAACCCACACCAAGGTTGGTGTTTGAGTACCACCCACACCATGGGTATGGTGTTACTACCACCCACAAACCATGGGTATGTGTTATTAACCACCCACACCATGGGTATGGTGTTTTTACTACCAACCCACACCATGGGTATTGTGTTAGTAACCACCCACACCATGGGTAGGTGTTACTAACCACCCACAATCACCATGGGTATGGTGTCATTACCGACCCACACCATGGGTATGGTGTTTACTGACCCACCCACACCATGGGTATGGTGTTACTACCACCCACACCATGGGTATGGTGTTAGTACCACTCACACCATGGGTATGGTGTTAGTACCACTCACACCATGGGTATGGTGTTAGTACCACCCACACCATGGGTATGGTGGTTAGTACCTGACTCACGACCATGGTAAGGTGTTACTACCACCCACACCATGGGTATGGTTGTTAGTACCCAACCCACACCATAGGTATGGTGTTAGTACCACTCACACCTTGGGTGGAAAGGGATCAAGTCCTTTCGTCTGTAATCTTTCATTTACAAATATTTATAAAAGAACAAAATGTTCAGACATCTTCGGAGATGACACAAGTCCCAGACATATATGTGTGTGTGAGCATAATAACTACCCCAAGGACCGTATATGTGTGTGTGAGCATAATAACTACCCCAAGGACCGTATATGTGTGTGTGAGCATAATAACTACCCCAAGGACCGTATATGTGTGTGTGAGCATAATACTACCCCAAGGACCGTATATGTGGTTAGCATAATAACTACCCCAAGGACCGTATTTGGTGTGTGACATAATAACTACCCCAAGGTCCGTATATGTGTGTGTGAGCATAATAACTACCCCAAGGACGCGACATATATGTGTGTGTGAGAGCATAATAACTACCCCAGAGACTCGATATTGTGTGGTGTGAGCATAATAACATCCCAAGTGACCGTATATGTGTGTGTGAGCATAAATAACTATCCCAAGGACCGTATAATGTGTGGTGTGAGCATAAATAACTACCCAAGGCCCGTATATGTGTGTGTGAGCATAATAACTACCTCCAAGGACCGTATATGTGTGTGTGAGCATAATAACTACCCAAGGACCGAATATGTGTGTGTTACATAATAACTACTCCAAAGGCCGTATATTGTGTGTGAGCATAATAAACTCCCCAAGGACCTATATGTGTGTGTGAGCATAAAACTACCCCAAGGACCGTATATGTGTGTGTGAGCATAATAACTACCCCAAGGACTCGTATATGTGTGTGTGAGCATATCACTACCCCAAGGACCGTATATGGGTGTGTGTGAGCATAATACTACCCCACGTAGACCGTATATGTGTGTGTGAGCAAAATAACTACTCCAAGGACTCGATATGTGTGTGTGAGCATAATAACTATCCCAAGACGTATATGTGTGTTGAGCATATAACTACTCCACGGACCGTATATGTGTGTGTGACTAAAACATAATAACTACCGCCAAGGACCGTATATTGTGTGTTGAGCATATTAACTATCGCCAAGAACCTTATATGTGTGTGGTGAGCATAAAACTATCCCAAGGACCGGTATATGTGTGTGGGAGCAAATAACTATCCAACCCAAGACCCGTATATGTGTGGTGTGAGCATAGATAACTAACTACCCAAGGACCGTTATGTGGTGTGTGAGCATAATAACTACCAAGGACCGTATATGTGTGTGTGAGCCATAATAACTATCCCAAGGATCCGTATATGTGTGGTGTGAGCATAATAACTATCCCAAGGACCGTATATGTGTTGTGAGTCATAATAACTTACTCTACTCCAAGGACGTATATGTTTGTGAGCATAATAACTACTCCAAGGACCGTATATGGTGTGTGAGCATAATAACTACTCCAAGGACCGTTAGTTTGTTAGTGTGAGCATGTTTATCAGACTGGGGGAAGAGGGGAGGGGGAAATGCTTAAAGATTTTTGGGAGGGGACGGGTCAGCGGATGGGCTAGAAAATAGTAATCAAGAATTGAGGGGGGGAAAAGGGGTGAGGGGTGCACTGAACTGTGAGACAAGAACTTTGTCCTTGGGGGGCAAAGAGGGGAATGTATAAAGAGTATATTTATACCAACGCTCCATATGGGTGTGAAGCATTGGATGAATGTTGCAGCGAGGAGAAGGCTGGAGGCAGTGGAGATGTCATGTCTGAGGCAATGTGTGGTGTGAATATAATGCAAAGAATTCGTAGTTTGGAAGTTAGGAGGAGGTGCGGGATTACCAAAACTGTTGTCCAGAGGGCTAAGGAAGGGTTGTTGAGGTGGTTCGGACATGTAGAGAGAATGGAGCGAAACAGAATGACTTCAAAGTGTATCAGTCCTGTATGGAAGGAAGGCGGGGTAGGGTCGGCCTAGGAAAGGTGTAGGGAGGGGGTAAAGGAGGTTTTGTGTGCGAGGGCTTGGACTTCCAGCAGGCATGCGTGAGCGTGTTTGATAGGAGTGAATGGAGACAAATGGTTTTTAGCACTAGACGTGCTGTTGGAGTGTGAGCAAAGTAACATGTATGAAGGGGTTCAGGGAAACCGGCTGGCAGGACTTGAGTCCTGGAGATGGGAAGTACAGTGCCTGCACTCTGAAGGAGGGGTGTTAATGTTGCAGTTTAAAAACTGTAGTGTAAAGCACCCTTCTGGCAAGACAGTGATGTAGTGAATGATGGTGAATTTTTTTCTTTTTCGGGCCACCCTACCTTGGTGGGAATAGGCCAGTGTGATAATAAAAAAAAATGTATATGTATATATATATATACATTATGTATATATATATATATATATATATATATATAAGTAGTCAACTTTTCTTCTGGGGGAGGAACTTCCGGTTTGGGCCTTTCACTGGGCGAGGAACTTCCGGTATGGGCCTTCCACAGAGCGAGGAACTTCCGGTTTGGGCCTTCCACTGAGCGAGGTAACCGGTCTAGGACCAGGAGCTGGAGGGTCACCTTTTCACACCTAGGTGTTACTTCTGGTTTTGACCATGACCTCGCCCTCGAGACTACCTCACCCTTGACCCCCCCCCGCCCACGACCCCCCCCCCCCTTCGCGACCCCGCCGTCGCGCCGCGCGCCCGCCCGCGCGCCCGCCCGCGCCCTTCGCGACCCCGCGCACCCGCCCGCGCCCTTCGCGACCCCCGCCCGCGCCTTCTGCTGCGCCTTCTGCAGCGTCATCCGGATCGCCCCCGCGCCTCGATTTTTTTTTTTTCTTATGATCTCCTCGGATCAAGTTTTTAAGGTCCCCCCCCCCACTTTCACCCCCCATCCCCCCAAAATTTCTCAATATCAAAGTCTCCACTTCCTCGGATCCCCCTCCCACTTTCACCCCAAAAATTTCTCGATAATACAAGTTTTTTGGATCCCCCCCCCTATGGGGTTTTCGAAATTCTCCATCTCCTTGGATCAAGTTTTTTTTGGATTCCCCCCTATGGGGTTTTCGAAATTCTCCTTGGATCAAGTTTTTTTGGATTCCCCCCTATGGGGTTTTCGAAATTCCTCGGATCAAGTTTTTGGAATCCCCCCTCTGGGTATAAGCATTCAAAATAGACTCCTCCTATGGGGGCATGCTTACTACAGGTCTAAATATCTTCCCCTTATTATTTTAAAATGAACTAAAAGTTTCCTCTCATTAAGTTAAATGAACTAAAAAGCGTGTTTACTCGGCGGTCAGTGACGTCACGCGCACACAGGTTGAATCAGGTCGCCCCCCTATGTCAGTGACGTCACGTGATGACCGCGCACACAGGTTGAATCAGGTCGATCCTTTTAGTTAATAAGGGGACATAGCAGTGACGTCACACATACAAGCTGAATCATGTCGATCCTTTCAGTTCATTCAAGTTAATAAGGGGATATAGTACCTACATCATAGGGAAAACATTTTCATCATCAGAAAGACACATTTCAGGATAACACTAATACACAATATTTTTTTTTTTCATTATTTATTATACAGCCATTACATTTCTGGTAATACAAACAAATACAATTTCATTGAAAAAAGCTACAATTCATTGACTAAAATCAACGTAGAGTAATTTTTCTTCTCTTGTAGAATTTCTGTGCATTTTGTTCAGGGTCGTCGTCTTCTTCCTCATCTGTTATACAATAAACTTCTGGGGGGGAAGCTGGTGGATAATAAATGGGGGAATCCTCATCCATACATGAATTAGGTTGGGAATTTGTCATAAAATATTCCATCTCGCTCCATACGCATTTATCGCAATAACAACTACTAACACATTCTCCACTCATATGAGACTGGGGAGAAGGGTCGATCTCGGCGTGGGTAGGAGTTACAATATCCTGGATAAAAGCGTTAATATCAACCACCTGAGTAGGAGGCACATTCTCAACATCCACATGAGGTCGGGGAGAAGTCTCGTTGGTAGGAGGGGCAGCAACAGCATCTCCATATGGATGGGTAGGAGCTGGGTGGATCTCGCTCCTAACATCCCATCAACTCGCAAATCATTTTCTCCTGTCGGATTTGATTTGCGCGAATAAGTTCCAACAACCGCATTATATTCGCATCTGGCAAAGAAAAAAATTTCTCGATTAGAAGAAGAATAAGGCATATCTTTAATTGCATTAAAAAGTTTTATTGGTTAATACATTACACTTCTAAAATCATTTATGTGTAAAAAGTTTTTTTTCAATATTAGAACAAGATTCACTCAGATAATGAACAAAAATCACTTACCATTTACCGCAGGTGGATTATTCCGACATACACAGGGATGCAGTCTTCTCTCCTCCTCGCAGACACCTCCAACGGAGTACTGAATTGGATTCATCCTTGACCCAACTTGAATGACAGTAGATGCAAAGAGTGACCCAGCACGGGCATTTATAGCAGCGTTATGACCTTTCGCCCCGCCTCTAACCTTTCGCCCCGCCTCTAAACGCCTCTACCCCACCGTATTATAATTCCAATATTTTACACAGATTTTCATAATTCCAGGTTGAATTATTAGCAAATACACTTGAACATGAGGGTATATTGAAATGCTCATATGCATATTTCATTATAAATTGGTCATTCTTAATTTATTTTCTACCAAAATCTTTAAACAAATATGGTATAATTTTCTTGACGCTATAATTTGTTAACTTATACACAAAATATATAGCATATAAGCCGCACACCAATGATTTTTTCATGTTGAATCCTCTGATTAATACCGTACATGAAATTCTCTGTATATAATTTTCTCATATAATTTGTATAATGTTTAAAAATCCACCCCGAAACTATCTAAATATAATAATATGTATTTGTTCACATATATACTAATCCAATGACCCATATTTTCATCTTGATCGTTCAATATATTAATGATGAAAATTACCGGCTTATCTTTTATCCTCATAATAACTTCATTTATATTATTTGCGGCAAAACATCCCAAATACGAGGCATATCTTCCCGTATGAGTTTCAAGGCAATATTTATTTCTTCACAATTCATGATCTATACTCGCGTATGCACTATCACTGTTCTATTTTCATTTATATTTAAAATCGCATTAGTTTCACCAAACATCAGACAAATTCTATTCTCATCTTTCGGTTTACCAAATGTCATATCTATTCTCAAATTACCATTCTTCTCGACAGATATAGCATTCTTGACCTGTTCACTTCTCAGGTCAACACCTAATATAGTTCTGCCTTGGAGAAAACTCTTATATGTAATCAGATGATCAGTCTCCAAACCCAGAGATTTCAAGGTAGCGTAATATAACCTACTCGCGTGGGTAGGGAACTTACAGTCAATATTAAGAATCATTTCTGAATTAATTGTAACCCCGAAATGATTCAAATCTTCATGTTGAAAATATAATGGATTAAAATTAATCCTCCATCATATGTCTTCATATCAACTAATATAATAAATATCTTATCGGGTATGACTTGTCCCCAAGGATTATCTGCGATCAATTGTGTTTGATTAGATGTTAGAATATATGATTTAAATAATGTCTTCTTGAACAGATATTCACACCTCTGCGGGTTTGCCCTCATGCTTGAATTCAATGCAATTAATGCATTCGTATACGGAATAACTTTATCGATCCATAATTTAATGGAATTAATATTATATTTATATGTTTTTCCGCTTAATGGAGTCATAATTGCCCATGCGGGTGAATGCATTTCAAGTCTCAATCGACATTCGACACTATCCAGGATATATTCGTGATAACTACTCACATCCAGCATCAAAGGGAAACAAGTATTCACTTCATTCGTTAATTTACCTTCGTCTTTCTTAATATCATCTAAATCAGCTGTTGTAATAGTACTACTTGCTGTGTCTTTATTACGAAAGAATGCTATTCTTCCCAATGTAATCTAATTTTGATGGGATAAATGCTTAAGCAGTTTAATATAACCCGTATATGAATAAAATGGATTCGATTCTATAAGTTGTTCATTGAGATACAAACACACAGATTTGAATATTGTCTGACTTATAGAGTTCACAAATATGACCTTATCATCATCTCCCAATGCACTCCCATCCTCATTTGTTATATTTATGTTCATTTCCAAGGCCAGACTCGTTAAATCTAAAAAATGACCTTCTGAACTTTGTATTCTAAATTCGAGAAATTTATCAGATCCTTGATTTACTGGCAATACTTCACATGTGCGTCTAGCTGCTATTGAGGATTCAATAATGGCATGTCCTGGTAATTTTGGGAATCCATCAGTTATGGAATGAGAATAAGTGGGGACGGGGGCGTTGAGCCCCCCTGGTGTAACGTATAGAGCACCAGCCGACATACTAACAATATGACAGTTAACAATAAACTAAAATTAATTAAATATTCCAGTTTCTTTTATTATTAAATTTCAATCGTTTCAAACCAATCTTTCTACTTCCTCCGGATAATAACTTCTGTCCGACACCCTTCAATGTTTCTACGCCTCTATTTCTCGCAGAATTTTTCAATGCAATACCATTATTAACATCGTTCAACACATTTTGTCCATATTGTAATACTCCCGGAGCAAAGGTATTCAATAAGAATGGTAATGCTTTTCTGGTCATCCCACCGAGGAATGACAATAATCCTCCGCCCCTCCCTCTAGCTTTATATAATATAATATCATCTAAACCTCCCCCTTTCACCCTCGAAGTATCAAAGAGTTTCAGGAATGATTCCACTGAAGGAGGGGAGAAACTCGTTCTCATCTTGACGGTTCCTTCAATATTAACTCAACTTGATCATTCACTCTCGTTTTATAGGTCTTAAATGTAGTACACATACAGTAGAACACTTGTCATTATATTGAATTAACCTTCCTTTCTGATCAGCGAGCTTAATACTCACTTGATCAATTATCTTTTTATTAAGTGGTTTGTACATTGTGGGGTCATAATTAGATCTTAATGTATTAATATCAACTACTCCCAAAAGAGATACCAACTGATCGCCAAAATTAATGGGATCAATCAAATCGCTATATATTAACATATAATTAATACCTGATTCAGGATCGGGTGGGTTTACCGCCTTCACACCAGACTCGTTAAAAATAATCTCTTTTTTATTGGTAAAGACATACAAAATTTCATTACCTAAGAACCCTAGCATATCGCTTCCTTCTTTATCAAATTCCAACCCCACATAAGCACAGGTAATATCAGAAGGTAGTATAATTTTTTTTTTCAAGTTAATAACCACTCTGTTTATTCCTGGATGATATGTGAACACAATTGAGTTTTTTGGGGATGATAATACCCGTTGTATGTTTAACTGCTATTAAGAGATTTGCATTAATATCCTCATTTATTGCCTCTAAAATCCTTGCCATATCACCTCCAATAATTTTGCTCATATCAATTTTATGCATATATTTATTTACTGTAGATTTCTCATATGTAATACATATCTTCAAATTCTTTTGCGGTATATAATGCGCTTGGGTAAATTATATTTTTCAGAGCAACCTCATAATCAATTTATATATCTAATATAATGGGGTCATATAATTTATTAATGAAAGCCGAAGGTGTATTGGCGGGAAATAAATCGAGACTTGAATCGCTACACACGTATAGAAGACGTTCAGCCATCTCCACACTCTTATAACACACACTAAATAAAAACATAACATGACAGAGTTTATATACTCACCTAATATGATATCCACGATGTTTCTCTCCTTACACCGCCTCCTTTATGTAATAATTGTTTTCTCACTTTTGTATTCCTCACAAAATCAAAATGTATACCTGATATATTTAATAAATGCTTTATTTCTGTTAAGTAATCAGAATCGATTCTTCTCGCTGATTTCACATTATTTTCTGATAAAACATTTAATATTTCAATAATATTACGTCCAGTAATGGGGGTAAGAAGGTCACCATTCTCATCCCAACTCACCAAAGGATTTCTTTGCAATAATACCAACATTGATTTCACATATTCTATATTCTCGCACTCACTCTATTTGCATGAATCTTGACAAATCTCGGGTTTTCTGAGGTTTCACCGAGGTGAGAGCAGGTGGGTTGACCTGCCTAGCGGAGTAGTCTTAAACTTGCGTTTAAACACCACGCTTCAAGCATGCACCACCACCACCCCCTTCTAAATTCTCATCACCCTCCGATTTTACTAACTCGAGAGGTTTCCGATTCATAACTGAAGTTGGTACAAGATAAAATTCTTTCATGATTTATTAAACAATCTCGAAATAATATTTACTGCTAGAGGTAATATAATGCCAAGAAGATTTCCACCTCTGATACTCACAAATATTCTTTTTACGCTGAAAACCGATTTTCTTACAAGCTAATGATTTAATCTCGTTCTTGTACTTTTTAAATATTTTAGGGTCTAATGGTATTTTATTCTTAATCAAATTCTTGAAAATCTCACTGATACAACTTATGTGCGTTTTCTTAAACTGTTGTAATAAACTCTTCCGATGATTGCGTGGGAGACTATTAAGTAATGTAATTAATTCTTTAAATTTTTCTAATAATGATTTTTTCATTGTACCTTCAACAAATCTCCTTCTTTGACCCACGAATTAAAAGTGGAATCATAACCTTTATAAGATACCAAATAATGCGTAATTCCACCAATTTTTTTTCGTTTCAATACTCTGTCGATAATATATTCTGGAGGTGGTATGACTGGGGTCAATTCTTCGCGATAAAATATTCCTTTAATCTTTTCACCTTTCAAATCTTTCAAATAATATTTGTTATAGGTTGAGAATTATTAATTCTATATATTTTAAATATTTCCTCTGTATTTGTGTGTGAAACCCTCGGTTAAACGCGGATGATCTGCTAAGAGTCACTCTTGTTGTGTCTCCAACAGCCAATTTCTTACTGATTCGTTTCTTATTGGATCCTCCATTTTTATAATTTATCCGAAACTGATTCCTTATATCATTCAATGACGTAATACCATGGACTTGCAATGGGGTTTTACCGCCAATCCCCGAGTGCGGAGATGAATTATACGCATCTACTAATTCATTTAACACTTTTGAATATATAAATGTATTGGCACTTGTCATATACTTGATAATTTACGTTTCATCGTTTGCAAGCCTCTCTCTGCAATGGAAGCTTTTGTTTCTTTCGAAAATACATGATATAACTTTATATGCTTACTCTGGAGATAATTCTGTACCTGTTTATTTAGAAACTCCCTGCCTTTATCTGTAAATAATCTCGATATATCTTCGCCTTTTCATTCTCCAATATGTTTTGTAATGCATGTAAGTGCTCGTCCGTCTTTCTTTTCATGAGTACTGCTTGTAAATATCTTGAAAAAACATCGATACACACGAGAATGTATTTATATCCATCATTATATCTGGATAATTTAGACATATCACCCAAATCACAGGTTAATATCACTCTGGGTTTAGGAGCAATTATTTTCCTACGAGGAAACTTCTTAGGTTTAAGAACGTATAAAGTATATGATCTTTCTGAATTTAAGAAATTTCTGACCTCTTTCAAGGTTATGGACGGATCGATCTTTTTTACAGCTGTATATAAACTGTTTACACCAGAGAATGACCCAGCAGATCCAGGATCTCTATAAACCTTTTCAATTAATTTTGCTCGCTCCATTGGTATACAATATCGTAGGAATCCTGCCGTAACACATGGTTCGCAACTGTAATGCTTCTGGTGTATTTAATGCAAGGTCTATGAATAAATAACCAAAGGGTGATCGTTTTATAGCAGATTTATATATATTTACAAATTCCTTATTTTTTCCGAACACTTGTCGCCCCAGAATCTCTACTTGTCCAAGATCCCTCATTTTAAATAAAGCAAAATGCGTGGCGTTTAAAGCCATGGTACGACTATATCGTCCTCCGTGAAATATATTTTGAGTAATCAGAATAATGCTTATATTATGATGTCTACCTTTAGTAAAACATTCGAGAATAATTTCACTGTTACCTGCTTTTAAAAATAGATCATCAACAATAATTATTGTATTTTCATCAGGTGATGCAATGACATTCTGCGGGTCGATAATATCGTTACTTAATGTTAATTTATGAGTTATCTCTGAATCTTGTTCTAAGGGATGTGATGTCACCCCGCATATTATAATGTTATGAAATTTCTCATGGTATAACTTTAATAATTTTGATGTGAAATAAGATTTGCCACTATTCGAATAACCGGCAATGATAATCCTTGATGGATAACGAAATATATCAACGTCAGCAGATGTGTATGTTGACAAGTTCAACATCTTCCCCTTATTATTTTAAAATTGATCTAAAAGCTTCCTCTCTTTAAGTTGAATGAACTAAAAAAGGGTGTTTACCATAGAGAGGCGTCTTGTACACTGTAAGTCTTAATGGGTTTTCAAGATATATAATACTTTTAGTTCAATAAGGGGACGCAGTTAATGTGGAGCAGGACTGCCTCACCAAAATTAGTTGCTTTAGGGTGGCGATTGACCCAGGTGTTCATGATTATCTTAAATCTACCTTGGGTGTGAACCGCATTTCATGGCGCCTGTCTGTCCTGAGTTGACGCAGGTGTTATGTTCTACCTTGGGTGTGAACCGCATTACACCATGTGTTGGGGTGACCCACAATGAGTCTCTCAGAGTGAGGACAGTGCTTCCATCCGTGACTGACCTCATCTTCCCCATATTATTTTAAAATGAACTAAAAGTTTCCTCTCATTAAGTTAAAGGACCTCATCTTCCAACGCTGAACCACATATCATGCTGTCTGTCTGACCTGTGTTGACCCAGGTGTTCGGTAAGGCGATGATTATCTTAAATCTACCTTAGGTGTGAACCGCATTACACCATGTGTCGGGGGGAGGGGCGGCCTATATAAGCTCAATGAGACACTCAGAGCGAGGACAGTGCTTCCATCCATCATCCGTGACTGACCTCATCTTCCCCATATTATTTTAAAATGAACTAAAAGTTTCCTTTCATTAAGTTAAAGGACCTCATCTTCCAACGCTGAACCGCACAACATGGAGAAAGGTAAGTTGTACTTAGAAAATTCTTGTTTTTGCATGTTTAATTTTTGTTGAAGCATACGAGTGAAATGTTTACTGGGTTAGTGCGTTAATAAGTGAAATTTTTAATGGGTTAAATAAGTGAATTGGTGAAGAGGAGATTGTTAGAAAATTCTTGTTTTTTTTTACATGTTTAATTTTTGTTGAAGCATACGAGTGAAATGTTTACTGGGTTAGTGCGTTAATAAGTGAAATTCTTAACAGGGGATAGCATATATTCGAAATACTTGGAAGCATTGGTGAAGAGAAGATTATCGATTAGAAAGCAGCGTTCGTTGGTAATCGAGAAAGGCGGTGTACAACGCAATGAAAGGTTATTGCAATTGGATAATGAGTGGGCGCGTGTAGATGCTTTATGGAAGAAGGCTATAGAAACAGGTATGTAACCAATTTGTGATCTTATGTTGTTGTGCTAGTCACTCGAGAAAAGATTTTTGTTCTATTCATTGAAATCTTAATATTTTGGGGGTATGAATTGGATGTGCTTTTTTTTTCCTCTGTTCATTGAAATCTTAATATTTTTTGGGTTATGAATTGGATGTGCTTTTTTTTCCTCTGCAGGAAATACACCTGGTAGTAATGTCGCACAGCTTGGTGGTGAGAGTGCTAGTGTTGGTACCTCACAATGCGGAGGTGCGGGTACTTCTGCCCCCATTAATGATGATGAGAGAGCAACTACCTCGCATGACGTGTCTGACACGCATAATAGTGAAGATGAGAGCCCAGAAGTTATTACATATATCCAGAATTTTAGAGGTAGACATACAGTGAGGAAATATAGTGTTCCTTCATCTTATAACAGAGAGTTAAGAATGTATTTACATGTTTATAGGGATTATTTTATAGAACAGATGCGAGATATGTATGATAGATCGCCTCTAGCAATGTCGCTCAGAATCCACCCAATTATAGTTATAAGGACATTACGTCAAAACATATCGGGTGATGATCAAAATGGACAATTTGTGATAAATTTAGCGTTTGAGTTAGTAAGTGAAGAGGAAATCTCTGAAGTATTTGATCGATGGGTGGGAACAATATTAGAAAGATACGAGTCAGAGTTGCAAGATCAGGAAGGATCTGGCTGGATCATAGATCAAATCGAATCTTTCAGCATCGAATATGTTAAAGTAGAATTCAGAGTGCAAGTGGGGTCATATGTGGCATATCCCGAGAAACTGCGAGGGAAGAAATATGTATTTAATCCAGAGATTAATGATGGGTTATGTGTACTGCGTGCTTTTGCCGCCTATCAATGTCATAAAAAGAACAAGCCATGGTGTGATATTCGCAGAGCAGTTACTACTAAGAGAGGTTGTCTTAATCATGCAAAATCTTCTATAGATGATTTCCCCATTACGCGTGATAAGTTAGGTATAGAGAAGGAAAAATAAAGTGTCATATATGTTTATCAATTAAGAAAGGATCAAGATAGGACATTTATGGCTATGTGTCGTAAGGTGAATAGAAATATAAGACATTATGTGTGCGTTATTGTTGAATGAAAGACATTAGTTTTTAATCAAAGATTTTGACGGGTATGTTAGAACGATAAGACAGAAAAAGGTGTAAAGAAGCACTGTCATAGTGTTTGATGAAGTTGAATACACAGGAAGAGTTAGATATCCACGAAGATGGATGTAAAACAATCAGATCTCGTATTCCCCCCGGAAGGACAACAGTACACTTTGAAAAATTTTAGTCATAACGCATTCCAACGAATATATCGGTGTATTTGATTTCGAATGTGCATTAGACATCTCCCACGGTAAATTGAGTCTCGCATAAAGCCATTGCCTATTCTTATATTATATTTGATCGCAAGGAGAAATAGTGTGTATAAAGAGTTATAAGGGGGAGATGCTGTTAATCATTCATTTTAAAATGTTAGTGGTGAATGGAATAAAATAAAGTTTAGAAGACAGTATCATGAAATTCATATGACAGAGGATGATGAGATGAGGCATGATTCTCAGAACACTTGTGAATTATGTGGTAACACCTTCAAAAAACCCAAGGACAAACATAAACACCATGACCATACTTTAAATTTCAATAATTGTATTGGAGCCTATTGTGCACGTTGTAATATGCAGTGTAAAGACAAGAGAGAGAAATTATTGCTTTTTTGTCATAACATATCGTATGATTTAGGAATAATTTTAAAGGAATTGAATGTTGATAAATATAACGTTGAAATTCATTCGAAACAAGGATTCAAATTCATAAAGTAGAGATAGGTAAGGTTAGGTTCAGGATTCACTGTCTTATTGAATGGATCTCTTTCCACGTAGCAGAACAACATATCAAGGCAGGTAAATCCCTGAAATATACAGAGACTATCTGAAGATGTGCCTCGAGATGTCTACCTTTATTAATGTAAAGTAAAACAAATTTTGTGTATGATTATATTGATAGTTTAAAGAAGCTTGATGAAACAAAATTACCCATAAAGATCATTTTTTAATTCTTTGAGAAATAGCGCTATCAGCCAAGAAGATTATGAACATGCAATGAAAGTGTTTGAGTTGGGTAAATGTAAGACTTTAGGAATTACTTGATGTTATATCTCAAGACAGATTGGTTTGTTAGCCGATGTCTTCATGAGTGGCGTAAAACACTCAAGGATAATTTATAAGCTAGACGTTAGTAATTATATAAGTTTACCATCATTCAGTTGGGATGCATTCCTATTGAAAACTAATGTAAGATTAGATATGATATATCCCATGAATTATATGACTTGATTAAAAGGAATCTCAAGTGGGTTTACCTGCGCAATTAATCATATTCTAAAGCAGATAATCCCTAATTAACCCTAATTTTGATGTAGAAGTGGAATGGGCACTCATATTTTATATCTAGATTTCAATTCTTTGTATGCTATGCGATGGTTGAAGCTCTTCCACAGAATGTATCAAAAATTATCCAATGACGAAAGAATCTATCCTCGATGTGGATTAATAATGTTTCCTGTGAAGACAAAAGGGATATTGGATAGAATGTGATACCAAGCACATATCCCCCGAGTAGCTAGACTCACTGATGAACTTCTTAATATTATCACACATGAATATATCAGAAGAGATGTTATCTCCTTATTGTGAATCTATATTGAGAAAAAAAGTAGAAAGATCCCCAAATCTAATGGAAATTAGTGGCAGTCATTTACCTCAGAAAAATTATTTGATCATCTAGAATGTTACAGTTATTACTGGAACTTGGGTTAAGGTGGAAAAGGTTCATACCATATATGAATATACACAGACAAAATTTTAGAACCTTCATATCAACTAATATTGCACAGAGAACAGCTACAAGATGTCCTATCAAGTCAAAAGCCTTCAAATTAACTAATAACGCCATATATGGAAATCATTGCTGAATATTACAAAGTATGCTGAAAATATAGATATATCAATAATGAGAAAGCATTTATTAGAGCGAGTAAGGATCCTTGTTAAAAAATATCACACATTTAAATCAAGATAGAGTGATTTGCACACTTCAATAAAGATTTATTAGAAGTTAAACAACCACTTTATCTCGGTTTCAAATTCTTGAGATAGCTAAAAAGAAATTGTATCATTTTGGTATAAAGTTTTAAAACAGCATTATGGGTGATGAAGTAAGACTTCTTATATACCGATACTGACTCGTATATTTTTAGCTTGAAATGTAAAGATTTGTACACCGAGTTAAAAAGTGAACCCATTGTTAGGATAATAGGATTTTTCAAATTCAGTCCTGAGCACCCTTATATGATGATAGTATAAAAAGGGGAGCTGGGTTATTGAAATCGAAATGTGTGTAACCATATTACGAGTTGATAAACCCTGAAAGCTAAAATGTATTCTGTCAAGATTGCTGGAAGATCAACTAAGTCAGCAGAGCCAAGGGTATTCCTTCGCAATTTATGCCGTTATTAACACATGCAAGATATAAGAATGTTTTATCAAATGCAGATAGAGAATTATTCACGTGTAAGTCTATAAGTAATGTAAAAGGTGAAATATGTACGGTAAGAATTAATAAGCGAGGTTTGTCAGCCTTTGATGATAAAAGATATCATTTGAATACTAATGAATCCTTGCTTTGGACACCCTGATATTCCACCATCTAAACGTAGGAGAATAGAGTGATGTATTGCTTGTATAATAAATAATGAAAAAAAATATTGTGTATTAGTGTTATCCTGAAATGTGTCTTTCTGATGATGAAAATGTTTTCCCTATGATGTATATGTGTCCCCTTATTAACTTGAATGAACTAAAAGGATCGACATGATTCAGCTTGTATGTGTGACGTCACTGCTATGTCCCCTTATTAACTAAAAGGGTAGACAAGATTCAACCTGTGTGCGTGACGTCACTGACATAGGGGTAAGTCGACAAGATTTAGCTTGTATGTGTGGTCCTTTTTAGTTCATTTAACTTAATGAGAGGAATACTGACCGCCGAGTAAACACCCTTCTTAGTTCATTTGACTTAATGAGAGGAAACTTTTAGTTCATTTTAAAATAATAAGGGGAAGATGTTTAGACCTGTAGTAAGCATGCTTACCCCCAGAGGGGAGGGGGATTCCAAAAAACTTGATCCGAGGAATTTCGAAACCCCCATAGGGGGGGGAATCCAAAAAAAAACTTGATCCAAGGAGATGGAGAATTTCGAAAACCCCATAGGGGGGAATCCAAAAACTTGATCCGAGGAATTTCGAAAACCCCATAGGGGGGAATCCAAAAAAAACTTGATCCAAGGAGATGGAGAATTTCGAAAACCCCATAGGGGGGGGATCCAAAAAACTTGTATTATCGAGAAATTTTTGGGGTGAAAGTGGGAGGGGGATCCGAGGAAGTGGAGACTTTGATATTGAGAAATTTTGGGGGGATGGGGGGTGAAAGTGGGAGGGGGGACCTTAAAAACTTGATCCAAGGAGATCATAAGAAAAAAAATTCGAGGCGCGGGGGCGATCCGGATGACGCTGCAGAAGGCGCAGCAGAAGGCGCGGGCGGGGGTCGCGAAGGGCGCGGGCGGGTGCGCGGGGTTGCGAAGGGCGCGGGCGGCGCGCGGGCGGCGCGCGGCGCGACGGCGGGGTCGCGAAGGGGGGGGGGGGTCGCGAAAAGGGGGGGGGGGCTCGTGGGCGGGGGGGGGGTCAAGGGTGAGGTAGTACTCGAGGGCGAGGTCATGGTCAAAACCAAAGTAACACCTAGGTGTGAAAAGGTGACCCTCCAGCTCCTGGTCCTAGACCGGTTACCTCGCCAGTGGAAGGCCCAAACCGGAAGTTCCTCGCTCTGTGGAAGGCCCAAACCGAAGTTCCTCGCCCAGTGAAAGCCCAAACCGGAAGTTCCCCCCCCAGAAGAAAAGTTGACTACTTATATATAATAATATACATATATATATAATATATATATATATATATATATCTATTTAAAATATATATATATATATATATATAATATAGTATAGCTGCGAATAGGCAGAACTGCGATCTTGGCTTAAATAGCAACGCTCATCTTGCCACATAGGACAAGTGAAAATTTGTGTATGCAATAATTTCGCCAAAATCATTCTAAACCTAACGAAAAAAATATATTTCTCTCTGTTTGTTTAGTATTAAATTATTGTAAACAAATCTAAAATATATTTAGTTGGGTTAGGCTAAAATAAATTTTCGCATTCAGAATAATTAAGATTTACATTATTTAGTTATAAGGGTCATTATTATTTTCCTTTCCTTTGCATTTTGTCTATGTTAATATCCAACTGCCGCTTCTCTGATCACTGCATTAGTCTATGCAGATCTTCCTGCAGTGCTCGTCAGAAATAATCCGAAGGCGTATTTTGGTATCATAGCGGAATTTACTTATGCCATCTGTGTCGTTTCTGCATATTGTGAACAACAAAGGGCCCAAAACTGATCCGTGTGAAACACCACTTGTGACGCATCCCTACTCTCCTTTCTCCCCATTTATGCACACTCTCTGTTGTCTGTCAACCACGCCTCTAATCTGTGTGCCTCTGTTTTCCTGAACAATTACCGATGTGGAACTATCAGAAGTCTTACTGAAGTGCATATACATAATAGCTTATTCATCATCATGATTCACCTGATATACCTTGCTGAAAACAGTAAACTCGTAAGGCAAGAACGCCCCTATGTACAACCATGCTATAATTCATTGATAAATTAATATCTTTCAAGGTGGCTTCGATTGGCCTCGGCAGTTATTGATTACAGTAATTTTCCTTCAATGGAGGTTAGACTAATTAGTTTATAATTCGATGCTAAGAATCTTTCTCATGCTTTGAAGAATGGAATCACATTTTGCTAAGTTACTCCTTGCATTCCTTTGTAAACCTTAAGAACGATTCATCAGGCCCAGGAGATATGCTTGGCTTCAGTCTATTTGTCTGACAACCATGTTACTAGTGACTTTGATATTTCATAACTTATTTTCTTCCTGATCTACATACTTTTCTATTTCCCGAATCCCTCTGGTATCCTTAATAAAAACTGAGAGGAAATATGTGTTGAAGTTTGTACACATTTCTGTCACTGTCAGTGAGCTGACCTAAGTAACTTTTAAGGTGACCTATCTTGTTTCTAATCTTACTATTACATACTTTGAAGAAACTTTTTGAGTTAATCTTCGAATCCCTTTAACTTCATAATTTCTATTGGGTTTTTTAAATTTTTTTTTATGTCTCTTCTTCATTAAATATTTTGATTTCTTTAATGTCCCTCTCTACTCTCGATTCTCCTGTAAATGCCTCTCTTTTGACACATGAGATTTTTAATCTATTGCTTATCCATTTAGGCTCATTTCTGTTTAATCTATTTTTCCTGTTTGAAAAATAAATATCCTGGGTGGCCTGAGCTATGTTTTGTAAAATGATTTATTGGCAACCATCAACAAGTGGCCAGTCAGATCACACCAGTAAATCCCACCCAGGTAATTTCTCAGTCCTATGATATCGGCCACTCAGAAAGAAGTCAGGGACATTAAATTGGTTGTAGTTATTAGGGTAATTCCATGATATATTGAAACTGAGTGATTTGTGATCGCTTTCCCCAAGCTCATCATTAACCTCAAGATTATTAATTAATGATTCCTTGATGGCAAGAACAAAGTCATGCAGGTTGTTTCCTCTAGTTGGTTATGTCACAAACTGTTTTAAAAAAAATCCTGAATCATATCAAGAAGTACATTTTTGAGATTAGTGGAATAAATCGAGTGGGATCGAATGGCTACATATAAATGACATACATAGAACTGGCGACCAAAGTGGTGATAGTGATGTACAACCCACCACTCAAAACAAAATGTAGACGTCTGACAACAAAGCGTGGTGAACACAACCCACATGGGTAATGCAAAACTTCTCTTTATGAGAGATTTCAGTCACATGAATATAGACTGGGAGAATCTGGAGCCATGGAGGAAACCAGAAATGTACACAGCTAAGTTGTTGGAGGTAGTGATACAAAACTTCATGACTCAGCTGGCAAGATGGAGAGAGAGAGAGAGAGAGAGAGAGAGAGAGAGAGAGAGAGAGAGAGAGAGGCTGGACTTTGTACTTAAAATAAGAGATTCTGACATAGAAGACAATGAATATGAGAAACCTGTCGGTGCTAGAGAAAACAGTAATTAAGGTTGATTAACTGGAGGAGTAAAAGCATGTACACAGCGTGTTTCCACACAGCGTGCGTAGGAACAAATTTGACTTTCATAAAGGAAACCGTAGACGTGAGACAATTTTTAAGTGTAGTGCCATGGGAAAGGGATTTCGATGGATAGACAACGAATGAAATGATTGAGTATGTAGCTGGAAAGTGCCAGGAGGCAGAGAAGAAATTCAATCCCAGAAACAGAAGCACACGCAAGAAAAGAGTGAATACATGGATCAACCAGAAGTGCGGGGACATATGAGATAAAAGTGCAAGAGCGTAGAAAAATATAGAAAGCACACAAAGCCGGAGAATAGGAATACGAGTGGAAAAGCCTGAAATGAATATCCATATATAAGAAAAGAGTCTGAATTAACAGATTAAAAATGATGAAAATGCTATACAGCATCATCCGAAAGAGGACAACTGTGAAGACACAGGCAATAAGACTGAAGAAGACAAGAGGAGAGTTCACTAGAACAGGAAGACTGCATGGAACTGACTTAAGAAATGGATTACTGCCAGGTCAAAGAATATGAGCGTACCAATGAATACTAGACACGGTACACACAATATATGAAGAGGTGAAACAACTACTGAGCAAACTAGATATCTCAAAGGTAATAAGAGAGGACAACATCTCTATGGGTTATGAGAGAGGGAAGAGATCTGTGTGAACCATTAGCAGTGATTTTTAACTAGTTAATTGAAACAGGGCAGCTGCCAGAGGTATGCAAAACAACGAATGCATTCTCGATATTTTGAAAGAGAACAAAGAGGTACCATGATATTACATACCACTATCACTGACATTCATAATAAGGTTATGGAGAAAACTATCAGAAGAGTAGCGGTCACCTGGACAAGAGCGGCTTCATAAACAAGAGTAATCATGGTTTGATTGATGATAAATCCATTCACACAAAAATGGAAGGTAACAAAGTAAGGTAACGAGAAAAGTTACACAAGAGAGTGAACGATGGGTGGACTGTAATATTGCATTTCATTCAGTACTGCAATAGAAACTGCGGCAAATGCTAGAGGATCAAGGAATATTTAACAGAATTGAGACACTTATGCAACACATGGAAATCTTTATTGAAGAAACTTTTCGCCACTGTGTGGCGAAACGTTTCTTCAGTAAAGATTCCCATATGTTGCATAAGTGTCTCAATTCTTCAACTTGTCGGTTTTCAAAACCATTCATCACACAATATTTAACAGGAAGGACACAGCCCATTATTATCGTGGATGTAGTATAGGAAAGAGTTAGTGTGACGAGTGGATCTTCACGAGGATCAGCTCTGTACGTAAACGCCATGACAGAAGAAATAGCTAGAGGAATCCCAGTTCGTAAATAATATGAAATTAATGAAAGTAATGCAGACATGAGAAGACCAGGAAAGACTACAGAACGATTTGGACTATGTTCAGGATTGGTTTGACAGACGATTACTAAATTTTTATATTAACGTCATATTAAATTTGTATTTTTTATATTAAATGTATATATAATTTTATAGAATATTAATGAATAAGATATAAAAGACAACAACGTTGTTCTCCTTCCTTCCTAAGTAGGTGTGAGTTGGACCTGCCTAGGGGGTTCCAGTATGCCTGCGGCAGTGCTCCATTTTTTTCGTTCATAAGAACATAAAGAAGGAACACTGCAACAGGCCTACTGACCTATGCGGAGCAGATCTACTTCCTTCCCCGGATTAGACCAATGACCCCCCCCCCGGATTATCCCAATGACCCACCCAGTCTGGTCACCTCCACTCAAGGATGGAGCACTGTACCAGACCCAGCAGCACAAGCTAGTCAGGTCCAACTCACACCCACCCACATCCACTCATGTATTTATCTAATCTATTTTTAAAACTACACAACGTTTTAGCCTCTATAACTGTACTCGGGAGTTTGTTCCACTAATCCACAACTCTATTACCAAACCAGTGCTTTCCTATATCCTTCCTGAATCTGAATTTTTCCAACTTGAAACCATTGCTGTGAGTCCTGTCTTGGCTGGAAATTTTCAGCACACTATTTACATCCCCTTTATTTATTCCTGTTTTCCATTTATACACCTCGATCATATCCCCCGTAATTCTCCGCCTTCCGAGAGAGTGCAGATTCAGGGCCCTCAGTCTATCCTCATAGAGAAGATTTCTGATACATGGGATCATCTTTGTCATCCTCCTTTGTACGTTTTCCAGAGCATTTATATCCATTCTGTAATACGGTGACCAGAACTGAGCAGCATAGTCTAAATGAGGCCTAACCAAGGATATATAGAGTTGAAGAACAACCTGAGAACTTCTGTTATTTATACTTCTTGATATGAAGCCAAGAATTCTGTTAGCTTTATTGGGAACACTAATGCACTGCTGTCTTGGTTTTAGGTTACTTCTAACTAGATCTCCTAAATCCTTTTCGCAATCGGTAGTATTAAGATCTACATTATTTAGTTTATATGTGGCATGGTTATTTAACTGTCCAACATTTAGAACTTTGCATTTGTCAATATTAAACTGCATCTGCCACTTCTCCGACCATTGCGTCAGTCTATTCAAATCATCCTGGAGTGCTCTAGTGTTACCATTAGATTGAAATGGACGGCCTATTTTGGTGTCATCAGCAAATTTGCTTATGTCGCTATTTATTCCTTCATTTATGTCGTTTATGTAAATTGTGAACAACAACGGGCCCAGCACTGACCCCTGAGGAACACCGCTTGTGACGTGCCCCCATTCTGATTTCTCCCCATTTATGCAAACTCTCTGCTGTCTATTTGCCAGCCATGCCTCTACCCAGGAAAAAATTTCTCCTCCTATTCCGTGAGCCCTAAGTTTCCTCAATAGCCTCTGGTGTGGAACTCTATCGAAAGCCTTACTGAAGTCCATATACACAATATCATATTCATTACCATGATCTACCTCCTCAAACACCTTAGTGAAAAAAGTTAGTAAATTCGTAAGACAGGAACGCCCCTTTGTAAAACCGTGTTGAGAATCATTAATTAATCTGTGCCTGTCAAGATGGCTACGAATTGCTTCGGCAATTATTGATTCCATAAATTTTCCCACTATGGAGGTAAGGCTTATTGGTCTATAGTTCGAAGCCAAGGACCCGTCACCTGCCTTGTAAATAGGTATTACATTTGCCATTTTCCACTTATCAGGCACTATGCCAGTTTGAAGTGATATGTTAAAAAGATTAGCCAAAGGTATGCTAAGTTCCTCTTTACATTCCTTTAACACCCTTGCAAAAAGTTCATCAGGGCCTGGGGATTTGTTAGGTTTTAGTTTCTCTATTTGTCTGAGGACCATGTCACTAGTTACCGCAATCGTACATAGTTTATCACCATCCTGTTCTACGTAATCTATTATTTCAGGAATATCGCTAGTATTTTCCTGGGTGAAAACTGAGAGGAAGTAGGTATTTAGAATTTCACACATATCCTTATCACTTATCACCTGCTGACTATGTCGCCAACACCAGCTCCAGGAAGACACACTCTCTGTCTGACCTTTCTGTCTCTGTTACAAAATGCACGGTCCATATATCTTACCTGAGAATCGCCTACTATTAAAATATTCTTACCTTGATTAGCAGGGGAATTAGTGGTACCTTCAACCTCACTAACCACTGAAGTACACTCGTCTTGGAGAACAGAGAATCGATTTCCTACCTTCACATCTTCTCTATTAACTCTCCTCATCTTCCTTCTTCCTGAACTGTGAACCGCTTGCCACTCAAAGCGGCTGCCACTATCACTGCTGGTGACCATTCCTTCCTTACCAGCTAAATCCTTCTCACACTCGCTCCCAAACTCATCTATGCGAAGCTTCAGCTTCCTATTTTCCTCCTGAAGAAGTAGAATCTCCTTCTTCAACAATTGAACCTGGGATTCTAAAGCACTACAACAAGCCATGGTACTTGGTAACAGCCCACGCTAACTCCCAAGAGCTTAGCGGTATGACCGCACTTGACCACTGACCTCAGCGATCAAGTGCAAGATAGCAAGATCAAATAAATTTATTAAACAGAAAAACATAGGAAAAATATTTATTTTAAGGAACATATTTTAATAATAATAATTATTATGATTATTAGTCGTTACTGATACGAAGATTATTAAACTGACAAAAATACTGCTAGCTGATCAGTAACTAGGAATCTGAGTCACTCTCCCTGGAGCAAACCTGCTGACCTCCTGTTACCCTGGCAATACATGTCCCCACCAGGTTTACCGCAACTCAAAAGAAAAAATATGTATAAAACTATATTATAGGAAGGGGACCAGAATGAATAATGTTGAGTGCTATAAATGTAATTTTCTTAGTGTTACTTTAACTTAAGACAGAGTTATTTTTCCCACCGGTAATGAGAAGGGGAAAAGTGATAAATTAGGGAATTAAGGGGAAAATATAATATATATTGGTGGAAGCGAAGCCAAAGACACAAAACGGAAAGTAATTGAAGGGGAGAGTGTCAATATATAGATAACAAATTACTTTACAGGCAAGAGAGAGAGAGAGAGAGAGAGAGAGAGAGAGAGAGAGAGAGAGAGAGAGAGAGAGAGAGAGAGAGAGAGGGAGAAACAGACGCACACACACACACGCACGCACACACACACACACACACACACACACACACACACACACACACACACACACACACACACACACACACACACACACACACACACACACAGGCGCACATCAATCAGATAACTGCTGCAGCATACGGGCGCCTGGCAAACCTACGGATAGCGTTCCGATACCTCAGTAAGGATTCGTTCAAGACTCTGTATACCATTTACGTCAGGTCCATACTGGAGTATGCAGCACCAGTTTGGAATCCACACCTAGTCAAGCACGTCAAGAAACTAGAGAAAGTGCAAAGGTTTGCAACAAGACTAGTCCCAGAGCTACGGGGTTTGTCCTACGAAGAAAGGTTGAGGGAAATCGGCCTGACGACACTGGAGGACAGGAGGGTCAGGGGAGACATGATAACGACATATAAAATACTGCACGGAATAGACAAGGTGGACAAAGACGGGATGTTCCAGAGAAGGAACACAGACACAAGAGGTCACAATTGGAAGTTGAAGACTCAGATGAATCAAAGGGATGTTAGGAAGTATTTCTTCAGTCATAGAGTAGTCAGGCCGTGGAATAACCTAGAAAGTGAAGTAGTGGAGGCGGGAACCATACATAGTTTTAAGTCGAGGTATGATAAAGCTCATGGGGCAGGGAGAGAGAGGACCTAGTAGTAATCAGCGAAGAGGCGGGGCCAGGAGCTATGACTCGACCCCTGCAAACACAAATAGGTGAGTACAAATAGGTGAGTACACGCACACACGCAAACAGACAAAGAGAGACAGTCACACAGTAAGTAAGTGACTGACTAACGTGGGTGAGCAGACGCAAACAATTTTAAACAATATTCACACAAAAACAGAAACATGGACACATAATAAGGCTCCATTATAGTAAGAGAACATTAAACAGCTCTTGCAGGACTGGTATGTGAGCGTTATGTGATTATGGGAACATCAGAAGTGATGACATATAGTATACGGCAGGTTATCTCTCGCCTTTCCCACACACACCACAGACACACACACACACACACACACACACACACACACACACACACACACACACACACACACACACACACACACACACACACACACACACACACACACATGCACACTTAGAAACTTAAATCCACAGCACATATAAGGTTGAATTTTTAGTGGTAGACATCCAAAATAAAATGAAAAATATGGTAGTCAGTACACGGAACTCTTGGGAGAGAGGGAGATAGAGGAATCTACCAGGATAAATGAGGAGTTATATACTGTAATACGGGATTATTATTATAATCAAGGGGAAGCGCTAAACCCGTAGGATTATACAGCGCCTGGGGGGGGATGTGGAAGACATTCAGGCTTAATTCGGGGAACTGGAGCACAGATCCAATTCCCTAAATCAAGAGCCCCTCACCAACATCAAGGAACCTTTTCTGGGGGGTATAATACGGGAACTATTACTGAAAAGTGACTGAGTAAAAGAAAGTTATTGTAACTGGAGATGTGAACTATAACAAAATAAAACTGGCAACCTAAGTGACTGGAACTGTTTTTAATTAACCAGTAGAAAACCTTATAATAATTATTATTATACATCAACTTATAAATGAAGTGGCAAGAAACAATGCTGGCGACTCTCCATCAACTGTGACCTGGTGTTTCACCAAAGGAAGATATTGTAAACATAATCTGTAAATCTACTTAGTAAGGAAGTTCATGTACCATTGGATGCAATGCACTTTGTTATTAACTTAAAAGACAAGATTATAATGAAGTCAGTAGTTTAAAGACTAAATGGGATATAAAATTACGAGGAAAAGACATAAAGAAGAGTTCTGTAACATTTATGAAATTAATAGTAAACAGATTCTTCCAAAAAGAAGTAATAGAATTTATAATTAGGAAACCATACCACGGGTGGGGTTAGAACCCGCGATCAGAGAGTCATAAAACTCCAGACCGACGCGTTAGCCACTAGACCAGCTAGATACAATAAGATTCGTCCAACTGGGTATATTTCTACACCATAGGGAGGTTAGCACAGGCACCACTGTGACTACAAATGCAAGTTTTTTACAGACGATTATCCCGCTAGCATGGCCGTGGCGAACTCTAGCTCAAGTCCCCTCAAAACCAGTGAAGAGAAGGAAGAAATGTGATTGCTCCAATGTCAAAATTTTTATTATTTATAATATAAGATATTTCATAATATAGCATTTTAAAAATTTGGAAGGTAATTAGTTAGATGATACTGATATAATGAAAATAATTCAGGTGCAACATTAGGTGTCTCCATTGCCAAACGTTTTTCCTGTAGTTGTAGATCAACGTTATACTAAACATTTGTTGATAAATTAGACACATGTACAACACTTGGGTATCTTTAATGAGGAAACGTTTCGCCACACAGTGGCTTCATCAGTCCATACCAAAAGTGACGAATTAGAGGAAGAACAGGTAGGAGTTTGAACGTACTCATCTCTCATCCTTGAAGGTCCGATGTAATACAGCCACTTCTTAGGCACATAAGACCGTATTCTTTTCACACAGATGAGATCTAATTTACAAATCGACTCAAGGCTGAGGACTGATTAACACAACTCATCCTGTTTTTTTCACCATTCTCCTTTGTAGGACTGATTAAGTCACTATGTGGCGAAACGTAACCCTCATTAAAGAACCAAGTGAGCACAGGAAAAGATTTCTTTCTATTATAAATGGTCATATAAAACACTCGAGTAGTAAATTACTGAAACAATACTAGGTATCAATTACTTCCGAGACGTATCGCCTGCAGGGCAGGACGTCATGAGACAGACATCTCCAGACAGAAGAATTGTAAACAACCATTGAGAAATTTATATGCTATACTGCCCAGTTTATTAAACACCTCTGAAATATATGGAATGGAGAATTTCAATGAAGCTCTTAAAGCCACATGTTAGAGTAAAACGGGGCGGGGGGGGGGGGGATGTTTGACGTAGTCGGACTTTGGTACAGTTCACTCATAACCTAAACGAATAACGTAACTTAAAGGTTTGAAATGACTATCCGAGTTAAAAAAAAATATTTTTACAAGGTTCATTTCTAACATTAACTGATAAGATCACAAAACATATATATATATATATATATAATATATATATAATATAATCTATATATATATATATAAATATATATACTAATATCATATATATACATATATATATAAAATAATGCAATAAGATCACAGTAAACAGGTGATTTCCAGAATATGCAAAACAACCACTCAGTGAATAAGAGATAGAAAATTCAGAGTGAGTATGTTTTGCATATTCTGAAATCACCTGATTACTGTGAGCTTGTTGCCTAATATATATATATATATATAATATATATATATATAATATTATATATATACATATCATATATAATCTAAATATACAATATATAGAGAGAGAGGAGACAGAGAGAGACAGAGACAGGTACCACCTCAGAAACTGACTATGGGGACCCACTCACCTCAGACGACAAGAATAAAACTATGCTTCAGGAAAACTCACGATTCTCTACCTGAAGCTGTTTGAGAACATTTTCCTCCTACCACCCACCCTATATTATGTAATTATATATTTTTACTTAAAGACAACAAATACATTGACGAAACACTATATAAAATATATATAAATATATATTAAATAATATACTATATATATAGTATATATATATATATAATATATATATATATATATCTATAAGTATATATAAACAAAAAAACAAATCGATAGTTCACAGAAGTATGATTACAAAAGCTCACAGTTGAAAAATCAGAAAAAATGAAGCATATGAAAATGCCTACAAGATTATATTTATACCAATAAAAATTATTTGAAAGAACAGTATTTAATAAACTTATAGAAAATGTTTATTTCTTTTATTAATAATTTTAAGCGATCAATAAATCATTGATATCCCGGACATCACAAGTACAGCTCTACTTCAGCACGTTTGATTGTAAAGAGAAAAGTCACTGAGAAGCCTCTGTTTACATCTTTATATTACCCCGGTTTTATATGCTGGAGCCTGCGACCGTAGTAGGTTGGCTACAAGCCTCCCAGCCAGAGCCATCTTTAATTCCCTGTGAAAAGAACGTTCAAGTTTGATTTCTGAGTATTTCAACCTAATATCTTTTCCTACTTCTCTCTTCACCCCGCGTACTATTCTCATGTCACGAGATGCGTAAGGTGATGTTTTTCGTTTGTTTAGACTGAGCTCATCCGTAGTTTTATGACAGGTGTTTTTAGGGTAATATTTCATTCGCAACCACTTTATTAAAGCTTTGAGCGTGTAACACGGCTTTTGTCTAGCTGTGTAGCACGCTTAGGCCATAATAAAATAACCACATTAATTGCATCTATGTCCATTAACCTAAACGTTACCGATTATCACAAGACTATCTGATTTGATAGACCTTCGAGTGTAGTCGTGTTCATTATTAACAGTCCAGACTGAGAAGAGTGTGTTGCAATCACCGCTAGTGAGTGGAAAGCTGCCTTCACTTGATACACCACAGCCTCATCTTGTGCTCCATATTTTATCTACAAGTGAAAGACCCAGTGAGAAACAAGCGCCCTCACAGCTTAATTCCCCAGAATAGTTATCGAAGTTGCAGAATCATAAGTTGAATAAGTCGCACCAACTCCAGCCCCACTAGCCTTTACCATTTTAATTGGATCTGCCGATTTAAAAGTTGAGCAAATGGAACAAATATATATTTTACCCACGTTGAGTCAGAGGGAAAGCAAAATTATGCGACTGATAGGCCTGGAGACAGAACCAAGATAAATTCCATTATTATCCTCCCCCTTCCACATCGATTTCAATCTTTTCCTTTTCATCTTAAGTTTGCATGAAGCAAAATATTCGACACACCACAAAAAGTGGAAACTTTTTCTTAATGGTTACTGGTTTAGCAACACTACTGAAAGATTGAAATGAAGACAGATGCAAATATAAAAACTAATTTCTGCAGAAACTTAAGAACAACATAATTTCGGCTGATCTCTTTAATAAACATGTTCTTTTTTTTCCTCCTATAATCTATCTTTGCACAACAATTGGTCCTTAAAGATTTGAATAATGTCCATACCAGGAAATTAGGAAAGATCGTAGACTTTTTCCCTTACGAAACAAAGTAAGATGTAATTATGGACAAGGTAGATCTACAGGGGGAAAAATAACATAACAAAAGACAAGGAAAGTAAAGGGTCCTTTAAATTTTTTAAAACGTCAGTCTCAGATTTGCAGACGTTGAGCTTAATTGCAGTGACTGCAATGTTTTATTACTATTATACAAATTAAATGTAATTGTTTTCACATTAGCAGTTTTCCCACCAAGGTTAATCACAAAAATAAAACACACAATCATTGTTTTTCATTTCCAGGTCACATACAACCCGAATCCATTGATAACACACCGAGGAACAACGTCCTATGCTAAGAAACTCATGTATCCTGGGAAAAGATAAACAACATTTTACCCCCAACTTTTAAAACCAATGGAATATTCATACCCGAGAATAATTCCACTTTTCTATTACACGTTATTTAAAGAAGTTCCACCAAATAGCTTCGCTTAGAATGCCAAGCCCTTACCTCTCAAAACCCTCTTTTCCTATTCCTCGGAAATCCGCTCAATGAGATAATTGTTATCAAGAAGCAAAAAAGCACAATACTAGTGCCTGAAAAAAATACACAAATAACCCTCAATATCTGTAGAAAGATAAAGCATATAACAACATTTATGGTCGAATTCCTGGACCACGATGAGTATCGAAACGTCATATAAAGTTTTCTCTCTCCTATGTGCGGGGGTTATTTGCGTAGGTTATAATACAATCAAGGTCAAAAACATTAGATGTAAATTTTGTCATCTCTTGTGTAAGATCTTGCATTTATATTTACTCCACTTTACATATACAAACAATCATCAAACAATCCCCTCGACGGAATAATTTGATATACGAAGCAATCTTTTCTTAGCCATTGGTGTATTGTCTCACTTTCATTGCATTCAAACTTTATTATCAACCAAGACACAGGTGATTATAAAGCTCCTGCCATAAGTATTAGTATAATTAAACTCAACTACCCGTTTAAAAAGAATCATCACCATTGATGTCACTAAAAATATCCCGTAGACCGAGGAAAAATAATTTTTAAAAAATTCCATTTTAATCCAATTTCTTAATTTATTCATATGGGAAGGATTATATCTATCATAATTAGTGTCCTCAAGAGATTGTATTGGATTATAATCAAATAACATAAAAAGAGCATGTTTATCTCTGTTTAAATAAGAACCATGACGCGCACGACACACACACACACACACACACACAAACACAACATCACAACACACACACACACACACACACACTCCCACACACACACACAACAACACATAACACACACACAAGTTTGCGGAATCACCACACCTAGCTAAGCACGCAAAAAAAAAAAACTAGACTAGTCCCAGAGTTAAGGGGAAGTCCTACGAGGAGAGGTTAAGCGAAAATTACCTTGACGACACTAGCAGAACAGGAGAGATAGAGGGAACCATGATAACGACACGAATATAAAATACTAGCAAGAGGGGAATTAACAAGGTGGCACAGAGACAGAAATGTTCCAGAGATGAGGACACAGCAACAAGGGCACAATGGAAGTTGAAGATTTAATAAATCTTCACAGGCATGTTTATGAATATTTCTTCAGTCACACAAGGGTAATCAGGAAGTGAAATAACACATTTGGAAGCCGAAGTAGTGGAGGCAGGAATCCATTCATAGCTTTAAGCAAAGTATGATAAAGCTCCAATAGTACAGGGAGAGTGTTCCAGTATCGGCCAGTGATGAGGCGGGACAAGGAGCAATGACTCGAAACCCCTGCAAACCCACAACTGAGAACACTTAAAGGAGTGCAACACACTCCCCTGAGGCGAAATCAATTGACTTGCAGCAGCATGATGGGCGATTAAGAATACATAGTTTCGAACGAACGCTTAGCAAGGGATCGTTTCAAGACTTCCGTACAAAACCGCGGTATGTAAGGCCCATATTGGGAAGTATGCAGCACACCCTGGTCAAGGTTTGGCAACAAAAATAAAACTAATACAAGAACATGAGGGTACTGTCTATCTGATGAAGAGGTTAAAGGCGAAGTCAAGCTGTTACACTTAAAAGATGTCAGGGTAGGGGGGAGAGGACATAAAAACGAAGTAACAATGCTGAGAGGAATTGCAAACGGTGGACAGGGTTAGAATGATTCCGAGCTGGGACACAGTAACAAGAAACCGCAAACAAGTGAAAGTTGAAAAAACTCTGAATGAGTCATAAGAGAAGTTCAGAGTTTTTTCTTTAAATTTAGAGTTGCCAAGAAGTGGAGTATCTGTAAGTGAAGTAGTACGGAGGCAAGATCCAACACATAAGCTTTAAGAAGAGGTAGCTAACTGAATAGGAATGGGGGAGAGAGTGACCTGTAGTGGCTAATGAAGAAGGCAGGGCCAGAACTAGGAATCGACCTGTGTCAACCACATATTGGTAGGTATATATGTGTGAGAACACACCCACACATAACACACACAACACAACACACACCACATACACACACACACACACACACACATACACACACACACAGGCCACACACACGACAGACAACACACACAGCAGCAAGACAAAGAAGAGGGATGGGTGGGTTTTGCATTTTCTTGGACAGCAAAGAAGGCGTTTGACACAGTTCCACACAAGAGCATTAGTTGACAAAAACTGGAGGAAACCAAGCAGGAGAACAGGGAAGGGCAATACAAATGGATGCAGGGAATCCTTGACAGGAAGACAGCAGCGATCATGGTACGTGACGAGGTGAGTCAGAGTGGGCACCTATTGACCACAGCGGGGTCCCAAACAGGGGTCAGTCCCTAGGACACCAGAAATGCTGTTTCTGGTATTAATGTGAACGACATGACGGAATGAATAGACTCTGAGAGTGTCCCTTTTTGCTGATGACGTGAAGTTTATGAGAAGATTACACTCGTTCGAAACACCAGGCAGAACTACAAAGCGGATCTGGACAGCTGCAGGACCTGGTCCAAGCAATTGGTCATCCTGGAGTTCAATCCCACCGAATTGCAAAGTCATGAAGATTGGTGAATGGCAACAGGAAAACCGCAGACGGAGTACAGTCTAGGGGGCCAGAGACTACAAACCTCACTCAAGAAAAAGATCTTGGGTAAGTATAACACCAGCACATCTCCTGAAGCGCACATCCAACCCAAATCAGACTGCTGCAAAGCATATGCGCGGCGCCTAGCAAACCTCAGAACCGCAAATCCACGACATTTTAATAACGAATCATCAGACCCTTGTACAACCGATGTACGTTAGGCCCATATTGAGTATGCGGCACCAGTTTGGAACCACACAACCTAGCCAAATACGTAAAGAAACTAGAGAAAGTGGCAAAAGGTTTGCAACAAGACTAAGTACCCATAGCTAAGAGGTATGTCCCTACGAGGAGAGATCACGGAAATCAACCTGACGACACTTGGAGGAGGTACAGGAAAGAGATAAGGGGGGACATGATAAACGAGACTATTACAACACAATACGAGAGGAAATGACAAGGTGGACAAAGACAGTATGACTTCCGAGAACATATGGACAAGAAACAAGGGGACACAGTATTGGAAGCTGAAGAACACAGATGAAATCACAGGGATGTTAGAAGTATTTCTTCAGCCCAGAGTAGTCAGTAAGTTTGGATAGTTTGGGAAGTGATTGTAGTGGAGGCAAGGATCCATACATAGCTTTAAGCAGGAGGCATGATAAAGTCTCACGGCTCAGGGAGAGTGACTAGTAGCGATCATGAAGAGTGCTGGGCCAGGATCTCGACTCGACCACCCCCCGCTAACCATCAACTAGGTGATTACTAACTAGGAGAGTAACAACACACACCACACACAACACACACACACCACACACACACTTACACAACACACACACACAACAAACGAGCCGAGTCAATCGAAATGATTTTCAAGGCAGAATCATCTCAAAAAAGATCCTGCAGAGAAACAAGACAAGTGACACACAGAAGTACCAAAGGGTGTACCTCGAACAGAGAAAACGAAACAACAAGAATAAAGCAGAAACTGAAAGAGACAGTACACAAAGATGCCCAAGGAGGAACGAGAGGCACAGATGAGAGAATCAGCTTAGAACCCAGATCTCCAGGAGGAAAGCAGCAACCACAACCTCCTTCAAAAACCACCCTCAGAAGGACCCCCAACCACGACAACAACCAATGCAACCATTCTAAACCCAAAACCCACCACTGTACCCTCTACCACCAACCACCACCCCAACCCCTCATCACAAACCTTCACCCCCTCGCAACACTCCAGCAAACCACCCCACCCCCGCATCAGGTCCCACACCAGAGGCTCCCAACGTTCCCCTCCCCTGACTAAGTTTTTTAAAAAGGTTGAAGTTTGGTATACAATGTGGGATGGAATAACGAAACAAAATGGAGCGGGTGGCATTAAAGAATCAGAAACACGTACCCCCAGTGATTATAGCAGATACAGAAATGAAACTCATCGGATGATAACAGACACAATCTTTCGCAGTCGATATCAATCCGAAGGAAAGAAAGATGGAGCAGAAGGGGGGTGGAGTTGCCCTGCCATTAAAAAACCAAATTGGGAGCGTTTGAGGAAATGGACGGAAATGGACGAAATTCTGCGCGAAATGGATTTCAAGTAGGTACAATTCATTCTGGGGTCATGAGGTAGTCATTCACGACGATGTATAAACCGGCCACAGAATGGCAAGAAGACGACAAGCAGAAGAATATGAAGAACGCCACAGAGCAATGAGATACACTAGCTGAGGTGGCCAGAAGAGCTCACAATAACGGCGGTACAAACAAAGTCACTAAGTTAATAGCGATTTCAGTCACACGAGAATTGGCAAAAACTGAGCATATAATGAGTGTCGCAAAACAAGAGAGCTCAACAGAATGATGGAATGGGTACAAGGGAACACGTCCCATGCATAACATGTTAGGTACTCTACCAGAGAGAAAAGGGAATGAATCGAACTTGCAAACATAGACCTCAACTTCGCCCTCGAGTAGCTCGAAACATCGTGACAAATCACTTATGAAATTCCCCCTCGGAACGCTAGTGATCACAGATGGTTCATAGTTTCGAAAATATAGTAACGAGTTACAAGTGGAAAAGGGTAACAGGATTAGATAGGAAAAGCGAAAGTAACACAAAAAGGGGACTACACATGCATAGATAACATTCCTGAAGCAGGTTCAGGGGAAAGCAGAATTGTAGAAAATTCAGTCAAACGACATGATGGACTACGTGACAACAAAAATTGACAAGGAGGAGAGGAAAGGTTTTTCACAGGGGAATAGAATAAAATGGTAAGAACCAGTGGCAAAGTCATGAAGAATGATAATCAGGAGGAAGCGGTGTAGCTTATAAAGAACAACCAGCACTGATTCAGGAATAAAAATCCTGGTGTTACAAATCTACTGTATTTTTATAACAAGTATACGGAAGTAAGACATCGAGAGAGAGGGGTGGATAGATTGCATTATTTTGGAAGTCCAGAGGCCCTTCGACACAATACCTCAACACGAGAATTAATGGAAAAGCTAGAGCGAATTAGGCACTAAAAGGGCGCATAACACTGAAGGGTCTTGCAGTCTGGATCAGGAGAATACAAGACAGGGAGGCAACAAAAGTCATGGTATAGTGAATATGAGGTGTCAAAGAGTGGGCGCCTGTGCGACGAGCGGTTCCACTAGGGGTCAACCCTGTGGATAAGAATGATTTGGAAGCAAAAGACATTGAAAAATCAGCTTGAAGCGCGGCGAAGCACTTTCTTCGGCCCCAGGGAGGTCAGATTGAACATTGACGAAAGATGTTGGGGGGAGGTAAGCCACCATAATTTAAAGAGAATCTGGCAGTACCATATATGTAAAGTACATATATAAGTACATCACATCACATGTGAACTCAGCAAAGACATCATTCACAAACCTTAATGCTATTTCCTGGATCCCACGTAGCAGTGGCGACCACACCGCAGACTGTTCAAGAAACGATGAATGAATTAGCCTACCATTTCTTTCCAAAATTCATTTGATAACATGAGGATATATGTGGAATCTCTCAAAGGAAATGAGGACAGATACAGCAGTTCGAGATGTTTTCATATACTCCATCAACTGGTTAGACCGTTCATGTGATATCTCTTTCTAGCATAAAGCAATAAAAAAACATCATTGTTTGCAATTTCAGTAACTCTTTCCAGCTTGCAGTACAAACTAGAGGATCTATCAAGAACAAATTAATTACACCAACAGCACAAACTCATTCAGAATGTACCGATCCCCACTAGAAAAACATTATTGGAAAGTAACATGTTAAGAAAAACAACCCAGTGGCAATGTATTGCTTAGAAAACACACTTCACATAACGTACTTTGATTGAAGAAAATAGCAGTTTATTGCCACCGTTACCATGTTCTTTCCTAAAATAATTACGAACCACGCTATACGTCTTAGTAAAGTAAATGTGCTCTTAGAAATACTACCCCAAGTACAGTAATGATGCATTTCATCAACAAAGCTTTGAAGTGATCCAAGATCTCACTCTGGGTAACCTGTCCGTCTCTCAAACTGAATGGCGTGTTAATTAGGTTCTAGATCTACACCCTCTGACACATCTTGATACTACTCAGCAAATTTCTGCATCTCTATCCATATAAGAATAACATTCTGTGATCAATAGCTGCAGAAACGAGTTAGTGAAAAAGAAAACGTTGACACAATATTGAGAATAAAGTGAAAGAAACAAGGAGCGAATGCAGTCAGTTCAAGAACACAAAGAATGCAACTGATGTTGCTCGAGGAAGCAAGCCGCTTCGTGTCTAATGAAGTAATGAAATGTAAGGAATTTGATTTTGACAAAAGTTATGAAGAACCTTTATCCGATTATTCCCAACAATAGCACTTCACAGACCCTTCTTTCATGACATTTTCCAAATCCGCAACAAGCCAACATCAAACAAGTAATATGCACCAGTAGTCGGGTTATCGAAAACATAAAAACAGAAATAGATGAATAAATGACCTGACATTATTCCTTAAAGAAATATTTTACTTTCTTCACCAACCACTTAAGTGGACAAGAAGAGAAAATATAATAGTTTTTTCCATCAGTGGGAAAACCTGACCACTAAATTTTCGAGTCATCTCCGTCAACTTTGACAGAATTTTTTTTTTTATTTCTGTTTTTCGAATAATGAAAAGATGTAATTTTCCCATCAAAGTTTTAAAAGAAACACTCTAGAAACTGCGTAAAGGAAATGTGGCATTAACTCACTTTAAAATTGAAAAAAAGAATTTGTCAAGTTCTGACGTACATTTAAAATTTTAAATTTCCAATTTATTCTACCAAAAAAAAACTATTTATTATAAATATTCCAAATGTTTTAAAGCATTAAGTACACAGTTTTATGACAAATTATAATTTTCCACATTTAATATACAACAGAACATGAAATAAATCTGCAACGTTTTTTCCTGATAATGATTATCAGAATTAATTTTTCAACGAGACACTACTAAATATAAATAAAAAAAAAAGGAAGATTAAAAATTAAAGGTTTCTTTTTTTTTAATTTTTAAAAAAAAAATCTGAGGGTAAACTGTAATTAAATAAAGACACTGACATTCATAGGAAATTAAGTATAGTAATCCGCGACTTGAAGCTTCATCGGTTCTCAATTAATGCCTAATTAGAAAAAAGAATTATCTTATATACAAGTACAAACTGTTATATGACAATTTAAATAAAAGAATTAACAAAATTATTATAAAACTATGGGCAAAAAAATGGGTTATCGGCCATCGTGTAATGAACCGAAAATTGGTATCCGAGAATCATGTATAGCCAAACATTTTGGTATCGTCCCTGTAGCACAGACTGCTTGTGTGAGGCACTTCAGGTGAATGACCTTAACCTATTTTTACCCCCCTCATATAGAACTGTCTCCTAATTTAAGGAGTAGAACCATGAATGCACGACAGAAACCACAATCGCGGTGGAACGTAAATTTTGTAGATTATATCATAGTCTTGGTCATCAGGTTAATTAATGTATGCTTAGGGTTCTTTTCGTAAGAGATTGCTACACTCGGGCGACTTCGGGAACCATCCAGCTGTGGTGCAATACCCTTTCGACTGCTCGTCAGTAGCTACTAACATTACAGAGCTGTACTTTCTGTAAAGGCTATTCCTTCAATCATTCATTCACGAGTGAATATGGTTTCGAGCTCAAATTGTTCCCCTTTAATTCATGATATATTGCAGAAAGTCATGATGTTTTGCAGCCTAGGAAGCGTGCAAGTATTTGACAGATCACCAAAAATTTGACGCCAGGATTCAGAAGAGACACAGACGACACTGATGATTGAGTGGAATGCGCGTTGGAGGAAGATGTCGGAAGAAACTCAAGACAAGTCCTCAACAGATGACAAGGTTATCATAAGATATAGTGTGAAAGGATCCCAAGAAAACCAGCACAGATCGTAGAGATATCTGGCTTCAGCTGACGTAAAATTTTGACTTCATCGAACTGTTCGAACGAAGGCCTCTTTGAAATTTGGCAGAAATTGCCAGACACCCACTTAAAATACCAATTATTGACCGCTGCTATGAAGACAAACACGGCTGCAGAGAACACTCGATCTAAGAATGGCCGATTGATGAATTTAGAAAAGTTATATATTCAGATTTGAGAATTTTTGAAGTGCATGGTACTTATCATGGTATGTATGCCGGTAGTTAAACAGGCGAACCTCTTTTTTCAGAATGTGACACATTAAACAAGCGGCCAAAACCCCCACCAAAGAAAAATGTTTTCGGATAGTTTCTACTAGAGGCCCTGGCGACTGACTTGTTACAAGTTGAGGAACGATGAACAGTGAAACAAATACTAGTTACAATCCTGGCACTACATTGCATCTTACCCATGGCGCAGAAGGCATTTTCCTGCCGAGATCTGCTCCATGCCATATCATTCCAGAAAATATGCATGACTTTCTTCGAAGAAGTAGCGCCCAAGTGTCCCTAAATTAACCTGCAAACACTCCTGACCTCAAGACCAATTGAAAATCTATGAGCAAAATAGATCTGCTCAACTCTGGAGACGCGAATTGCTGCGTTATTTTGTGGACCTGTACTACAACGAAGAGCTTATTAAAAATGTGGTCGACCATGGTTGATTCTATGCCGCAGCGTGTAGCACTGCCTAATCAAATAAAGGGTAGTCATATCTCTTATTAAACAATATCATGCTGCGCATTTTCAAATACACATTATTTTTTCAAATAACTGTCTTATTTACCATCATTGTACCAATTAGATATACATTTCTGTACCAATTGACTTATTCATATAGCCCAAGATTATGAACTGCATACCCTCCCCCTCTACTTTGATCAAATGCCCATAGACCCCATTTTCATAAAACCAAACAAAGATGACCCTTACAAGTAGGTGGCCTGGATGCCAGTAAAGGGATCTTGTTCCCAAGAATTGCAGTAAAATCTTTCACTTTCATGGATTAAATCTGATTAGCCTTGCAATCTCCAGACATTGATGAACTGTAAAGTTTAATACTTCACCATGAATATATTAATATCAACATAGCTTAAATAGTAACGTGATCTCTCTCAAAACCCGAAGATACATCGAGGCTTCCCTTCACGAGATGATGTGTCTTCAATGCAGGGAAGGTGTTTGGATTGAAGCATTCACAATTTTTCTCTTCCCCGTTTTGCGGATCATTACACTTCTTTTCTCCAGGACTGTGACCGGACAACAAGTTATAAGCGCTATCCCAGTGAACATATTGAAAACATTGACGAATGATGCTTGTTTTTTCTATTTCGTGATGCCTTACACCGTGCTAGTGCTCTCCAACAGTGGATCCTCATCATCATAAATTTATCCTTGTTATGTCCATCAGTAGACCTCTACTGTTGTTTCATGCGATGTATTCTGTCCCTGCTGTCCTGATATAGGCGTAACGTATGTTGACTGCTGAGTTAACTTGTGGCTGTCTGACTATTGTGGTAACATATCTAACGTTGAGGAAATATATATCTGAATTTTTGTGTATATACATACACACTCTGAATGTTGGGTAACATAAGTCTGGCGAATGAATGGGGAAAATGAGACTCGACCCCAACGCAACCTCAAACTAGGATGAGTAACATATGTCCTGAAATGTTTGGGATAACATATTTAAATATTGAGGTAACTTATGTCCAGTGTTGGGGTAACATATCTGAAAGCGCCGGTCACACAATATCTTAATACTGGGGTAACATATGCAGATTAAGACACATGTACATCAGGAAATTTTAAATGTCCCAGAATGTTTGAGGTAACAATGTCTGAATGAAAGGGTAGACATAGATCTGACTGTTGAGCAACATATGTCTGTAATGTTCATTGGAGGTGTGTTATCTTCCACATTGCTAGTGTCTCGCATGGCACTTGCTTTTTGCCATTAATACACCATTTCAGATTTAGAATTTTAATTTTGTAACCGAAGCGCCTACTTAATTGAGCATCCCATGTTTATATTCTGAGAACGTGTCAAACAAATACACAAAAGGCGAAAATAACTAGACTCCAACATGTATACAACCGAGGAGTACATCTACATTTCTATCCACTATTCGTCTTATCGTTGCAAGCATAAATCAAGATATTTCTTAATAAAGTTGTAATCTTACTTTCATATCTCTTATATATTTACTCAATAAGTGCAAATAAAGGAAACATTATCAGGTTACAATCTTTTAGATGCAATATTATTTTCATAATTTTTCTAATATATTCTTGTTGTGTCTTGATGCGATATCCATTCTGTGGTCCTCCTGGTAACAATTCATCTTAAATGTTTGCTTGCCATAAAACCACCTGGATATTAACATCAACAATACTTAATTCATAAAGGAAGGTTGAAGTATTTTGTGATTCCAATACTTGCACGATGCTAAACACTTTACTAACCGTAATACGCTACATAAATAATATGTGTAAAGAATTCGTTATTTTTTTCGCTTACGCAAATTCGTCCGCCAGGGCTTAATGCTTTTCTTCTACGTGGCCGTCGACTTGGAGAGTGGTTTACACTGAGAGGGACAAACAATGATTCTTGCAATGTTTTACGCACTGGTGTGAGGCTTACCACTTACACTAAGGTTAATGGCCTCTTAGTTCCACTTTAGACACTATTCTCAACAGCTCATTCAGTATCGCTTTTGGACCATTAAGTAACGAAGTGCGTTTGTTGGAGTAAGGTGGCGAGTGGAAAAAAAAAAAAAAAAGTGAGAGGAAGGAAGTGGGGAACCCGTGTGATTTTACGCAATGGATTGGTGGTGGTAGAGAAGTGTGATGTCTGTCGGCAAAAGGTGGTAGTGGTGAAGGAGTGATGTGGTGGTGAGGATAGTGATGTACTAGAGAAGATAGTGGTGAGGAAGTGTGGTCTACATAGTGTGAATGATTGTGACGTGAGGGCGGACAGGAAAATCCAGTGAACAGCGTGGGTAGGTGAGGAGGCGAGTAAGGTTGCGGAGACGGACGGGGTTGGAGGGGGATTTGTGGGGGCCGATTGAAATTTTAAGAGAGCAGTGGTGCAGGGCGAGTGTGGGTGCGAAGCAGTGTAGAACAGTGATGGAGGAGTGTGGAGCCGATGTTGTGGAGAGCACTGTTGAGGCGGGGGTGTGGGTGCGGTGTTGTGGAGTACCGTGGTGGAGGACTGTGGTGATAGCGATGTTGTGGATGTACAGTGATGGAGGAGTGTCGGTTGCGATGGTATGTAGAGAGCAGTGTGGAGGAGTGTGTGCGATTTGTGGAGACACTAGTGGAGGAGGAGGAGATCTGATTTGGTGCGATCTTGTGGAGAGCAGATGGTGAACGAGGTAGTGTAGTTTCGATGTAGTGGTGAGAGCAGTGGTGAGGCGGAGTGTTGGAAGGCAAATGATGTTGAGAGCCAGTGGTTGGAGGGGGAGGAGGTTGCTACTAAATATTTGTGGAGAGCAAGAGAGAGAGGGTAGTGTGGGAAGCAAGGTAGTGTATAGCAGATGAGCGAGGGGAGTGCTGTTGCGCGATGATGTGAAAGAAACAGTGGTTGGAGGAGGAATGTGGTTCATGTTGTGAATAAGCAGTGGTGAAGTGGGTGGTGACGAAGTTGTTAAGAATCAGTGGTGCGAGGAGGAGTGTGGGATGCGATGTCTAGTGGTCTAGCATTTCAAACACAAGAGATGCGTTAAAAGGTCAACATGTATTTTTCACATTCACTAACCAGCTTTACTCGCCCTAATAATAAGTTTGTACAAGATATCATTCTCAATGCTGGGAAACAGTATAATATTTTTTGCCTGTGTACATAATGGGATATAATATTAATAGAGAGATGAAAACTAAAGAAAGGAATAATACAAGAGTCAAAAAGGGATCTACTGAGGCAAGGTCAGCAAGGGATTCCAAGACTAACCCAAAGAGGGCTCTTTTTCATGTATACAGAAGTAGATTAGGGACAAGATGGCCACACATAAGAGTAACTCTGGTTCAGACATCACGACAGTGACTAAGAAATATGTGGTGAAATTTCTAAATACCTAAATCCTCTCATTTTTCACCCAGGAAAATACTAGCGATATTTCCTAGACAATAATAGAGATTATGTAGAACAGATGAAAAAAAACTATGTACGATTGCGTAACTAGTGTGACTTTGTTCTCAGACAAAAATAGAGAATCTAAAACCTAACAATCCCCAGGAAACAGGCCCTGATGAAGTGTTTGCAAACAGGGTGTTAAGAGCTCTCTGGATTAAGAGCTCACTCTCTGGGATTAAAGAGATCTCTCTCAGGGATTAAAGAGCACTCTCTTCCCGGAATATTTTTTACTCTTGAACATTTTTTTACAAATTTTTAATATTTTCTGGAAAATTCCAAAAAAAATGATAATTACAACTCCTGTGAAGTGCCAACAGCCGGCAAAAAAACATATAAAAAATTCAGCCGAACATTATATTAGCGGAAAATGGTTTGAATAACAAGGAACGATTGTATATTTATAACTAGTATATCAGTACAAAAATATAAAACAAATAATAGAAACTGGTTTCCAGCAATAAATGAACACTAAAAATCATTGCAAAAAAATATAACAATGAACAAACTTTACAACTAGATACAATAAGAATCAGTCCAAACTGCTGGGTATAAATACTACACCATAGGAGGTTAGCAACAGGCACCACTGTGACTAACAACATGCAAAGTATTTTTAACAGACATTCATCCCGCCTAGCCATGGCCGTGGCGACTCTCGCTAACAAGGTCCCCTCAAAACCAGTGAAGAAAGGAAGAAATTTGATTGCATCCAATGTCAAAATTTTTCTTATTTATAATAAAAAGATATATCATAATATAGCATTTTCAGAAAATTTGGAAGGTAAATAAGTTCTAGATGATACTGCGCGATATAATAAAATATATAGGTGCAAACATTAGGTTGCTCTCCATTCCAAACGATTTTTCCTGTAGTTGTAGATCAACGTTTATACTAAAACATTTTGTATAAATTAGACCCATGTACAACACTTGGGTATCTTTAATGAGGAAACGTTCTTCGCCACACAGTGGCTTCATCAGTCCATACCAAAAGTGACGAATTAGAGGAAGAACAGGTAGGAGTTTGAACGTACTCATCTCTCATCCTTGAAGGTCCGATGTAATACAGCCACTTCTTAGGCACATAAGACCGTATTCTTTTCACACAGATGAGATCTAATTTACAAATCGACTCAAGGCTGAGGACTGATTAACACAACTCATCCTGTTTTTTTCACCATTCTCCTTTGTAGGACTGATTAAGTCACTATGTGGCGAAACGTAACCCTCATTAAAGAACCAAGTGAGCACAGGAAAAGATTTCTTTCTATTATAAATGGTCATATAAAACACTCGAGTAGTAAATTACTGAAACAATACTAGGTATCAATTACTTCCGAGACGTATCGCCTGCAGGGCAGGACGTCATGAGACAGACATCTCCAGACAGAAGAATTGTAAACAACCATTGAGAAATTTATATGCTATACTGCCCAGTTTATTAAACACCTCTGAAATATATGGAATGGAGAATTTCAATGAAGCTCTTAAAGCCACATGTTAGAGTAAAACGGGGCGGGGGGGGGGGGGATGTTTGACGTAGTCGGACTTTGGTACAGTTCACTCATAACCTAAACGAATAACGTAACTTAAAGGTTTGAAATGACTATCCGAGTTAAAAAAAAATATTTTTACAAGGTTCATTTCTAACATTAACTGATAAGATCACAAAACATATATATATATATATATATAATATATATATAATATAATCTATATATATATATATAAATATATATACTAATATCATATATATACATATATATATAAAATAATGCAATAAGATCACAGTAAACAGGTGATTTCCAGAATATGCAAAACAACCACTCAGTGAATAAGAGATAGAAAATTCAGAGTGAGTATGTTTTGCATATTCTGAAATCACCTGATTACTGTGAGCTTGTTGCCTAATATATATATATATATATAATATATATATATATAATATTATATATATACATATCATATATAATCTAAATATACAATATATAGAGAGAGAGGAGACAGAGAGAGACAGAGACAGGTACCACCTCAGAAACTGACTATGGGGACCCACTCACCTCAGACGACAAGAATAAAACTATGCTTCAGGAAAACTCACGATTCTCTACCTGAAGCTGTTTGAGAACATTTTCCTCCTACCACCCACCCTATATTATGTAATTATATATTTTTACTTAAAGACAACAAATACATTGACGAAACACTATATAAAATATATATAAATATATATTAAATAATATACTATATATATAGTATATATATATATATAATATATATATATATATATCTATAAGTATATATAAACAAAAAAACAAATCGATAGTTCACAGAAGTATGATTACAAAAGCTCACAGTTGAAAAATCAGAAAAAATGAAGCATATGAAAATGCCTACAAGATTATATTTATACCAATAAAAATTATTTGAAAGAACAGTATTTAATAAACTTATAGAAAATGTTTATTTCTTTTATTAATAATTTTAAGCGATCAATAAATCATTGATATCCCGGACATCACAAGTACAGCTCTACTTCAGCACGTTTGATTGTAAAGAGAAAAGTCACTGAGAAGCCTCTGTTTACATCTTTATATTACCCCGGTTTTATATGCTGGAGCCTGCGACCGTAGTAGGTTGGCTACAAGCCTCCCAGCCAGAGCCATCTTTAATTCCCTGTGAAAAGAACGTTCAAGTTTGATTTCTGAGTATTTCAACCTAATATCTTTTCCTACTTCTCTCTTCACCCCGCGTACTATTCTCATGTCACGAGATGCGTAAGGTGATGTTTTTCGTTTGTTTAGACTGAGCTCATCCGTAGTTTTATGACAGGTGTTTTTAGGGTAATATTTCATTCGCAACCACTTTATTAAAGCTTTGAGCGTGTAACACGGCTTTTGTCTAGCTGTGTAGCACGCTTAGGCCATAATAAAATAACCACATTAATTGCATCTATGTCCATTAACCTAAACGTTACCGATTATCACAAGACTATCTGATTTGATAGACCTTCGAGTGTAGTCGTGTTCATTATTAACAGTCCAGACTGAGAAGAGTGTGTTGCAATCACCGCTAGTGAGTGGAAAGCTGCCTTCACTTGATACACCACAGCCTCATCTTGTGCTCCATATTTTATCTACAAGTGAAAGACCCAGTGAGAAACAAGCGCCCTCACAGCTTAATTCCCCAGAATAGTTATCGAAGTTGCAGAATCATAAGTTGAATAAGTCGCACCAACTCCAGCCCCACTAGCCTTTACCATTTTAATTGGATCTGCCGATTTAAAAGTTGAGCAAATGGAACAAATATATATTTTACCCACGTTGAGTCAGAGGGAAAGCAAAATTATGCGACTGATAGGCCTGGAGACAGAACCAAGATAAATTCCATTATTATCCTCCCCCTTCCACATCGATTTCAATCTTTTCCTTTTCATCTTAAGTTTGCATGAAGCAAAATATTCGACACACCACAAAAAGTGGAAACTTTTTCTTAATGGTTACTGGTTTAGCAACACTACTGAAAGATTGAAATGAAGACAGATGCAAATATAAAAACTAATTTCTGCAGAAACTTAAGAACAACATAATTTCGGCTGATCTCTTTAATAAACATGTTCTTTTTTTTCCTCCTATAATCTATCTTTGCACAACAATTGGTCCTTAAAGATTTGAATAATGTCCATACCAGGAAATTAGGAAAGATCGTAGACTTTTTCCCTTACGAAACAAAGTAAGATGTAATTATGGACAAGGTAGATCTACAGGGGGAAAAATAACATAACAAAAGACAAGGAAAGTAAAGGGTCCTTTAAATTTTTTAAAACGTCAGTCTCAGATTTGCAGACGTTGAGCTTAATTGCAGTGACTGCAATGTTTTATTACTATTATACAAATTAAATGTAATTGTTTTCACATTAGCAGTTTTCCCACCAAGGTTAATCACAAAAATAAAACACACAATCATTGTTTTTCATTTCCAGGTCACATACAACCCGAATCCATTGATAACACACCGAGGAACAACGTCCTATGCTAAGAAACTCATGTATCCTGGGAAAAGATAAACAACATTTTACCCCCAACTTTTAAAACCAATGGAATATTCATACCCGAGAATAATTCCACTTTTCTATTACACGTTATTTAAAGAAGTTCCACCAAATAGCTTCGCTTAGAATGCCAAGCCCTTACCTCTCAAAACCCTCTTTTCCTATTCCTCGGAAATCCGCTCAATGAGATAATTGTTATCAAGAAGCAAAAAAGCACAATACTAGTGCCTGAAAAAAATACACAAATAACCCTCAATATCTGTAGAAAGATAAAGCATATAACAACATTTATGGTCGAATTCCTGGACCACGATGAGTATCGAAACGTCATATAAAGTTTTCTCTCTCCTATGTGCGGGGGTTATTTGCGTAGGTTATAATACAATCAAGGTCAAAAACATTAGATGTAAATTTTGTCATCTCTTGTGTAAGATCTTGCATTTATATTTACTCCACTTTACATATACAAACAATCATCAAACAATCCCCTCGACGGAATAATTTGATATACGAAGCAATCTTTTCTTAGCCATTGGTGTATTGTCTCACTTTCATTGCATTCAAACTTTATTATCAACCAAGACACAGGTGATTATAAAGCTCCTGCCATAAGTATTAGTATAATTAAACTCAACTACCCGTTTAAAAAGAATCATCACCATTGATGTCACTAAAAATATCCCGTAGACCGAGGAAAAATAATTTTTAAAAAATTCCATTTTAATCCAATTTCTTAATTTATTCATATGGGAAGGATTATATCTATCATAATTAGTGTCCTCAAGAGATTGTATTGGATTATAATCAAATAACATAAAAAGAGCATGTTTATCTCTGTTTAAATAAGAACCATGACGCGCACGACACACACACACACACACACACACAAACACAACATCACAACACACACACACACACACACACACTCCCACACACACACACAACAACACATAACACACACACAAGTTTGCGGAATCACCACACCTAGCTAAGCACGCAAAAAAAAAAAACTAGACTAGTCCCAGAGTTAAGGGGAAGTCCTACGAGGAGAGGTTAAGCGAAAATTACCATGGAGGGCCATACACGTGGAGGGCATACCAGCATGGTGCATTCCAGCTGGATGGCCAACAGAGGTGGATCCCCCGGTTGAGGGCTCACACAGCAGGAGGGCCACACAGATGGATGGTCACACAGCTGGGGGCATCAACAGAAGGATCCCCAACACAGCATGGATGCCTCACACAGCATGGATGGCATCACACCATGGATGGCATCACACAGCATGGATGCCTCAACGCATGGATGCATCACAAGCATGGATGCCATCACAAAAGCATGGATGGCATCACACAGCATGGATGGCATCACACGCATGGATGGCCATCACACACCCATGGAGGGCCATCAAAAGCATGGATGGCATCACACAGCAAGGATGGCATCACACAGCATGGATGGCATCACACAGCATGGATGGCATCACACAGCATGGATGGCATCACACAGCATGGATGGCATCACACAGCATGGATGGCATCACACAGCATGGATGGCATCACACAGCATGGATGCCATCACACAGCATGGATGGCATCACATAGCATGGATGCCATCAGTGGATTTCAAAATCCATTGCAATCCTTTCCACTTTAATTTTTATGACACTGTCATGTTTTCCCTGGCTTTACCTATGTTTCTACAACTGTATACCTGGAGTATACCTGGAATATACCTGGAGAGGGTTTCGAGACTCAACGCCCCCGCAGCCCGGTCTGAGACTAGGCCTCCTGGTGGATCAGGGTCTGATCTACCAGGCTGTTATTGCTGGCCGCACGCAAACTGACGTACGAACCCCATCCCGTCTGGTCAGCTACTGACTTTAGGTGCCTGTCCAGTGCCTTCTTGAAGACAGCCGGGGTCTATTGGTAATCCCCCTTATGTATGCTTGGAGGCAGTTGAACAGTCTTGGGCCCCTGTCACTTATTGTGTTGTCTCTCAATGTACTCTTGGTGCCCTTGCTTTTCATTGGGGGAATGTTGCATCTCCTGCCGAGTCTTTTGCTTTCATAGGGAGTGATTTTCCTGTACAAGTTTGGTACTAATGCCTTTAGGATTTTCCAAGTGTATATTATCATGTATCTCCCTCGCCTGCGTTCCAGGGAATGTAAATCAAGGGACTTCAACCGTTCCCAGTAATTTAGGTGCTTTATCGTACTTATGTGTAGTTTGTTTCAGTAACTTCACCAAAGTAAGGCTGGTGATTGTTGTTTTGTTTGTGTGGTAAATTGTCTTTACATGGGCACCAACAATATTACAGCTTAAGGGGAGTTTTTATTTAGTCTATTAGGTGAAGAAGATAATATTCAAAGGTTAGAATCATTAATATATCAGGATACGACTATTATCACTGGCACGGCAAAAGATTTAGAATTCCCAACTTATCAGCTTTGTCTTGTATCTAAAGGCAAGCTTGATCTTGAGGAATCTGTACTCTCTAGTATTGGGAATATTATGATGCATTGCTGACTCAGTAATCTGAACCTTCCTGACCAATAAACAACTAAAGAGAAACAAAGCCCATGATGAATAGGAACTCTCCAATGAAATTTAAAATTTCTTTAGTTGTCGCAATGAATTTCATTTAGCGTTAGTGTCCTGCCTTAACTGTATACAAATTTGTTTAAAATATATGACCTCTTGATAGAACTCTTCAGTAAAAAATGTTGAAAATAATTCTTAGCTCCTCATGTTTGAACGGAGGCAGAGGATCTTTTTTTTATATGTTAACCTTTTACTATACACATTGTTGCTCATCCACATGTGCTTCTCTCATCACAACTTGTTGGTTTTTGGTAACCAGTTGCTCTTTTCGTGGCAATTCAAGTTCTACATTCGATGAAGCGAAAATTCGCCGTCAGAGATCCCGTCTGTTTATGTCGCCGTACATAGGGAATACCGGGAGCTTTAACATAGTTAGGTGGGTGTATGTGAGAGTAAGCCCCTGTTAGCCCTTAATTTGTCTGGTTTCGTTTTGATGGTAGATGATGATAGACTGTTCCACACGTTTCGTCAGTTTGAGATTAAGTCCCACCGTCTGCATCGCCGTATACAAGGAATTCCACAAAGGCGTAGCATCTCATGTGGGCTGGTGGAGGTGAGAATATGCTCCTGCCATTTCTCATTTTTTCTGGTACTTTTTGATGGTATACTCTAATAGGTACTTAGTATTAGTAAGACTATTCAGACCCTGCATACGAGTACGGTTACACAAGTTAATGTAACTGCGACATACTAAATGTGAGTTTCCTAGGATAACTTAAGGAAGTCAGGCAAAGTGACTTATCACCTCTGGAGTCCTAGTGTTATGAAATACTGGTCACAGTCATGGGGTAGTATAGGAAAATAATGAAGGGAGAATAATCTCCGCTGGCACTCTCTGATACATTCTCTGACGCATGACACTACAGAGTGACAACTAGCACCTCTAATTCATATAATATATTAAGCACTTAACTAAAATTATTCTAGATGGCGATTTTGGACTGTCTACCGCATTTTCTTATTCTGTAAATTGCTCTCAGTAAAAGTCTGAGATCGGCCCCTCCTCCTACCCCGAAAGGACTGAGGGGACGGGACGTATGAGCTGGGTCTCTAACGGCTCTTACACTGCAACACAGGCCACAGCTGATACGCGTCTGCTTTGCCTCAGAGAGAATTTTCCCTTCAATCTGTTGGTAGTCTTGCAGAAATTGCATGACTCCTGACAATGCACGAGAGTGCGAAAGACCTAGAGCTAATGTACCACCTCTATAGCTGGAATGGGGACCCTCATCCTCAGAGAAGACAATAAACGTACCTCAGGGAAAACTCAAGGTTCTCCCCGGAGCTGTTTGAACATTTTCTTCTCCTACCACCCACTATATATTTTATATTCTATGTGAACATTTATTAATAAACAGAATACATTTACAGAAAAAACAAACATGAATACAATGGCACAATGTATCAAAGATTATGAAAATTTCCCTTTCCCGCTCCTCGAGGCTGGACGGGAGCCAAGAATGTAGCAAGCATTTCCCCTCTGGATGGCGACGCTGAGGTGCTGGAACATGAAAGCGGCTGCCCTTGGGTCCCTGGTGGTGTCGATGAGTCTGGATCCCAATTCTTTAAGGAAACGTGTGTTATTTTTTCCCCATGAGCCCAAGGTCTCTGATCCCACTGGGACAAATTGATACTGTTGGCTAATGTCCCTGTACTTGCTGATCTTGTACTCCTCCCTGTGGTCAGCAGCTCCTCCCTGTCGCCCCCCACTGTGATGGATATAGGTGTCAGCCTGTGGACACACAGGTTTTAGTCCCATGCTAAGAGCTTGCCATTCTTCCAAGGATAGTGGTGTCCCGTCGGGGCGGTTTGCTGGTTGTGGGTATTGTTCTGCAAAGGGGTCGGGCTCCCTCGGCGGGCATCCAGCTTTTAGCAAGGGTTTTTAATGATGTCATTGACCTCATTGTGTCTTGCATGCCAGTCCTTGGTTTTGGAACAGTTAAGACCATGGGAGACCCTATTGGTCTATTGCGCTTTGCTGCAAATACACGTATTCTGTGTGAATTGGGGCAGCAAAGCGCAGGCCACTGCAATACGGAGGGTTCTTAGGATCAAGTCGCGTTTTCCCCTTGCCAATATGGGGAACTGTTTGGAGGAATCCCCGGAGTGATGTGCGCTCACAGCCTGGTTTACGGGCAATCTCCCTATCTGAAAGTTGTTTCCCAGAGCATGTTGG
>NC_069465.1:30481113-30503906 GCF_026875155.1 Cherax quadricarinatus | reverse complement strand
TATATAAAAAAAATTTTTCGGCCAAATATGAAAAAACGGGTAAAATTAGCAATAACTCTTTAAATTAAGCCCTTTTCAAAAAAATTTCTCTTATACGTTTAAAAATATTTTTTTCATTAATGTTAATGATAAGAATTTTTTAAATTTTGCTCAAAAAAAATCTTATAAAACTTACCTAACCTTATTATAAAGAACAATTTATTTTAGCCTAACCAAACTAAATATATTTAGATTTATTTAAAATATTTTAATACTAAACAAACACAGTGAAATATATTTTTTTCGTTAGGTTCAAAAATTTTGGCGAAATTATTGCATACACAAATTTTGCTTTCCTATATTGGCAAGATGAGCGTTTGCTATTTAACAAGATCGCAAGTTTCTGCCTATTCGCACGACATATATATATATAATATATTATATGTCGTGCCGAATTTGTAAAACTGGTCAATTAGCAAGAACTCATTTAAAATTAAGTCCTTTCTAAAATTTTCTCTTGTACGTTTAAAGATATATATTTTCATAATGTTGATGTAAAAATTTATAATTTTGCACCAAAAGAACTTAGAAACTTAACCTAACCTTATTATAACAAGAGCAATTTATTTTAGCCTAACCCAACTAAATATATTTTAGATTTGTTTACAGTAATTTATTACTAAACAAACACAGTGAAATAAACTTTTTTCGTTAGGTTCATAATGATTTGGCGAAATTATTGCATACACAAATTTTCACTTGTCCTATATGGCAAGATGAACGTTGCTATTTAAGCCAAGATCGCAAGTTCTGCCTATTCGGCACGACGTATATATATATATATATATATATATATATATATATATATATATATATATATATATATATATATATATATATATATGTATATGTAATTATATATATATATAATGTCGTGCCGAATATGTAAAACTGGTCAATTAGCAAGAGCTCATTTAAAATTAAGTTCTTTCTGAAAATTTTCTCTTATACGTTTAAAGATATATTTTTTTCATTATTGTTAATGTAAAAAAAATTAATTTTGCACCAGAAGAATCTTAGAAAACTTACCTAACCTTATTATAACAAGAACAATTTATTTTAGCCTAACCCAACTAAATATATTATAGATTTGTTTACAATAATTTAATACTAAACAAACACAGTGCAATATATTTTTTTCGTTAGGTTCAGAATGATTTTGGCGAAATTATTGCATACACAAATTTTCACTTGTCCTATATGGCAAGATGAACGTTGCTATTTAAGCCAAGATCGCAAGTTCTGCCTATTCGGCACGATATATATATATATATATACATATATATATATATATATATATAATATATATATATATATATATATATTATATATATATATATATATATATTATATATATATATATATATATATATATATATATATATAATGCATCCATGGAAACGTTTTGTATTAAAGCAAACAACATACTGAGAACGGTCGAGATTCTAATCGGAGTTGTTTTTGCAGTGAGAACCTTAGACAAGTCTCCTTCCAGAGGTCAGGAATTATTTCTTCAGCCTCCGGGTAGTATGGAAGTGAAATAACACCAGCAAAGAGATGGTCAAGGTAGGCTCTATACACAATTTTAAGAGTAGGTACGACAATGCCCGCAGGGTTAGGTGAGAGTAAATCTGGAAAGCGAAAATTAGAGGGGTGGAGCCAAGTGGCTAAGACTCGACCCCGACCCCCTACGGTCTCATATAGGCAAGCATTTATGGGCAAGAACTGTTGCTCATGACTCAACCCTTCTCAGTAAAATCGAGAATTTCAGTTATTTTTGTTCTGAAAGATTCAATATGAAGTTTTAGAAGTGCGACAACCACACAACCACTACCGGATCACAGGCTAGACCTGGGAAACACCACACAACCACTACCGGATCACAGGCTAGACCTGGGAAACACCACACAACCACTACCGGATCACAGGCTAGACCTGGAAACGTTAGTTCCCCCCCCCCCCCCCCCCCCCCCCCCCCCCCCCCCCCCCCCCCCCCCCCCCCCCCCCCCTTTTCTGTGGATGCATAATATGTATATTGGTCGTGAAACTGGTCCTTCTAAACCAGAGAAGACTGAAATTGTCCTGTAGTATCCACAGCCTCGAATGTCATCAATAGCACATGGCAGACAAGGGTACTCACCGGTCCCCTGTTGTTGCGTAGCATGATTGTCCAGCTGGCTAAGGCGTCCGGAGGTTAACTGGTTCCCAGTTGTAAAAACTGGTCATCAGCAAGAAATCATCAAAATTAAAGTCTTTCTAAAATTTTCTCTTAGGCTCTAAATATAAATATTTTTTTTCCATTTATGTTAATGAAAAATTAATAATTTTGTACCAATAAATTTGGAAAGCTTACCTAATCTTAAACAAGCTAAATTTTAATTAGCGTAATCCACTAATCCATTTTTTTTTCGTTATGTTCATAAGAATTAATGCGAAATTATGGCACACGCAAATTTTCGCTGCCTTATTCGGCCAGAGAAGCGTTGGATATAAGCCAGAATTTGCAGTTTCACATATTCGCACTACATTACACACACACACACACACACACACACACTCCAAGTATGGATCGTTTGTGTCCAAATGCCGTAATTGTTGAGCTGTGCGTTTATTATTTTTCTGCCTGCACAGGCTTCGGAGGGTTTACGATTACCCAAATAAGCATACGTCTTACCAAATGTCATCTGTTTAACCATGGGCGAATTATCGCCTGTTGACGACATTACTGCGCTAGCTCTCAGGTGTGTAAGCAATGGAGGTTAACATGTTAAGAGAGCGTATAGGGAAACTTGGACATTCAACTACTGACGCACCGATTTCCCTGCCCGATTGTTTTAGTGTCCACTGTCTTCTGTTCAGTATTTCTACATATACTCTAGGTAGTATATATATTACCTGATTTACCTGGAGGAGGTTTCGGGTCAACGCCCCCGCGACTGGTCTGAGACAGGCCAGAAGCTGTACTTTAAGTATTTATGTAACATGATGTATACATTTTAGCGCAAACATTTTAGTGGAGAGCTACTGTCCCCTCCTCAGCTCATTTCGAAGACCACCCCATCAGAAGCGATCCCATCAGTCCCTCCGAAAACCCAGATACAGTTTCTGGCTAGATGTAAATAAGATGCCCCACGTTTCCACCCCAGGCTGGGTTCGAATCACGATACTCAGTATACTAGAGATGAGTGATTTCAAAACGACTTCGGGACTTCAACTTGGTAAATTTTGTAATGTGTCCGGGAATACTGTTACTGGAAACTTGCGGTTGTAAATAGTGTGATGCACTCATAGTAAATGGTAATAATAATTTTTCGAATACTTGCAAATTATCCTTCCTCTGTAACTACTGCTAATTGAAACATGGGGGAAAACAAGATTTATCCCGGTTGGGTGAACATTATAGTGCTGAAGGAGGGTTTCGTCATACTCACAAATGTTTGCAACGCATTATACGGACTAACTGATCTTGTTTTAGAATCAGCCTCCGTATACATGAGTATATTGTATTTATACATGTTTGACTTGCAGTACTGAATGTAATTGAATACAATATGGGGAAAAATAAAAAAAAAAAAAAAAAAAAATAAAAATTTTTGATTGTAGTGATTTCTTGTCAATAATAATGCAACTATTTTTACCAATTTTCCAGCTCTAACATTACAGAATAACTATAGATTTTGTTTTCATTTAAATATGTGATTATTTTTCTTTTTCATAAACCGTACACTCTTCACCGGTGGTAATCAAAACTGCTCAAAATCAAACTCTCTGTAAAGAGCTCTCTCTCTCTGGTTAAAAGACGCTCGCCTACTCTCTCTGTTAAGAGCTCTCTGGGTTAAAAGAGCTTCTCTGGATTAAAGAGCTTTCTCTCTGTTTAAAAGAGCTCTCTCTTCTCTCTGATTAAAGAGCGCTCTCTCTGGAAATTAAAGAGCTCTCTCTCGGGTTTTAAAGAGCTCTCTCTTCCAAGGAAGTATTTGTACTCTTGAAATGTTTTTAAATTTTTAATATTTTTTGTCTGGAAAATCCAAAAAAATGAGTAATTAATACTTCTTTCAAGTGCCAACAGTCCCGCGAAAAATAATAAAAATTTTTGCCCGAACATAATATTACCAAATGTTGAATATAAGGAACGAGTGTAATGTTAACTATTATTCAGTACAATAATATAAAACAAATAATAGAACTGTTTCCCAGCAAACTGAACCCATAAAAATATTGCAATAAAATATAGCAAAGAACATTTTCACATTTTTTTGAAACTCATATGACGCTACAGACAAGTGTAATTGCATCAGACATACTGAATCATCCAAAACAATTATTTCAGAACATATATTAGTATTACATATAGTAATACCAGGAAAAAGTATAACGGTAGGTTATAATTGAACGAAGTAGAGGTATGACGAAGGTAGGATTGGCGGAGATAGCAAGGAGGCTCAGAGTGGGTAGGGGATGTGTAGATTCAAGTTTTACATTGGAAGCATTTTTGTGAACAGTATTTAGATAACGGTAGGGAAGTTTTTATTGCATTTCTGATTTAGAAAAGGCATATGATAGAGTATAGGGAGCAATGTGGCAATGTTGCAAGTATATGGAATAGGTGGTGAGTTACGAATTGCTGTACAGAGCTATTATGAGGATAGTGGAGGCTGCAGGTTCAAGGGTGTGAGAAAGAGAGGAAGACTACTTCCCGGTAAAAGTAGGTGCTTAGACAGGGGGGTGTAATGTAACCATGGTTGTTTAATATATTTAAGATGGGGTTTATAAAAGAAGTAAATGGATAGGGTGAGCGGGAAGGGGTGGGATAAAATTATGGGGAATGAGATTCAAAATGGGAAACTGACGACAGGTACTTTTGCTGATGAACTGAGGCTTATGGAGATTCTAAAGAAAAATTGCAAAGGTTAGTGGGATGAATTTGAGAATGTGTGGTAAAGGTAGAAAGTTGAAAAGTGAACATAGAAAAGAGTAAGGTGATGAGGGTAATCAAATGATTTAGATAAAGAAAAATTGGATAACAAATTGGGGAGGAGGAGTATGGAAGAAGTGGAAATGTTTTCAGATACTTGGGAGTTGACGTGTCGCGGATGGTTTTATAAAAGGTTGAGGTTAATCAATAAATAGATGAGGAAAAAAGGTGAGTGGTGCGTGGAGGTTATACGTGGAGTCCAAAATCGTTATCTATGGAGTAAAGAAGGGAATGTATGAAAGTATAGTAGTACCACACTCTTATATGACTGAACTTGGTGTAAATCACAGCGAGGAGAATGTTGGAGGCAGTGGAGATGTCCTGTCTAAGGCAATGTGTGTGTAAATATTATGCAGCAAAGTTTTAAGGCGAGGTATGATAGAGCTCCTGGGGCAGGGAGAGAGAGAACCTAGTAGCAATCAGCGAAGAGCCGGGGCCAGGAGCTGTGAATCGACCCCTGCAACCACAAATAGGTGAGTACAAATAGGTAGTACACACACATCACACACACACACACACGACACACTCACACACACACACACACAACACAACACACACACACAACACACACATATCCAGACACACAGACACGCCCCCTCTCACCACCGACATCTCCTCACTACTCCCCTATCCCATCCCTCCCCGCCCTCGTCAACCCTCCCTCCCCTCCAGCCCCATTCACCGAAACTCCCCACCCCTCCCCACTCTGCCCACCATAGCCACAGTTTTCCTCCAATACTTCCCCCCCCCACACTGTGACAAATACACAACTAACCTAGCATAACAGAACTACTTATTTCCCACTCTGAGCAAATCAGATAGAAACAAAATGGGTTGCCAAGACAACAAGAAAAACCAAGGACAGGAGTAGGAAACTGCAAAGGAAGATTGGCACAGAGCTCATTAAAGATCATGAATGGAAAAGAAACTAAGAACTTAGGCATAAAATGAAGATGATAGATATGGAAAGCAGGAAGTGGAGGTGCATGTCAAAGCAAGCAGAACTCGGGATACAGAGTAAGAAGAGGAATTGAAAAAATCGAAACATCCTAAAGAACGAAAAACATTTTGGATGACAGACATACACTGGCCTACTCAGCCACAAATAAGTGGACTGAGGGTACGAAGGGGACACAACTGCATGGAGAAGGCTCATCAAGGAGACTTAGCAAATGAAAGACCTAAGCTTTATGTGAGCCCAAACAGACAACAACAAGCCCAAGAAAGCCGAGAAGGAAAAGGACAGGCCCCCTGAGCCCTAGTACATTAGCCAGTGAAACTGATGAAAGGAAAGCTGCAGTGGGGAGAAACACCAAATTAAATGAGGGATACACAGGGAATAAGCATGGAGAGCGAAAGTGTGAGGTCATTCTTTTGTATGGCTCCAGAAGTCGAAGGAAACATATAAGCAATAAAAACAACAGGGGAAAAAAAGCAATTAAAGCACATAAAGTCAATAGGAAAGACATATGACCCAGCAAGGAAAATTTTTTCGGAGAAAAGGGGGTTTTTGTAAAAAAAGAACCCGGCCATGAGTGATCTTCAAGGCAGAAGCGACTCGACCAGATCCTGCAGAAAAGGCACGAGTAAGGTCATGACTGGCATACAGGAAGTGTATCTCGACCACGACAGAACACAAAAAAAGGCATAAACTGAGAAGAAATGAACCAAGGCGAAAGGAGGAAAGAGAGGGGATGGAGAAACTGACAGAGATCCCAACCCAGAAAGAAGATCATATAGAGCCTCCCTCCAACTTCCTATAGAACCTCCCAACCACCGTCCAATCCCATAGCAACCAAACACTCGAAAATCAAAAACACCCAGGCCCATAACCAATGCCCCCACCCACTACATTACAAACCCCACCCCTCCCAACAGCAACAACCCATAGTTCCTACCAGTATCTCATCCCACTTCCCCACCCCAATATACCCTCCCAGACCACAGTCTTAGAAAAGAATGAAGGTGTGGTATACAAATTCAGATGGAATAAACAAACAAGTATGAGAGTGGCACAAAGAATCAATGAGACATCCCCAACATAATACGACTCTCAGAAACAAACTCTCTCCTGAATAATAACAATTCAATCTTCCATCCGGATATCAAATCCCAATGAAGACAAGGGAGAGAGGGGAGGAGGATTGCACTGCTCATTAAAAACCAGTGGGGTTTGAGAAAATGGAAGGAAGATCACGGGCGAAAGGGACTATACTTAGTAGAACAATCCAGTCCCTGAGGACATAAGGTGATAATTGCAGTAAATGTACAACCCACCACAGAAACTGCAGGGAGCCAAGAAAATACGATGAGAGCAACAACAATGATCAACACACCAGCCGTGTGGCCAGAAGCACCCATGGGGGAGCAAAGTTACGAGTTTATGGGTATTTCAAATCACAAGATTTTGACTGGGAAAACCTGGAGATCCCCATGGGGTCCCGAAAATGAGAGCCAAGATGATGGAAGAGGTACTGGAAAACCTTCATGCATTAACATTTAGAGACACAACCAGAGAGAGAGGAGAGATGAACCACAAGGTTGGACCTTGTAATTTCACCAAGAGAGTTCGGACATCAAATGGATCATTATTAAAGGCCCCTGGGAGCAGTGATTCATAGTGTCGCTGTGCTTCGACTACATAGGCTGGGAAAACCAAACTACAAAAGGGGAACTACTCAGCATGAGGAACTTCCATTCAAGCCATTCATGGAGAAGGAACTGACAGGAAAACCAGTACAAGAAATGAGACTAGTAGCAACAAATGCAAGGAGGCAGAGAGAGGTTTGTCCCAAGGGAAACAAAATAATGGAAGATTAAACGAGTCCTTGTTCACAACCAAAGGTGTAGAGGCAAAAACTATGTACTAGAGAATGGAAAAGGTACAAGAAGCACAGAGAACCAGGAAAATCAAGAAATCAGCCGAAGAGCCAGACACGAATATGCACAGATAAGGAAGGGAGGCCAAGACAATATGAAAATGACATACATCAAAAGTATAAGACTGACCCGAAGCGTGGGGGGGGGATTGGGGGTGGATGGTTTGGGGGGGGGGTGTGTTGGGGGGGGGGGGGGGGGGGGGGGGGGGGTAGAAAAGGGACAGCCACAGCAGAGGAAAACAACAGTCAAGGACCAGGTCATCAGACTAGGAGGGTGAAGGGAATTCCCACAAGAAACGAACCGAGAGGTTTGTCAGGAGCTCAACACCAATTTAAAGAGGGATTTACAGTGGAAACCATTTAGAGCTGTCCAAGAAATCAACAGGGGGCACACAGCAAGTGCTGGATGAGTACATATAAAACCAAGGAGGAGGTGAAGAAGCTGCGATTGCGAACTTGACACCACTAAGCTGTGGAACAAAAAACATCTCTCCATGGGTCCTTTAAAGAGGAGCAGTAATATTTGTTGACCATTACTAGATCGTCCAACACCTCATTTGATACTGGCAACTCCCTGAGATATGGAAAAATGGCAAAACGTAGGCCCAATTTTTAAAAAGGGGAGACCGACATGAGGCACTAAACTACAAGAGACCTGTATCACTAACTGTATAGTAACGCAAGGTCATGGAGAAGCTCATCAGGAGAGGGGTGGGCACCTGAAAAAACAGTGTATATGTGACAACCAGCACGGTTTCAGGAAGGAAAATCCGTTCACAAACCTAATAGAGTTTTATGACAATGTTGACAGAAGTAAGACAAGAGTGAGAGGGTGGATCGACTGCTTATTTTTGAACTGCAAGAAGGCCCTCGACACAGTTCCGTCACACACAGAGGTTACTGCAAAAAGCGTGCGGACCAGGCACACATAACAGGAAGGCACTCAATGATCAGAGAATATCTGACAGGAGGCAACAACGAGTCCTGTGCGCGACGAGGTTCAGAGTGGCGCTCGCCTGTGACAAGCGGGTCCACAAGGGGTCAGTCCTAAGGACCGTTGCGTTCTTGGTATATGTGACGAACATAACGGAAGGATAGACACCAAAGTGTCACATGTTTTCAGATGAAATGTGAAGTTAATGAGAAGAATCAAATCGGACGAGGATCAGGCGGAGACATTCTACAAAGAGACCCTGGACGAGCTACAAGCCTGGTCAGCAACTGCTCCTTGAATTTACCCCAGCCAATGCAAAGTCATTAAGATTGGGGAAGGCAAAGAACCCGCAACACTATATAGTTTAGATTTGCCAAAGACTGCATACCTCACTCAAGGAAAAAGATCTGGGGGTGAGTATAACACCGAGCATATCTCCTGAGGCGCACATCCAATCATATAACTTGCTGCAGCATACGGCAGACTGGGAAACGACGGATAGGTTCCGATTACCTCAAAAGGATTCGTTAAGACTCTGATACCATCTACGTCAGGCCCATACTGGAGTAGGCACACCATTTGGAATCCACACACTAGGCAAGCACTCAAAAATTTAGAGAAAGTCAAAGGTTTGCAACAACGATAGTCCCAGAGCTACGTGGTTTTCCCTAGAAAAAGGGGGAGGGAAATCGCCTGACACACTGAGACAGGAGGTCAGGGGAGACAGGATACGACAGATAAAAGACTGCGCGGAATAACGAGGCGGACAAAGGACGGGATGTTCCAGAGATGGGACAACAGACACAGAGTCACAATTGGAAGTTGAAAGACCTCAGATGAACTCAAGGGATGTTAGGAAGCATTTCTTCAGTCATAAGGTAGTCAGGCCATGGAAAGCCATAGAAAGTGAGTAGTGGAGGCAGAACCATACATAGTTTTTTAGGCGGGGTATGATAGAGCTCATGGGGCAGGAGTGAGAGGACCTAGTCGCAAGCACGAAGAGGCGGGCCAGGAGCTTACGCGACCCCTGCAACCACAATTAGTGAGTACAAATAGGTGATACAACTCACACACACACACACACACACACACACACACACACACACACACACACACACACACACTCACGGCAGCTGGTTATTTAGCCACAACTAAACCATATCTGTGAAAAAGAAATATGAAATATTTTGGTTCAGAGAGAGAGACCAGTAGCAATCAGCCGAAAGCGGCCAGGAGCGTGACTCGACCCCTGCAACCACAAATAGGTAATACAAATAGGTGAAGTACACACACACACACACTCATATATATACACACAGCACACACACAACATGCACATATATACACACCCACACACACACACGACACGGAAGCTGGTATTTTACCATACAACTATATCTGTGAAAAAGAAACACTTCGTGAATTAAACATGAGGAAGAATGCAGAGGGGACGAGAATACAAATTTCAGAATGGGAACCTCTGAAGGTATAGAGAGTTCCTGAATACATTGCGGAGAAAGAAACTGAGAATGAAAGTTATGGAATAGATGGTGAAGTACCTTCACTGAAAAATTATCAAACAAAAGATAGAGTGGAACTTCATATCCAGAAGAAAGAAGAAATTATCAGAGAGAAAGTGAGCCCATGATTTCAGTTGCGTGAATAAAAAAACAGAAATTCAAAAACCAGGAAAAAAAAAATTTAGAAAGCTTTAAACAGGCGAAAAGAAACCCAGTGGGTGATCGCCACGTTGCCCTAGAGGCGCATTATACTGTCGATGTTTCATATCGTTTCCCCATCCATAGAGGGAAGAGACACAAAAGAGAATTCACTGGTGAGGAAAGAGACTGACCAACACTTAAGAATGACATAGCGTCAAAAGCCAACTTGAAAAGAAAACTCCTCCTGAGACACTCAGAAGAAGTATGACGTAAAAATACGCTAGAATAAAGAGAAAGATACAATTCCGTAGATACTACAAAAAGGTTGCGAGGTCTTAACAATCAATTTAAAGTGTGTTGTCAGTAGTCAAACCGAGACTCTACCAAAAGCCTGGAGGAAACCGTGCACACAGAACAGTTAGGAATGGATACCACATCGACACAGAAGAGAGTGGAAATAGCTATTTTGTTATATGAATCCTTCAAAGCCAATGAGACATACATTCTGAAAGAAAGACCATCACCATATGAATCACTACCTTTGATCTACAGAAAAAGTCAAAAGACACAGGACAGTTCTAGATTCATGTATACACACACCCACTACACACACACCACACAACACACACACACACACACACACACAACACACTACAACACACTCACACACACACATACACATAGTTTCCCATTTTGTAAAAAAGGAACAGAAAAGAGGCAACTAAACTATAGACCTTGTCATGACGTGTATAGTATGCAAAGATTAGTGGAGAAGATTATCAGGAGGAAGAGTGGTGGAGCCACGCTGGAACGGAACAGGAGTATAAATGCCAACCACACGATCACGGAAGCAAATCCTGTGTCACAAACTTCTGGAGTTTTATGATAAAATAACAGAAGTAAGAACAAGAAGAGAGGGGTGGGTTGATTTGCATCTTCTTGACTGCAAGAAGCCTTTGACACAGTTCCTCACAAGAGATTATGCAGAAGCTAGAGGCACAGGCGCAAATAACACAAGGTACTGCAATGGATCAGAGAATACCTGACAGAGCAACAACGAGTCATGGTACGAATGATTATCACAGTGGGCACCTGTGACGACGGGGTCCCACAGGGGTCGTCCAGTCCTGCTATTTTTGTATATGTTGAACGGACAGGACGGAAGGTTAGACTCAAAGTGTCCTTTAGCAGATATGTAAGTTAATGAGGAAATTAAATCTGATAGGACCAGGCAGACGTCAAAGAGACCTGGACAGACTGGACACCTGGTCCAGCAAATGGCTTCTCGAATTTAATCCTTTCCAAATGCAATTCATGAAGAAAGGGAAGGGCATAGAAGACCACGACAGATATTGGCTAGGTGGGGGGGGGCCAAAGACAGCCAACCGCTCACTCAAGGAGAAAGAGCTGGGGTGAGTAATAACACCGAGCATTCCCGAAGCACACATCATCAGATAACTGCGCAGCAGAATGGGCCGCCTACAAACCTGAGAACAGCATTCCCGAGAACTTTAAAAGGATTCATTCAAGACATTAACTGGTACACACCGGTAATGTCAGCCCATACTGAGTATGCAGCACCTGTTTGGAACCCCACTTGGATAAAGCACTCAAAAACTAGAGAAAGTACAAATGTTTTTCAAAAGGTAGTTCCAGACTAGAGGGACAAGTCCTATGAAGAAAATTAAGGAATCGGCCCTACGTACTCTGGAGGATCAGGAGGTCAGGAATCATCATCACGACTATAAAATACTGCGTGAAGAACAAGTGACAAAGACAGGATGTCCCAGGAGGGGACACGAAACAAGAGGCCACAATTGGAAGTTGAAGACACAAATGAGCAAGAGATATAGGAAGTAAATTCTTCAGTCAATAGAATTGTAAGGCTGTGGAATAGCCTAGAAAATACGTAGTGGAGGCAGGAACCATACACAGTTTTAAGACGAGGTTTTGATAACGCTCATGAGCGGGAAGAGAGGGGCCAGTAGCAACCGGTGAAGCAGGCGGGGCCAGGAGCTAGGACCTCGACCCCTGCAACCACAAATAGTGAGTAACACGCATATATAAAATATATGAAAAAAGAATTATTATATATATATATAATATATATATAATATATTTATATAAATTATATATATATTTAATTATATATATAATAACATTATAATATATATATATATATATATATAGATACATTATAATATATATAAATATATATATATATACATTATATATATATAAATATATATATATAGAAACATTTTATAGATATAAATATATATATAGATAGATATAAATATATTATATATATATATATATATATATATATATATTATATTATATATGTATATATATATATATTATATCATATGTTGTGCCGAATAATGTTAAACGTCAATTAGGCAAAACTCATTTAAAATGAAGTCCTTTCAAAATTTTCTCTTGACGAATTTAAAGATAATATTTTCATTAATGTTGATGGAAAAAGTTATAATTTTGCACCAAAAAGAAACTTCCTAACCTTATTATAGCCAAACAAGAGCAATTTATTTTAGCCTAACTCAACTTAAATATATATTAGATTGTTACAGTAATTTATTACTAATCAAACACAGTGAAATATATTTTTTTTTTTCGTGAGGTTCAAATGATTTTGGTGAAAATTATTGCATACACAAATTTTCAAACTTGTCCTATATGGCAAGATGAACGTTCTATTTAAGCCAAGATCGCAATTCTGCCTATTCGGCACGACGTAATTTATTAATTTATATATAATATATATATATTTATATATAATATATATATATAATAGATATAGATATATATATATAAAAAAATATATATATATATATATATAATATATATATATATTATATATAATATATATATATATATATATATATATATATATATATGCAAATATATATATTTCTATAATATATATATAGATATATCGATAAATATATATATATATATATATATATATATATATATATATAGATATATTGGGAAAAAATAAATATTTAAAAAGATGGGGTGGTAGGGGAAGTGAAGATTCAAATGGCGCCAGGCAGAAAGCCAAATATCTTCCTTGAAGCCTTTTTATCCACCTTCTCCGAGCTATGGGTCCCACAATTTTATACCAGAGTGGACCCCATCCTATATATAAATATATATCTATATATATATATATATATATATATATATATATATATATATAAATATATATATATATATATAAATGCATCATGGTACAGTTTTGTATTAAAACAAACAACATACTGAGATCGGTCGAGATTCTAATCGAGTTGTTTTTGCAGTGAGAACCTAGACAAGTCTCCTGCCAGAGGTCAGGAATGATGTTCTTCAGCCTCCGGTAGTATGGAAGTGAAATAACACCGAGCAAAGAGAATGGTGCAAGTAGGCTCTATACACAATTTTTAAGAGCAGGTACGACTATGCCCCCGCAGGGTTAGTGAGAGTAAATCTGGAAAGCGAAAATTAGTGGGGTGGAGCCAAGTGGGCTAAGACTCGACCCGACCCCCAACGGCTCATATAGGCAACATTTTATGGCACAACTGTTGCTCCATGACTCAACCCATCTCAGTAAAAACGAGAATTTCAGTTATTTTTGTTCTGAAAGATTGAATATGAAGTGTTAGAAGTGCTGACAACCACACAGCCAATACCGGATCACAGGCTAGAGCCTGGGAACGACCACACACACTACCGATCACAGGCTAACCGGGAAACACAAAAAACCACTACCGGATCACAGGCTAGACCCTGGGAAACAACCACACAACCACTACCGGATCACAGCTAAAACCGGGGAAACACCACACAACCACTACACTACCGACACAAGGCTAGACCTGGAAAACACCAACACAACCCACTACCGCGGAATCACAGGCCTATACCTGGGAACCACCACACAACCACTACCGATCACCAGCTAGACCTTGGGAAAAAACACCACACAACCACTACCGATCACAGCTAAACCTGGGGGGAAACACCACACAACCACTACCGGATCACAGGCTAGACCTGGGAAACACCACACAACCACTACCGGATCACAGGCTAGACCTGGGAAACACCACACAACCACTACCGGATCACAGGCTAGACCTGGGAAACACCACACAGCCACTACCGGATCACAGGCTAGACCTGGAAACTTAATTGCCTCGTGGGTTGTGGAAAGTGATATTTATCATTCCACTTTCTACCTGACACCCGATTGCTCTCTGGCACCTGAACTGAGGTCCGACCTCTTGTGTTTTAAAGTAATTTAAAATGATAACAGCATCTCCATCTCCATAATTATCTTATTCATTATAATTCAAGCCATTTCCTCCATCATAAATACACAAAATTCATAATATTCATCAGTAATATGCATCGCCACTATCACAAATAATTCTCCATCTTCATTATCATAGTTGCTCAAAATAACTTCCATATAACATCATTATAGACATACCAGCTCATAATAATCATCACCATCATCATCTGTACTCATGTGCGAGAATTCCACATGTAAAAAGTAACTAAGATTGTATTGGGCGGGTGAGCATTCTGCGACAGATATAAATACCGAATTCGTAAGCCAGCTTCCTCTATGGACGCAACCGTAGCGTGGAGGTTTTGTTGCAACATTTTGGTTCCTCCTGAAATGAAGGGTATTCTTGGCATCAGGATAGTGTTTAGAATAAGTAGTAGGACAACACTTTTTTTGCCAATGTTGAATAGCCATCTTGATATGGCGAATTTCCTGTAGGATTTAGACCAGGATCACTCAAGGTGTAATTGGAAACTTTTGCATAAAAAAAATCTAAGCTCACATGTAAGCTGGTTAGTACAATAACTGAAAATGTTATAAGTATTAGTCCCATACCTAAGCCTGCTGTAGAGAAGGGATGGACCATCGAACGTCCAATTTAAGTATTCTAAAACCTTTGGTGTAAATGTAAGTTTAGTCCATACAACCTTCAACTATTCTTACCTGGACCCTCAAGGTCAAATGTTTGCAAAAAGGACATGACACTCCTAAATAAAACTGTCAAAAAGAAAAGATTTACCTGAAGAAAACAAGCAGCATCCATGAGCGCACAAAAATAACTAACAACTGTGGAAACCCGTTCAACGAGCTAGTGGCTGTAATAAGGTTTGATTGTGGTACACCTAACCTTGTAACGTCCGTCTTCAACACCATTATACCCTCTAGCCTTTGTAAATGCAGAATTTCACTGGCGGAAGACGAATTCATTCTCAGCTGCTTTAAATCAATAAGTGGCAGATCTATCCTTATAACTATGAATATAGGCAGGGAATATGTGAACAAGACTAAGGTAGTGTTTGAACTGGAGCAACACCTTCATAGGAAGGGACATTGGCGTAACCAATCTGTTGTGTGGTAGGCGTACCTGTCCACACGGCTTGAGCTGCACCAGGCTTGAGCTGGCACGAGACTTGCCAGTACTTAGTTGTTCTTTACCCAAGACACAACATCCGAGAATACTACTCAGTAATAAACCTACCATATAAAATAGCTACTATATACGCAGAATAGTACGTTCAAAAAAGTGCGATGTTGATAAAAAACAAAACATTCTTCATTATTGCCTGAAAAAAAGAGATTTTATTAATAGACTTGTTATTCTCCATTTTATATCTTGGAAATCAACTACTCCAAATTCTTTAACTCTATTAAAAATATGTTAATATGCAGCCCACAATGCAAATCATTATTGAGCTTCCCTCTTGCAAGATGCATCACCACTAGTGAGTTAAGCCTCTGGAAGGAGTTTCACTTTTTTAAGTATTTTACTGAGATAAAGCTACGCTATTTTAATAAATAAAAAATTAGTAAATTCCTGCTCCTTTACTCTCCAATAACAATTTTCAATCCTTTCTAGAAGAGGTTTTTTTCTAAAGTATGCAACCCAAACAAAATTTCGAAAAGTTTACCAAACTTGATCAGAAAAAACTACACATATAAATATTATAACATCTTTCATTAATTACAGTACAACACAATTATAAATTTGAAGGTGAATTTAATGAATGTTCTCATATATACATGAGAACCGTGCAGAATTTAATATATAAAAGAAAAAAAATTCGCACAAAAGGACTCCAGTTGGAAGACTTAAGACGCTGAAGAAACGATTTTGTTTTAGTAACTTCGATTCATCATCATTTTTATTTCATATAATGCAATGCCGATTGTTATATCAGTTTTTGCCAAAACTAGATTTGAGAGAGTTTGAACGTTTAAAAGCTTAACCATTCAGAAAACATTATAATTGGATCTGCATTTGGAAACAACAATTTCATAATCTATTTTTTTTTTTTGTTTTTTTTTTTTTTTTTTTTTTTTTTTAAAGCCATAATTGGTCAGCCAATCCGTTTTTTTATCGCATAATATTACATGTCCCGAACATCCCAAGCAGCTTGAATAGTTTGTGGAAACTGTAGTGTTGATTTTGGGAAGTGTATGATAAAATTTATGTTTAAATGGAATGATGACGGAACGATGGTGATGATGATGGGTTTCATGATGATGTTATACTAACCTTTCAAAAAGGATAATGATTTTTTTTTTTTCTTGACTGATTGTTCGAGGATCACTGCCCCACGACGGAAACTCAACCGATGGCATTAGCGAAATAGGAAGAAATGGCCCTGCAGGACCAGACCTGGGACATTCTGGTTTCCAATATGGCTGTAAATGTGCTTACATTCAAAGGTTACATAGTTCGTGCAATAATCTGTGACTCCTGTGTCTAAACAGACCTGGACAGGCTCCGAAGCACTCAGAATGGAAATGAACTTCTGCATTTGGACTTGTATATAATAATGAATTTTGCAGTTACAATAGTCTTTGAAGAACAAAGAAGTGAAACAATTACGCAAAACCATTGGTAAGAAACTCTGTACAAGCATTTACTGCTTCTTTTTTTTTTTTCCGCAAGTGTGAAACACTGAAATATCTTATCCTTCAGTTGATAGCGTAACGTCACAATTAGTCATTCAAAACGGTTTAGATTTGCCCTTCAAATACGAAGCAAATTATTCTATAGCACTGCGAATACACTCTGGGGAAGTTGGACCACTTGTAGGTCCATAATAAACAGTATGTACTGTTGAATACGACCAACAGTAATGAGAGAGAGAGAGAGCGAGAGAGAGAGAGAGAGAGAGAAGAGAGAGAGAGAGGAGAGAGAGAGAGAAGATAGAGAGAGAGAAGATTTGTTTGTGTTGGGGAAGGGGGAGACAGACACTGGGCGTCCTTTGTACTCCAGTGAGGTTTTAGTGTAGCAGCAAATTGGTTTCCTTTGGGTGATGTGCCATAACAAAAGATTGGTTCTCAGTAGATCTGCAGCTTCCCAGTTTTATCACATTCCCCAAACCTCCTTATGATCCAGAAATTTCGAAAGAAATATTATTCTTAAGTTTTTGATCGTATCATCTGCTCTCGTTTCCTTAGACTTTTTATTACTATGTTAATTAAAAATTAGACTTTATTTGCTAACAAGAAGTAACAACTTGATTCATAAATAATCTGGCTAAGTGAAAATTGTTAACTAAAATAAAAGAAAAACAATATGCCTGAGTTTTAATTGGCATAACTATTTGCAACCAATTTAGCAAAGGCAGCCAAGAGGCGTGTGAATAAAAAGCCGATAACCCCACTGATTTGGTGGTGGCCATATTAACCCAAAGTTTTTTTTCCATATGTTTCTTAGCGAAGACATAGGTCTTTAGTTGAATCACTATTTTTCATATTATTTCATAATACCAACGTTTCTTCTTACCTCATTGTTTGTTCTGTATATATTAAATGCTCATGAGAATACTTTCTATACAGTAAACAAATTAAATGCATTCCAAAGACCAGAGTGACTTGAAGCTAATATCTAGAACCAGCTGTTTCTGTGGATGCATAATATGTATATTGGTCGTGAAACTGGTCCTTCTAAACCAGAGAAGACTGAAATTGTCCTGTAGTATCCACAGCCTCGAATGTCATCAATAGCACATGGCAGACAAGGGTACTCACCGGTCCCCTGTTGTTGCGTAGCATGATTGTCCAGCTGGCTAAGGCGTCCGGAGGTTAACTGGTTCCCAGTTGTAAAAACTGGTCATCAGCAAGAAATCATCAAAATTAAAGTCTTTCTAAAATTTTCTCTTAGGCTCTAAATATAAATATTTTTTTTCCATTTATGTTAATGAAAAATTAATAATTTTGTACCAATAAATTTGGAAAGCTTACCTAATCTTAAACAAGCTAAATTTTAATTAGCGTAATCCACTAATCCATTTTTTTTTCGTTATGTTCATAAGAATTAATGCGAAATTATGGCACACGCAAATTTTCGCTGCCTTATTCGGCCAGAGAAGCGTTGGATATAAGCCAGAATTTGCAGTTTCACATATTCGCACTACATTACACACACACACACACACACACACACACTCCAAGTATGGATCGTTTGTGTCCAAATGCCGTAATTGTTGAGCTGTGCGTTTATTATTTTTCTGCCTGCACAGGCTTCGGAGGGTTTACGATTACCCAAATAAGCATACGTCTTACCAAATGTCATCTGTTTAACCATGGGCGAATTATCGCCTGTTGACGACATTACTGCGCTAGCTCTCAGGTGTGTAAGCAATGGAGGTTAACATGTTAAGAGAGCGTATAGGGAAACTTGGACATTCAACTACTGACGCACCGATTTCCCTGCCCGATTGTTTTAGTGTCCACTGTCTTCTGTTCAGTATTTCTACATATACTCTAGGTAGTATATATATTACCTGATTTACCTGGAGGAGGTTTCGGGTCAACGCCCCCGCGACTGGTCTGAGACAGGCCAGAAGCTGTACTTTAAGTATTTATGTAACATGATGTATACATTTTAGCGCAAACATTTTAGTGGAGAGCTACTGTCCCCTCCTCAGCTCATTTCGAAGACCACCCCATCAGAAGCGATCCCATCAGTCCCTCCGAAAACCCAGATACAGTTTCTGGCTAGATGTAAATAAGATGCCCCACGTTTCCACCCCAGGCTGGGTTCGAATCACGATACTCAGTATACTAGAGATGAGTGATTTCAAAACGACTTCGGGACTTCAACTTGGTAAATTTTGTAATGTGTCCGGGAATACTGTTACTGGAAACTTGCGGTTGTAAATAGTGTGATGCACTCATAGTAAATGGTAATAATAATTTTTCGAATACTTGCAAATTATCCTTCCTCTGTAACTACTGCTAATTGAAACATGGGGGAAAACAAGATTTATCCCGGTTGGGTGAACATTATAGTGCTGAAGGAGGGTTTCGTCATACTCACAAATGTTTGCAACGCATTATACGGACTAACTGATCTTGTTTTAGAATCAGCCTCCGTATACATGAGTATATTGTATTTATACATGTTTGACTTGCAGTACTGAATGTAATTGAATACAATATGGGGAAAAATAAAAAAAAAAAAAAAAAAAAATAAAAATTTTTGATTGTAGTGATTTCTTGTCAATAATAATGCAACTATTTTTACCAATTTTCCAGCTCTAACATTACAGAATAACTATAGATTTTGTTTTCATTTAAATATGTGATTATTTTTCTTTTTCATAAACCGTACACTCTTCACCGGTGGTAATCAAAACTGCTCAAAATCAAACTCTCTGTAAAGAGCTCTCTCTCTCTGGTTAAAAGACGCTCGCCTACTCTCTCTGTTAAGAGCTCTCTGGGTTAAAAGAGCTTCTCTGGATTAAAGAGCTTTCTCTCTGTTTAAAAGAGCTCTCTCTTCTCTCTGATTAAAGAGCGCTCTCTCTGGAAATTAAAGAGCTCTCTCTCGGGTTTTAAAGAGCTCTCTCTTCCAAGGAAGTATTTGTACTCTTGAAATGTTTTTAAATTTTTAATATTTTTTGTCTGGAAAATCCAAAAAAATGAGTAATTAATACTTCTTTCAAGTGCCAACAGTCCCGCGAAAAATAATAAAAATTTTTGCCCGAACATAATATTACCAAATGTTGAATATAAGGAACGAGTGTAATGTTAACTATTATTCAGTACAATAATATAAAACAAATAATAGAACTGTTTCCCAGCAAACTGAACCCATAAAAATATTGCAATAAAATATAGCAAAGAACATTTTCACATTTTTTTGAAACTCATATGACGCTACAGACAAGTGTAATTGCATCAGACATACTGAATCATCCAAAACAATTATTTCAGAACATATATTAGTATTACATATAGTAATACCAGGAAAAAGTATAACGGTAGGTTATAATTGAACGAAGTAGAGGTATGACGAAGGTAGGATTGGCGGAGATAGCAAGGAGGCTCAGAGTGGGTAGGGGATGTGTAGATTCAAGTTTTACATTGGAAGCATTTTTGTGAACAGTATTTAGATAACGGTAGGGAAGTTTTTATTGCATTTCTGATTTAGAAAAGGCATATGATAGAGTATAGGGAGCAATGTGGCAATGTTGCAAGTATATGGAATAGGTGGTAAGTTACTAAATGCTGTAAAGAGCTTTTATGAGGATAGTGAGGCTCAGGTTAGGGTGTGTAGAAGAGAGGGAGAATACTTCCCGGTAAAAGTAGGTCTTAGACAGGGATGTGTAATGTAACCATGGTTGTTTAATATATTTATAGATGGGGTTGTAAAAGAAGTAAATGCTAGGGTGTTCGGGAGAGGGGTGGGATTAAATTATGGGGAATCAAATTCAAAATGGGAACTGACACAGTTACTTTTTGCTGATGATACTGTGCTTATGGGAGATTCTAAAGAAAAATTGCAAAGGTTAGTGGATGAGTTTGAGAATGTGTGTAAAGGTAGAAAGTTGAAAGTGAACATAGAAAAGAGTAAGGTGATGAGGGTATCAAATGATTTAGATAAAGAAAAATTGGATATCAAATTGGGGAGGAGGAGTATGGAAGAAGTGAATGTTTTCAGATACTTGGGAGTTGACGTGTCGGCGGATGGGTTTATAAAGGTTGAGGTTAATCATAGAATTGATGAGGGAAAAAAGGTGAGTGGTGCGTTGAGGTATACGTGGAGTCAAAAAACGTTATCTATGGAGGCAAAGAAGGGAATGTATGAAAGTATAGTAGTACCAACACTCTTATATGGATGTGAAGCTTGGGTGGTAAATGCAGCAGCGAGGAGATGGTTGGAGGCAGTGGAGATGTCCTGCCTAAGGGCAATGTGTGGTGTAAATATTATGCAGAAAATTCGGAGAGTGGAAATTAGGAGAAGGTGTGGAGTTAATAAAAGCATTAGTCAGAGGGTAGAAGAGGGGTTGTTGAGGTGGTTTGGTCATTTAGAGAGAATGGACCAAAGTAGAATGACATGGAAAGCATATAAATCTATAGGGGAAGGAAGGAGGGGTAGGGGTCGTCCTCGAAAAGGTTGGAAAGAGGGGGTAAAGGAGGTTTTGTGGGCAAGGGGCTTGGACTTCCAGCAAGCGTGCATGAGCATGTTAGATAGGAGAGAATGGAGACGAATGATACTTGGGACCTTACGATCTGTTGGAGTGTGAGCAGGGTAATATTTAGTGAAGGGATTCAGGGAAACCGGTTATTTTCATATAGTCGGACTTGAGTCCTGGAAATGGGAAGTACAATGCCTGCACTTTAAAGGAGGGGTTTGGGATATTGGCAGTTTGCAGGGGTATGTTGTGTATCTCTATACGTATATGCTTCTAAGCTGTTGTATTCTGAGCACCTCTGCAAAAGCAGTGATAATGTGTGAGTGTGGTGAAAATGTTGAATGATGATGAAAGTATTTTTTTTTCGGGGATTTTCTTTCTTTGTTGGGTCACCCTGCCTCGGTGGGAGACGGCCGACTTGTTGAAAAAAAAAAAATAATAATTTGACTGCTCAGTAAAACTTGTCATGATAGTCAGGGAATTCTTGTTTATATACAAACAAAGATTCACCATGCAGGTTTAACAAGCAATACTTGCCTAATTTATTTTTTATTGCAAAATTTATGACAATTCCTTTGCATGCATTGCCCAGTGTGGTGATGCTGTGTTACACCTCACACTGCAGTCAGTCCTAAAAGCACACTGTTATATCATAGGACTAGACTTGTCATACTTGGTAATATCACTCTCCACACTTGAAGCACCTGAAGTGCTCGCAGAACTCATTGTAGATGATTTCATGTTCCTTCAAAATTCTTGTGGAAATTTTTTAGCGCAAAACACTAATCTGGGGACCTCGAGGGCCACGTGCTTGAAATTTTGTGAGCACAATCACGGCCTTA
>NC_069465.1:30433868-30480613 GCF_026875155.1 Cherax quadricarinatus | reverse complement strand
TTTTTTAACCCTTTTTTTTTAAAAAAAAGGGGTTTACCCTTTTTTTAAAACCTAGGAAGTTTTGATATTTTTAAAATTTTTAAAGAAATTTTTTTTCAAAAGGGTTTTTTGGCCATTTAAAAACTAAAAAATTTTAGGAAAAAAACACCAAAGGGTTCCGGGGAAAAGGGAAAACCCCAGGGCCCCCTTTCCCCACGTACCCACAACCCCCCCCCCCTTTTTACCCAAAAAATTGGGCTGGATTTCCCCCTTTTTTTTTTTGGTTTATTTAAAACCCAGACACCAAATTCATCAAGTATCAAATGATTCGGTTTTTAACAATTTTTTTCCCATAAAGACCTATTTTCCCTTTTTATTTTGGAAGGCTTTTTTACCCCTGGGCCCCCCGGGCTCGTCATTCCAATTTTTTTTAAAAATTTTTTTTTTAAAAATTTTATCCACCCTTTGTACCAAAAAAATAATCACACAACAACGGTAAAATTATTAAAAAAACCAAATCCCCAAAACTTAGTGGGTTTCCCACAACTTCAAAAGTGCATAAATCCTAGGGAAAGTGGGGAAACGGAATTAAATTCCATAAGGGGCCAAGGGGAGTAAGGGAAAGGTTAAAAGGTTGGGGGGGTTAATTCAAGAGGGTGGCCAAGGGGAGAGGGTATGGTTTTAAGGAGGGAAGGCAAAGGGGGGTTGCTGAATTACCCCAAAGGGGGGAAGGGTGGTTCCTGGTGGAAAGGTCGTTGGGGGAGGTACTAGGGAATTATTCTGCCAACATAAACTTTTTCCCCTGATCCCGGTTTAGCCTTCTGTTTTAATAATTAATAAAAAATTAAACGGAACCGAGGGGTGAGGTTGGAGGGGTTTAAGGCGGAAGGGGAAAGGGGATAGACCCAAAACAACCCAACCATTAATCTTTGGGAAGTTATTTTGTTTCCCAATAATTTTCTTTCCTCGTTTTTTCCTGACCATTAAAGCCCCTTTTTCCCCCTTCACCCTCCACCTAATTAACTTGGCCTTAATCCTTTTAACTTGTTTCCTATTCATAAATTTTTGTCAATTCGCATATGCAGCTCATTCTTTATACCCTACCGTTTGGAACCCAACCCTCTTGAAAAAAATTTCCTTCCCAAAAACCAAGAACATTAAATTTTTTATGTACAGAGAAATCTAGTGTTATAAATAATAAATACGTCTATAGGAACCCGTCTTTGCTGGATTCGGTTTAAACTTTTTTCTTTTGTTACCTCTCTGCTTAAGGAAAATGTTATAAAAATAGTTTTAATATGTATTAATTACATTTAGCTGTCGTCTAATTTTGATAAATAATTTTTTTCGGCAAATTTTATCCCTTTTTTAAGTAGTTGTCTTACTTATACATTAGTTTCATAAACAATCAAAAAATCGTTTTTTGTATTGTAAGCCGCCACCATCGTACACACATGATAAAGTAGTTAGAGATAGCTGTAAAATCAAGTTTACTTTTTATGGCATTTTAAGCTATTATATCACAATATATCTGTTAATCCTTTAACTATTCACAGCTTTTTAGATAATTTCCCTGATGCAGTTATGCCATCTTTGTGCTCAAATAGTATTTAGCAATTCTTTCGTAAGAGGCGACTAATAGGCAAGAAGGCGTGTAACCCTTACTTCTTTAATAAATGTACTTAATTAATTAGAAAAACTTTAAATTTTTTCGGTCTTGGTAGCCCTGCCTTGATGGATACAAGCCATAAGTCGAATATAATATATATATATAGTATAAAATAAATATATATATATATATATATATATATATATATAAATAAATATATATATATATATAATCTATATATATATATATATATATATATATATATTTATATATATATATTATATATATATATATTAAATATATAATATATATATATATATATATACTATATAATATACATATTATATATATAATAATAAATATATATATCTGGATGGTGAACAAAGAACACCTCATATAATAGTGTTAGCATGGGATGAGTGTGCCAAATGGCGAGGGTTTTTTTTCTAAATGGAACAATAAGTGTATAACAATAGCAAATGTTAGTCAGTGAAGTGCATCTTGAGCGAAACAAACAGGCCAATCCCTCCCCCCCATCCCTGATCAACTCCCCTCATGCCCAGCCTAGTACCACTGACTTCCTGACCAAGGGGGATGCCGTTTAAGCCCCACCATTTACAAGTTACCGCCGCCGCTACTCCCCCCCAGCCCATCATCCCCCCCATGCATCCCCGCTTGTCCTTCACGCCGTCACCCCCAACGAGCTGGGCGCCCTCCCACCCCCCCCAAGATATCAGCAATTCACAAGTAGATCGCGGTTCCCAGGAATCTTCACGACAGAGCCAAAGCTGTCGTCCACGAGGCATCTGCCGGAGTGCCACAGGGAATGTGTACTCAATCCCACAACTGGCAACATCTGTGCACAACAATGGATGTCTCTCTTCTCCAGGAGAGCTCCAAATAAGAACACGAACAGGAGCCTCCCCCAGCTGAAGCGCTGAGAACTACCGGACATCACCTCTACAGAGAACCTCAAATCTGCAATCAAAATAACATCCACCAGGACTCCTGACACACATCCCCAAAGCAGCTCGCCGTAAAGCAGTTATGCAAATTCACTACCCTTTTGAAGAAAGTCAACGATGCTCCTTCACAATAACAACAGATCCTGGCACAACTAGCTGCTTTTTTGGGCAATGCCTGTTTGACTGTCCCCCACCAAGGAGGGATAAGTCACTAGCAACACATGTTTATTATGGCAATGAAAATGCTTTCTCCAAGGGATGACCACCTCGTTCCGTCCTCTCCCCTAGGGCGACAAACACCCGCCGGCAAATTAGCCAACAAACAGACAACCCGACGCCTCTCAAAATACAGAGCCCAAAATAGCAAAAAATAGAAGAGGGTAACACTATTGGAGCTTCTGGATGCTTATAACCAGTGAGGATACCATCGCTCCCAAGACGTAAGCAACGGCGCAAGCTCTGAAGGACAAACATCCACCCAGGGCTTCCCAGTAACCAACATTGACCTCCCTGACATGCAGCAGGCCGAAGAACAATCAAACCTTACAGGATGCTGATGTTTTAAAGCAGTTATGTCATTTCCACGGCTGACAGGAGGTTACACATCAACCGTTTAAGTCCTCAACACGTTAAAACAAATCAAAATCCAGCACTTGTGAGGTTTGAGAGAGGCAGCTGTCTGAACTCACTCAAATTTTCCAACCTGTGCCTGGCTGGTAGCGTCCCGGAGGCCATCCAGACCCCTTTTCTTTGGTGCCTCATTGTGTGCCCTTCCGGAAAAAGTATGGCGGAATCAGGAAGTCCCATTGCAGTGGGTTAACACCCTTCGGCGCCTAGTCCGCCAAGGCTGGGCAGGTAAAATGGTGAGTCAAGAGCTGCTGCAAACGCTGAACCAACTCAGCTCGTTTTTTCGGCGTTCAACACAGGGCTGTGAAGCAGCTGTCCACCAAGCACGAGTATATATCAAAAACACATGTCCGATGAAAAAAGCCTGCTCACCAAGCATTGTATATAGAAACATTCCCTTCCCTTTATCCCTTCCTAGAATCGTGTATATAGTTAGACCTTCCAAGCAATTGATTTGGGGACCATAAATTGACTCTGGAAGGGCGTGCAACAGGGGGACCCTCTCGCCGCCCGTTCTATTTTGTTTGGTCATCACGTGAAGCACGAAGCACTCTCCAGCGGAGCTCAATATCTGTGTTATTCGCGAGGGGCGCTGAAGTGTAGCGCGGCAAGGGCTAGGAGGCGGAGGTGCTGGCGAGGCCAGACGCGAGCGAGCAGCCTATAGGGCGGATCAGTGGTGGCGCTCTCTAAGACACGTGGGGGGCAAGAGTGTGAGATTCAGGGGGAGAGGCGTTGGTGTCATTCGAGAGGGGAGCGTTCTAATAAAACATGTGGGTTGGATACCTTCGCATAGATCTGAGGTGCGCACTACATTGAGCTAGGATTACAATGCACTCGTAGCGCACACATCATGGTAGGAGGGCGGACCAGAATATATAATGTGCCGTTTTACCAGGAGCACGAGCCCAATTGATCCAGCCAATCACTCTCCTTGGTGCTTCTCTTGGGTCCCATGCCATCGATCTGTTCCTAGAGAAAAAAGTCACAGTTCTCCGGACGATGGAAAGGAGGAATGAAAGACATTGAACACACACACGATTGCCTACTACCTACTCACCAGGTGCCTGTCAATCCCAAAACTTACTGCTTTCTAGATGCTCCCCAGCCTTCAGCAGTCCAAAACTCAAGGAATATAACTCTCTCCTTAAGACCATCTAGAGAGGTATTGAATCTTATCCCTTGAAGATTACAGTGGTTGCAAGCGCTCACTTCCGGTCAAGGCTTGGAGGCTAGGAGTAAGCAGATCCTCCCCAGATTGCTCAACCAGCTTTCCAATCCTCTTCCATAGCATCAAACACGAGTTGATAAGACAATTCTTGCCTGAAACCCTCAGCGACACAGCAGGATTAAAACCCTTGCTATGCCAGTGTCTCATCACTGAATGGAGACTCTTGCTGCTTCTCCTAACCACCAAACCCTATGCAGTACACTGGCTCACAGTCTAGCAGGGATGGCCTGATCCTGAAAGGTGCATGCCAACATGCTCTGGTTACAACTTCAGATAGGGAGGATTGCCCGCACCAGGCTGTGAGCGCACCTTCCTCCGGGGACTTCCTCCAACAGTACCCATATTGGCAATGGGAACGCGTCTTGTCCTAAGACACACCCACCGTATTGCAGTGCTCTGCCGCTTTTTGCTCCCCAATTCACACAGAAATGCGTGTATTTTGCAGCGAAGCGCCCAAGTAGACCATACGATCTACATGGTCCTTAACCGTTTCCAAAAACCAAAGGACTGGCATGCAAAAGACACAATGAGGTCATGACATCATTAAGAGAACCCTTGCTACAGCTGGATGCCCATCCGAGAGGAGCCACGATCCCTTGCAGCAAACAATACCCACAACTCATCAAACCGCCCTGACCGAATTCACCATCTATCCTTGGAAGAATGGCAAGCTCTTAGCATGGACTATACCTGAGTGTCCACACTGTCTGACACCTATATCCCACCACAGTGGGGGCGACAGGGAGGAGCTGCTGACCACATGGAGGAGCTGCTGACCACAGGGAGGAGCTCTGACCACAGGGAGGAGTACAAGATCAGCAAGTATCAGGACATAAGCCAACAGTATCAATTAAGTCCCAGTGGGATCATAGACCTTGGGAATCATGGGGAAAAAATATAACACACTTTCCGTTAAAGAATTGGGTTCCAGACTCACGGACACCACCAGGAACGCCAAGGGCAGCCAATTTCAAGTTCCAGCACCTCAGCAAGGCCATCCCAGAGGGAAATGCTTGGCGCATCCTGGCTCACGTCCATCCTCGGAGGAGCTGGAGGAAATCATGCTCTTTGATCCATATGTGCCATTGTATTCATAGTTGTTTTTTTTCTGTAAATGTATTCAGTTTATTAATAAATGGTTCCACATAGAAATAAATTAAATAGGGGGTGGTAGGAAGAAAGAAAAAATTCAAGCATCACCGGGGAGAACCTTGAGTTTTCCCTGAGTTACGTTTATTGTCTTCTCTGAGGATGAGGGTCCCCATTCCAGCTATAGAGGTGGTACATTAGCCCTAGGTCTTTCGCACTCTCGTGCATTGTCAGGAGTCATGCAATTTCTGCAAGACTACCAACAGATTGAAGGGAAAATTCTCTCTGAGGCAAAGCAGACACGTATCAGCAGTGGCCTTGTTGCAAGTTGTAAGAGCCTTAAGACCCAGCTCATACGTCCCGTCCCCTCAGTCCTTTCTGGGTAGGAGGAGGGGCCGATCTCAGACTTTTACTGAGAGCAATTTACAGAATAAGAAAATGCGATGGACAGTCCAAAATCGCCATCTAGAATAATTTTAGTTAAGTGCTTAATATATTATATGAATTAGAGGAGCAATGTCCACTCTGTATTGTCAATGCGTCAGAGAATGTATCATAGAGTGCCAGCGGAGATATCTCCCATCATCATTTTCTATACTACCCCATGACTGTGACCAGTATTTCATAACCTAGGACTCTTCAGAGGTGATTAAGTCACTTTGCAGGACTTCCTTACATTAACCATAGGAAACTCACATTTTAAGTATGTCGCAGTTTACATTAACTTGTGTAACCGTACTGTATGCAGGGTCGAATAGTCTTACTAATACTAAAGTACCAACTAGAGTTACCATCAAAAAGTACGCAGAAAAAATGTGAAGATGGCCAGGAGCATATTCTCACCTCCACCAGCCCACAGAGATGCTACGCCTTTTGTGGATTCCTTGTATACGCGATGCAGACGTGGACTTAAATCTCAAACTGACGAAACGTGTGGACAGTCTATCAATCATCTGACATCAAAACGAAACCAGACAAATTAAGGGCTAACAGGGGCTTACTCTCACATACACCCACCTAACTGTATTCCGGTATTCCCTATGTACGGCGACATAAACAGACGGGATCTCTGACGGCGAATTTTCGCTTCATCGAATGTAGAACTTGATTTGCCACGAAAAGAGCAACTGGTTACCAAAAACCAACAAGTTGTGTGATGAGATAAGCGACAATGTGGATGAGTAACAATGTGTAGTAGTAAAAAGGGTAACATATAAAAAAAAAGATCCTCTGCCTCTGTTCAAACATGAGGAGCTAAGAATTATTTTCAACATTTTTTACTGAAGATTTCTATCAAGAGGTCATATATTTTAAACAAATTTGTATACAGTTAATCCCTTTGTCGTGTTTGGCCGAAAAAATTCGGTATTGATTACGTGTTTTTGGCGCGTGTCATACTTCGCGCCCCGCTCGGCCAGCTTCCCGTTCTTTAGTTCCAACCAATCACAAGGCTTCCCTGAGTCTCCTCAGCTAAGTACAGTTCGCTTCTGCCGCCTTCCCATTGGTTGAGAGATCAAAATATAAACACTGGCGGCTTGGCTTCGAACACACACGCATTTTTCCCTCCACCATTACTAATCTACTCTTGGATTATACATTCTACAATGTCGTAAGTACTGAATTTTTGTTTTAGTGCTTAAATGAAAATTTAGGCATATTTTGATATATACCTAAAGTCCGTGGTGAAGCATAATTATGAGGTGGTAGCAATGCAGTTGAAAAAAGTGCAAGCATTTTAGTCGAATTATTTCGGTATTGCCCGAGTTTTCCGGGAAATGTCCAATAATAGTCAAATAAATATTTATAAAAAACTTTCAATTGCTGATAAATGAACTCTGTAGTGTCTGTATTTATACAGGAGGTTCTATAGTCCTCCGTTCCGAGAGGCTGTTTTATGGGGAGCAGTCGACCAGCAGGACGAGTTATGTCTGCGTTATCTGAAGACAGTGACTCGAACCATAGGTGACCGAACCAGAATTGCTGATAGTGGTGAATAAAACTGCCACCCGCATGCACAGGATGCAGAGACTCCCAAGTGTTATGGAGGAGGAGGAAGATAGGAAACAAAGGCCACCCAAAAAGCAGAAAGTAATGAGAAAAAGAAAAATTATAGGATTGAGGAATACCCGGATGAGGAAGAGATCCATGAGAATATTTGCTCTCAAGTTTTCATCGTCAGTGGACCGTAGATGACATTGAAAATGATCCTTTGCCGGCATAATGAACATGAAAAGCTCTTGCAATTAGAACTCCATACGAGTATTTTTTCGTATGTTCGTTTACTCCCAGCCATGATAGATAACTAGCATATCAAACAAAATTGTATACAAGTGCAACAAGACGTAAATAATACTTTTCAACAATTCTGAAGAGTTCATGAGGTTCATAGGTATTTTTGTTGTTCATGGGTAATGCTCCACACCATCCTCGAAGACCTATTGGAAAGCTTGCTTTTAGGAGCCCAAGGATGCAGATAGCAATGGCGTCTAATAGGTTTAGGACCTTATAAATTCCATATTCAGTTCATGACAACACAAAAAAGGTAATGACATATTTCCTACAAAGTAATGCCTCTTTACACAGAACTAACCTAATGCCTTGCTTGAAAATTCGCAGCTACACCCAAGCAATCAATTGAATGAAGATCATGGTTGGTTTCAAGGGTAAAACTGCTGGAAACCTAAGGCAGTACAACAAAACAAAACCAGATAAGTGGGGCTTCAAACTTTTTGTCGTGCAAGTCAAGATGGACTCATACATGATATACTCATGTATCAAAGGCACAACAACTTTACACACATCCCATACAAGCTGCCACCGGAAGAATCTAAACTTCCAAAAAGTACACAGAATTGGTTCGGTACTTGCACAATACAGAACAATACAAAACATCAGCAAACTGATTGCAGACAAATTTCTTATCAAAGTATGCCTTTGGTCAAGCTACTAATAGATTAGTATAACTGCATAAACACTGGAACAGTACTTGACAATAATGTGTAAGCCACATCTGTGGTCCTATCAAACAAATGGAAAAAAACCGTGTGGTCAGGGGCAAATTTTTTCTTCACCAACAATGATGGTGTCCCTTGTTGTACGATGGAAGGACACCAAATTGTGATTTTAAGTGACGAACAGATATTGGGGTCGAGCCCATGAGTCTTGTCGAGAGATATCAACAAGGGTTACAAAGAGTAAAGAAGAAGGAATAATCGTGCCCTGCAGTCCATACAAGAACTATAATGCAAACATGGTTAGTATTGACAAAAGCACCATGTTGGGCAATCTCTAGCAAAACACCAATGAAAATCAAAACGTTGGTACATGCGGCTATTTGCCCTATATTATTGATCTTGCTGTTTGTGAATGCCATGGCTGCTTTATTGCCGTTAATCTCGAGCAAAAAAGCAAAGTGTATGCAACTGAGTATTTTCCAGGAAATTCTATCTTCTGAAATTGCAAGGTCTAAAGGGACAAAAACCTTAGAGGAGGCATCTCCCCCCTAAGAACAACTCCAAGACCTTCCCACTAATTCACACATGTACTTCCAATGGTGTGTCATAGTTGATACCTGGGAGGGAACCCTTACAGAAATGCCTGATGACAGTGTTAGAAAGACATTACTTCTAATGCACATCCCATTGGGCCGGGCAAAGGCGTTACTTGCAAGTATTACAGCACCTCGAAAAAAAACGGTAACAACGTCATTCGTCTTAGTGTTGCAAAGAAAATCTGTGCAAAAAAGACTGATAGAAATTGTTTCACAGACTTCATCTTGCCAATTAGCAATATAGAATCAATGGTCTTCCCAAAATGAATCTCAGGAAATATAGGGAAATGAAACTTGCATCACTTTGCAATTTGGGCATTGTAGATATTTTGCTTTCTTTTTTTATATTGTAAAAAAAAAAAGAAAAAAGGAAACAATTAGAAAAATGTTTTTGATACAAGTTCCATTTATGTTTTTTATATTGCATGTTTGTAATATTAAAATTTAAAAATTGTTTTGTGTGTGTTTATTAACAATTGCAATTTTGCAAACATAAAATTTTTTTAATCACTTTGTCGGGGTGCGGCCTAAATATTTTTCGTCTTCGGAGATTGGCAATTCCTCGAAAAACATAACCATCAGAAATCAATTAATATGGGATCAGTGACCTTGAATAGTTACTCTTATCCACCATAGGAGATCAGTTCGAATTTGACAAATTTCGGACCCCTTCCTATAGAAGGTTGGCAGGACACTAAAAAAACGCTAAATGAAATTCATTGCGACAACTACAGAAATATTTTAAAATTTTATTTTAGAGTTCCTATTCATCATGGGCTTTTTTCTCTTTTGTTTGTTTTTTGGGCCCGGAAGGTTCGATTATAACTAAGAGTACAATTCCTCAAGATCAAGCTGCCTTTAGATACAAGACAAAGCGAAAAGTTGGGGTTCTAAATCTTTTGCCGGCCAGTGATAATAGTCGTATCCCGAAATTAATGATTTTAACCTTTGAATATTATTTTCTTCACCTAAAAAAGACTAAATAAAAACCCCCTCTGGGCCTGGGGGGCTCTGGGGGCCTGGTGGTTAACCTCTCGCTTTACACGGTGGGGCCCCGGGTTCGATTCCCACCGAGTAGAAACATTTAACGGTTTCCTTTCCCCCTGTTTCATTTCCCCATCAGTAAAATGGGGGACCGGGGGGTTAGTCGACTGGTGTGGGGCGCATCCTGGGACCCCTGACCTAAGGAGGCCCCGGTCACAGACCGGGGCCCCGGGGGGGGTTGACCCCCGGAAATCTCTCCAGATAAACCCAGATAAAACTGTAATATTTTGGTGCCCATGTAAAACAAATTTTCCACACAAACAAAACAACAATCACCAGCCTTACTTTGGTGGGAAAATACTTGAAACAAACGCACATAAATACGATAAAGCACCTAAATTACTGGGAAAGGTTGAAGTCCCCTTGATTTACATTCCCCCAACGCAGGCGAGGGAGATACATGATAATTACACTAGGAAAATCCTAGAGGCATTAGTCCAAACTTTTTACAAAAGAAAATCACTCCCTATGAAAGGGAAAAAAACTCCCCGGGAGGGGATGCAACAAACCCCCAATGAAAAGCAAAAGGGGACCACGATACATTGAGAGACAAAAACAATAAGTGTCAGGGGCCCCAAAACTGTTCAACTGCCTCCAAGCATACATAAGGGGGATTAAACCCAAAAGACCCCGGGCTGTCTTTCAAAAAGGGACTGGACAGGCACCTAAAAATCATAAACGACCAGGGGGGATGGGGGGGGTACGTCAGTTTTTCGTGCGGGGAGCAATTTAAAAGCCTGGGAAATTCCCGAAACCCCCTCCACCCCGGAGGGGCCCCTCAAACCGGGCCCGCGGGGGCTTTTAGTCCCCGAAACCCTCTCCAGGTATATCCAGGGATACTCCAGGTAATTTCTCCAGGTATATTCCCGGTATCCCCAGGGATACAGTTTTAGAAACATAGGTAAAGCCAGGGGAAAAAATGACAGTGTCATAAAAATTAAAAATGGAAAAAGGGTTGCAATGGGGTTTTGAAATCCATGATGGCATCCATGCTATGTAAGGCATCCCTGCTGTGGGGAAAGCTATCCATGCTTTTTTATGCCATCCATCCTGTGTGATGCCATCCTTTCTGTGTTGAACTCCCCCCCCCCCCCCTGCATGTATTCCATCCATGCTTTTGATACACCCATGCCCGTTGGGTTCATCCATGCTGTGTGACGGCATCCAAACTATGTGATGCCCAAACCCTTTCTTGGATGGGATCCATGCGTGTGAAGCCATTCATGCTGTTTGAGGCATCCAACTGTGTGATGCCCTCCAGGTGTTGGTGGCATCCATGCTTTGTGACGGCATCCATTCTGTTGTGGCATCCATGCTGTGTGAAAGGGACCCCTGCGTGTGATGGGATCCATTCTTGTGATGCCATCCATGCTGGGGTGATGGGTTCAAGCTTTTGTGATGGCATCCATGCTGTGTGATGCCAACCATGCTGGGGTTTCCATCCATGCTGTGTGAGGGGATCCATGCTGGTGTGGGTGCCAACCCCTGGTGTGTGATGGGATCCATGCTGTGGAAAGGGATCCTCGTTTATTGGGTCCCCTGCTGTGGATTTTGGCCCTCCAAGGTGTGTGATTCCCCTCCATGCTGTTGACCGGATCCCCTGCTGTTTGATGCCATCCATGGGTTGTGTGACGGCCCAAAAATGCTTTTGGGGATGGCATCCATGCTGTGTGAAGGGATCCATTTCTGGGTTTTTGGCATCCATGCTATTGATGCAATCCATGCGGGGGGATGCCAAAAAACCATGCTTGTGACGGCATCCCATTTCTGGGGTGATGGGACCTTTCTGTTTGATGCCATCCATGCTTGTGATGGCATCCATGCTGTGTTTATGGCAAACCATGCTGTGTGATGCCATCCATGCGTGTTATGGCTTTCCAAAGCCGTGTGATTTCCACCATGCGTGTATGCCCTCCCCGCGTTTGATTTGGGATCCATGCTTTTTTGATACCCCCTTCTGTGTGGGTGGCATCCATGCCCGTTGGGGGGCGTCCATGCTGTGGGAAGCCATCCATCTGTTGTGCCAAACCCTACTAGGGGCGATGCCATCCATGCCTTTTTGATGGCATCCTTCTTTTGATCCCCTTCATTTTTTTTGTGGAAAAGGCCCCTCCATCTGGTATGGCATCCATGCTTTTTGATGCCATCCAAAGCGTGTGACGGCATCCATGCCCGTGTGAAAAGGGGATCCAAAGGGTGTGTGGAGCCATCCCCGCTGTGGACGGCATCCATGGCTGGGGTGATGGCATCCATGCTTGTGATTCCATCCAGCTGTTTTTGGGTGGGAACCCCTGCTGTGTGATGCCACCATGCTGTGTGACGGATCCATGCTGTTGGGTGCCATCCCTGCTTGTGATGCCATCCATGCGGGGTGATGGCATCCATGCCGTGTGATGCCCTCCATGCTGTGTTATGCTATCCAAGCTTGTTTATGCCATTCCATGCGTGTAAAACCCTCCATGCTGTTTTGATTTCATCCATGCTGTTGATGCCATTTCCATTCGTGTGATGGCATCCATGCTTTGGGGGATGGCGTCCCTGCTGTGTGATGCCATCCTGCTGTGTGGGTGCGATCCAGCTGTGTGATGCCATCCATGCTTTTGGGGATACCATCCATGGGTGGGGGTGAAAGGCATCCATGCTGTGTGGGTGCCCTCCCCTTCTGTGGGATTGGGATCCCAATTTCTGTGAGATTGGGGTCCATGGGGTGTGTGATGCCATCCATCTGTGTGATTCCACTATTTTGTGTGAAAAACCATCCCCTACCCGTTTTGATGCCATCCATGCTGTGTCATGCCTTCATGCGTGTGCGGCATCTATGCGTGTGTTGGGATCCATGCTTTTGGGATGGCCTCCATGCTGTGGATGCATCCATGAGGGGTTTATGCCATCCCCCCTTTTCTGTGTGACGGGGCCTTTCCCTGCTGTGTGATGGCAACCCTTTCTGTGTTATGGCATCCATGCTGTTTGACCCGGGAAACCATGCTGTGTAAAGGCAAAACCATGCTTTGTGATGGGGGTCCAAAAAGGGGTGAAAAGGCATCCATCTGTGTGACGGGATCCTGCTGTGTAAAGGCAAACCATGCGTGGGGATGGCATCCATGCTTGTGGGTGCATCCATGCTGTGTGATGGCATCCCCTGCTGGTGAAAGGCCCTCCATTCTGTGTGACGGATCCATGCGTGTGATTTCATCCAGCTGTGTGACGGCATTTCCCTGCGTGGGGATGGCATCCTGCTGTGTGACGGCATCCAAGCGTTTGATGGCTCTAGCTATGTGAAGGCTCCCCTGCTGTGTGATGGCCTCCATGCTGTGGGGACGGGATCCATGCTGTGTTACGGCATCCATTCTGTTGAAGGCACCCTGCGTGGATGGGGGTCCATGCTGTGGGGGAAAGGGGGATCCCCTGCGTGGGGACGGGGATCCATGCTGTGTGAAGGCATCCATGCTGTGTGAAAGGGCATCCATGCTGTGTGATGGCCTCCGAGGGCTCTGGTGGCCTGGTGGGGTTAAAAGCTCTCCCCTTTAAAAGGTGAGGGGGCCCCGGGTTCGATTCCCCCCGCCAAGTTTGAAAAAATTGGAAGGTTTCTTTCCCCCTGTTGTCTATGTTTCCCCCTCAGTAAAATGGGTACCTGGGGGTTTAGTCCACTGGTGGGGTCGCATCCTGGGACACCGACCTAAAGGGGGCCCCGGGCACAGACCGGGCCGCGGGGGCGGTTTTAAACCCCCGGGAAATCTCTCCAGATAAACTCCAGATAAACTCCATGCTGTGTGAGGCCAAACCACTGTTGATGGGATCCCCTCTGTGTGACGGCCCCCAAGCTGGTGATGGCAAACCAAGCTTTTTGTGATGGCATCCATGCTGTTTATGGGATCCAGGGGTGTGTGGGTGGGGAAACCATTTAAATTTTTTATTAAAAGTGGGCTAGAAAAATAAATTTATGTAAAATCACCGTCCCCTAGTGAAATGGTTGGGGAAGGGAGATAGACCCGACGAAGCAAAATAAAATCCCCTGGGTCCTGATGAGGTTTTTTTAAGGTTTTTAAGGGAAACCAAAATGGAACTCCCCGTGAACCATTAACTAATATTTTTAATTTATCTCTTCAAACAGGGTTTTAGTTGATATGGGAAAAATGGCTAATGTAATTCCTATTTTTAAAAAAAGGGGGACAAAATCGGGTTTCCGACAAAATTTCCGCCCAAAAAGCCTGACCTCAATTGTTGGCAAATTACTAGAGTCAATTATAGCTCAAATTATAAGAAGCCATCTCGATAAGCATAGCTTGATTAATGATACTCAGCATGGATTCACAAGAGGCCAGTCTTGTCTAACTAATTTATTAACTTTCTTCAGTAAAGCTTTTGAGGCTGTTGACCACAATAAAGAATTTGATATTATTTACTTAGATTTTAGTAAGGCTTTTGATAGAGTTCCGCACCATAGACTGTTAAAGAAAGTGGCAGCTCATGGCATTGGGGGAAAAGTGCTCTCGTGGATCGAGTCATGGCTCACTGACAGGAAGCAGAGAGTGTCCATAAATGGGGTTAAATCCGAGTGGGGATCTGTAACAAGTGGCGTTCCACAGGGATCAGTCTTGGGCCCGTTGTTGTTTATAATATATATCAATGATCTTGATGAGAGAATTACTAGTGATATGAGCAAATTCGCCGGTGACACAAAGATAGGTAGGATAATTGATTCAAACGTAGATGTTATGGAACTTCAGGAGGATTTAAACAAACTCTATTCTTGGTCAGAAAAGTGGCAGATGCAGTTCAATGTAGATAAATGCAAGGTTCTGAAGCTTGGGAGTGCCCATAACCCTAGTACTTATAAGTTAAATGATGTAGAACTTAGCCATACAGATTGCGAAAACGACTTGGGGGTTATGGTGATCAGCAACCTTAAACCAAGACAGCAATGCCTAAGCGTACGTAATAAGGCAAACAGATTACTGGGATTTATATCAAGAAGTGTAAGCAACAGAAGTCCCAGAGGTCATACTGCAGCTTTATACATCATTAGTAAGGCCTCACCTAGATTATGCAGCTCAGTTCTGGTCTCCGTATCACAAAATGGACATAAATTCGTTAGAAAACATTCAGCGTAGGATGACTAAATTAATACATAGCATTAGAAATCTTCCTTATGAAGAAAGATTGAAGACTCTTAAGTTACATTCACTTGTTAGACGAAGAATGAGGGGAGACCTGATCGAAGTGTATAAGTGGAAGATAGGTATTAATAAAGGGGATATTAATAAGGTCTTGAGGATGTCTCTCCAAGAGAGAACCCGCAGTAATGGATTTAAATTAGACAAGTTTAGATTTAGAAAGGACATAGGAAAGTATTGGTTTGGAAATAGGATAGTTGATGAGTGGAACAGTCTACCTAGTTGGGTTATTGAGGCTGGGACTTTGGGTAGTTTCAAATCTAGGTTGGATAAGTACATGAATGGGAGGGGTTGGATTTGAGTGGGACTTTCACATCAGAGCTTATTTCTTGGGTGGCATTGAAAATTGGGTTGGGCAAATGTTTTGTTAGTGGGATGAATTGTAAAGGACCTGCCTAGTATGGGCCAGCAGGCCTCCTGCAGTGTTCCTCCTTTCTTATGTTCTTATGTTCTTATGTGTGACGGCATCCATGCTGTGTGACGGCATCCATGCTGTGTGATGCCATCCATGCTGTGTGATGCCATCCATGCTGTGTGATGCCATCCATGCTGTGTGATGCCATCCATGCTGTGTGATGCCATCCATGCTGTGTGATGCCATCCATGCTGTGTGATGCCATCCATGCTGTGTGATGGAAAGACAAGACAAAGAGATGCAACAAGGAAACCATTTTAAATAAATAAGGAACTATTATTCACCTATGGAAGGTAATGACGAAAGTGATATGTTAATTAATCTTACCAAAAGCCGAATGAAATCTATATAGTGATACATACACCTGTTTGGATATCTCTTTGTTCTAGCTTTTGTAAAGCCGTGATTGTGCTGACAAAATTTCAAGACACGTGGCCCTCGAGGTCCCCAGATTAGTGTTTTGCGCTATAAAATTTCCACAAGAATTTTGAAGGAACATGAAATCATCTACAATGAGTTCTGCGAGCACTTCAGGTGCTTCAAGTGTGGAAAGTGATATTACCAAGTATGACAAGTCTAGTCCTATGATATAACAGTGTGCTTTTAGGACTGACTGCAGTGTGAGGTGTAACACAGCATCACCACACTGGGCAATGCATGCAAACGAATTGTCATAAATTTTGCAATAAAAAAATAACTTAGGCAAGTATTGCTTGTTAAACCTGCATGGTGAATCTTTGTTTGTATATAAACAAGAATTCCCTGATTATCACGACAAGTTTTACTGAGCAGTCAAATGATATATATTTTTTTTTTCAACAAGTCGGCCGTCTCCCACCGAGGCAGGGTGACCCAAAAAAGAAAGAAAATCCCCGAAAAGAAAATACTTTCATCATCATTCAACACTTTCACCACACTCATATATTATCACTGCTTTTGCAGAGGTGCTCAGAATACAACAGCTTAGAAGCATATACGTATAAAGATACACAACATACCCCTGCAAACTGCCAATATCCCAAGCCCCTCCTTTAAAGTGCAGGCATTGTACTTCCCATTTCCAGGACTCAAGTCCGACTATATGAAAATAACCGGTTTCCCTGAATCCCTTCACTAAATATTACCCTGCTCACACTCCAACAGATCGTCAGGTCCCAAGTATCATTCGTCTCCATTCACTCCTATCTAACACGCTCATGCACGCTTGCTGGAAGTCCAAGCCCCTTGCCCACAAAACCTCCTTTACCCCCTCTTTCCAACCTTTTCGAGGACGAGACCCCTACCCCTCCTTCCTTCCCCTATAGATTTATATGCTTTCCATGTCATTCTACTTTGATCCATTCTTTCTAAAATGACCAAACCACCTCAACAACCCCTCTTCTGCCCTCTGACTAATGCTTTTATTAACTCCACACCTTCTCCTAATTTCACACTCCGAATTTTCTGCATATATTTACACCACACATTGCCCTTAGACAGGAACATCTCCACTGCCTCCACCGTCTCCTCGCTGCTGCATTTATCACCAAGCTTCACTCCATATAAGAGTGTTGGTACTACTTTACTTTATACATTCCCTTCTTTGCCTCATTGATAAGTTTTTGATCCACATATACCTCAGCACCACTCGACTTCTTCTATCAATCAATTCTATGATTATCTCATCCTTTATTAAACATCCGCCGACACGTCAACTTCAAGTATCTGGGAAAACATTCACTTTTCCATACTCCTCCTCCCCATTTGATATCCAATTTTTCCTTATCTAAATATTGATAACCTCATCACCTTACTCTTTCTATGTTCATATTCAATAAAAAAAAATAAAAAAATTTTTTCTACCTTTACAACTTTTCTCAAAATAATTCCACTACCTTTGCAATTTTTCTTTAGAATCTCCCATAGCACAGTATCATCAGCAAAAAGTAACTGTGTCAATTCCATTTGAATTTGATTCCCCATAATTTATCCCACCTCTCCCGAACACATAGCATTTACTTCTTTTACAAACCCCATCTATAATTTATTAAACAACCATGGTGAACATTACACATCCCTGTCTTAGACCTTTCTTTTACCGGGAAGTATTCTCCACTTAGTCTACACACCTAACTGAGCCTCACTTCCTCATAAAATACTCTTTAAGTAAGTACTTACCACCTATTCCAATATACTTTGCAAATCTGCCACATTGCTCAACTCTTCCTATCTATCATATGCCTTTTCTAAATCCATAAATAGCAATAATAATTATACTTTATCTAATACTGTTCACATATAGCTTCATTTGTACCACTTAATCTTCTCATCCCTACCATCTGAGCCTCCTTGCTCATCCGCAATCCTACATTCTGTCTTACCTCTAATTTTTCAATTATAAACTCTACCGTATACTTTTCCTGGTATACTCATATGTATACTTATATATGTTCTGAAATAATTGTTTAGGATGTTCAGTATGTCTGATTGCAATAAAAACAATTTGCTGTTAGGTTATGGTTTTCATAAAATGTAAAAATGTTCATTGCGATATCTTTATTGCCATATTTTTAGGTGTTTATTTATGCTGGAAACCAGTTCCTATTATTTGTTTTATATTATTGTACTTATTACAACCTAGGATTTCAAATGACTGTTATACAAGGTGTAATGGAGCAAAGAATACACAGTAGAAAAGTTTAGACTTATTTTATCCTTCACCAATTTTAACAGCAATATGTACACTATGTACAGTGATAATTATAGTGACACTCCACGGTTAAGCAAGGCAAAATAGAAGACATCATGATAGCAGACAGTGCTTTAAACCAGCTTCTAGAGTGGGAATGGAATGACTAGGCAGGCAGGAGATCGGTATTCCACATAAACCTCTGCGTTTGTCAATCCCACCTTCTTTTTGGCTAGAACCTGGTCAACTAGTTGAACGATGGGGCCCCATATCACTCTTAGCAACCTGGTTCGTGGTTGGGGGAGATTGACTGTAAATGGGGTTACAGTGGTTCCATGATACGCGAATAAAGGTTACGTACTCTTTGCATTGCACACCCCCACCCCCGAGAGGCTCAGGATTAGGCTGCACCTCCAGTGGTAACGTGGCGCCATGCACAAAATAATGGGACCGCCTATCCTCTCACATTCCAACCTCTTAGAAGAGATCAGCTTTTCGTGACCAAAAGCCAAACTCAAACTCAGATATGAGACAGCAAGTCAGTTAGGACACTTGGTCCAAGATACAAGCGGACGGTAGCAGTTTCCCGCACTAATAAAAACCCCCACATCAGGGATAAATAAAAGAGCTTGAAAGGGGGGTTACCCAAATAATCCTAATCTAAATAAAATATTAAACTGACTTTGACAAGAGTCTGCAACACATTTTTTTGCAGGAATGTATTGATTTAAATATTGTAGGGCTGCGCCTTAGCGTCCAGCGCTATGAGCTTGGTGGTGATTTTCATGGCTTGGAGATAGACTAGCGGGTTGTGATCACTGTAGACTGTACACTGCGATGTTGGCCACATATAAAACATCGAAATTGCTCCAAAGCCATTACAGCGCGAGGGCTCTTTTTCAATGTAAGAGTAGCTCTCTGATGTGGTGGAACTTTGCTGAAAAGTATGCGATTGGCTGCAGCTACTTGTTCGATTGGTATCGTACGCCCCAACCCAGACTCACAAGCATCTACTGTAAATGAAAAAGTGTGGTTTGGAGAAGTCTGGAGACAGGAGGAGATGGGTGCGGAGCACAATAATCTTTTGCTTTATTTAAAAAGCAGTGTTACAATCTGACGTCCAATTAAAGGAACTTATGACTGGTAAGAGATGGTAAGAGGGGCTACAATATCTGGAGGAAATTTCTTACTGATCTTCTGAAAAATCCTATCATGCTAGGAAACGTTGAAGAGATTTCCCTATCATGAGGAACTGGATAATCTTAATAGAAGAACTTTAGCAAGTTTAGGTGCACATTACCACTACCTACTTATGGCCTAGAAAAGTAGATAGTGGCCTGGCCAAGGAAGATTTAGATAAATTAATGTTAATTGGGAATTTTAAAAAAAGTCTCAAACAGACTTTATGTCTAAGTCGGTGTTGATCCAAGTATCAGACACCACAACAATATCATTAGGTATGCTGCCGTGCCTTTCAAGTCCTTTAATAGCCTGATGGCGGTTTCTGGAATGAAGAGGGGGAATGTTTCATTCCGAAGGGGTGGAACTGTTTATGATAATGACATCCTGAATTACGAGGCAGAGATTTCTTGCCTTATATGTCAATGGTACCTGATAAGTAACCTTTAAGGAGATTAATTTGGACACAAAAGTAGCCTTACCACAAGTCAATTACGTCATCCAGACGGGAAAAGAGGGTGGACGAGGGTAAGCATCTGTGATTGTGACCTCGTTCAATTACGGTTAGTCTGTGCACATAACGTAACCCTCATCAGCCTTTTTTTACTAGGATGCACGGTGAAGACATTGACTAGATGACTCCTCATCTAACCATGTTCTATAGAAGGTCTACTTACTGCTGAAAGTAGCCTTTGCTTTCTGATTATCTCTGTAGGGGGAGAGTTATTAATTGGTTTAGATTTTCACATTCTACATCATGGTGATAACTAAAGTACATTTTTTCGGCACATCGAAAAAATATTAGGTTATGGATGTAGGAAGCTCAGTTTAAATTTGTTGCTTGTATTCAGATAAATTCATCATTAGGGCTAGGTTTCTTGAGGAGGACAGATTGAAAGGTTAGACAACCCAAATACCCCCCCCCCCCCCCTATTAATTTCAGAGATTTGTGTGCCAAAGGAAGTCTGAGAGTCGTCTCAGAGGTGGAGGACAGAAGTCATTACTGGGATTTATCTGCGTGTATTGAAGGCATTGATTTTGAGTATGTGTAAGTTTTTTTTTTGAGGTACTTATCATTGGGAGCTACAACATATTTTAAATCAGATAATCTACTTTTATTGCATATGTTCCGTAATTAGGCTTTCAAGGTGTGGCCAGGTATAGGTTATGCACCAACACCTTGTTCATGGATGGAAGGAGCGGAATTGTGCACTTTTGTCATACCTTGTTTCAATCTTACTTTGAGTATTTTAGGTAGCGTGGCTAAACTCATCGTGGCACTGCAAACTGAAGACGGGTTGTAGAGGGCTGAGCTTACGTCCTTCTCCCATCATCCTTCTTGAGCACCCGAAGGGACATGTCATTGTGCCAAAGATCAAGCTCAAAACGGATATACCTGTAGGACACTTGCCGTCTCTAGTACTGAGATCGCAAAAAAGGTGAGATTCATCCAATCTGTCGGAAAGTGCATGCAAAAATTCTCATCTTTGTTTTTAATTGTTTGGTGGAATTTTCCAAGGAGCCTTTGGGACTGAGGGTTGATAGGCGTGGGAAAGAAAGTTGGAATTATCCCTAACATAGTTTATACTTCCCTAATGCTTTGGCAGTGAAGATAGTAACCTTGATCAATTAGTATTGTTTAGGAATGCAAAAACAGAAAATGAATTTTGTTTATGATTTGAGAATACGCTTTTGTATTGATCTACGCATTGAGCGGATCGATTCAGGGATATCTGGTTATTTTATTTCCATAATTGTAAATAAATACTGATTTCGACTTTCTTGATTAGGTAGTGGACCTACACATCGATAATTAATTCTGCAAAAGATTCTCCATCAGCAGGTTTGGTTGGAGAGAGGTGCAGGTTTAAGGAATGTCCAGGTTTTCCAACTTGCGGAATTCTCGGCATCCCTAATGTGATTCTTCACATCTTTCTTTAATTTTGGCCAATAAAATTTGTTGTGATTCTATACAAGGTTTTGTAATTCTAAGTGACTCTGATGACGTTTTATGTGTATATTTAATATCTGAGGTCTATACTTGGTTGGGAACCACTGACTGTGATAATTGCGGCCCTCTATCTCTTACCAGTCTCAGTGCAAACCAATAATCATTTTTAACTTCATACTTGACTGGATGACCCAAAGAGGATTTACCCATGGCTGCCTCAAAAGCGCATTTTAAAGAAGGGTCCCTGTCGTTGTTCCTCCCGGTAGGACGTCCTCGGGCATGGAAACGAGACATCTGGCAATCCTGTAACTGGGGATAGGAAGGTTGACGGGGTCTGGTTCGCTTGATTTACGAGACTCGGCCGGAGTGTCTCATAACACGTGGCTTTATTCCGAGATCGGAGTGTCCAAGGATAGGTCAACCTTTCCCCAGACAACCTTGGGATGTTTGCGAGTTTGGCCAACAAGGAGAAGCATTAATCATTATAGGTTCAGGACACGAAAAGTTAACAGTAGTAATGTTATTAACCAGTAATACATGGCATTTTTCATGGGAAACTCCTTTGAGATACCTACAGTCAAGGACCCAGTGTTTAAATTTCTTGGCATGTAACATTAAATTTTTGCAAAGGAAACTGGATATATGCTCCTCCATAGGTTCCAATTAAAGGAGGAATTCAGGAAGTTTTCTTGTAAGGGGTAAATATCTTCTATGACAAGTGAGCATATGTCCCAGTATCTTAAGGTATTTAATTTAGTTGGTTTGAGTTTTCTAGGGAAATAAAGATTTCGCAATAATAAAGGTGGTGCCATATTCTTTCTATCTCTAGGGGTCATGTTATAGAGGTATTTAGGAGATTATCCGATTGGGTTGAGGTTTTTGGGGCAGTTGGTACTGATGTTGGACCGTAATTTATTGCACCTGAAGCTGACGACAGGCATTGCACCTTTATCCCTGATGACGTTGCAAAGTGGTGTTCGGTTCTGGCTGGTGCCTCTTGGATTATTGTTGTCGAGATGCTCTAAGTAGTTTGCTCTCGCAGGGGGACCATATTTTGAGACAGCGTGGCTCACCAGGTGACTGGGTGGATGAGTAGACGCTCCCCTCAGGCTGGCACTTCATTCCATGTTGTCGATATTGCTCACGCCAGACTGTTGAAAAGAGAGACGGGGACGCTCGGACAAAGGAGCCGGTTCGTTAGAAGGTATCAGCCATGGCCGCTCAATGCAGTGGTTAAGTCCGATCCTGCAAGAATAGACACGAGCCTCTGGTCCCATGACCTCTCCAGAGGTTATCAATCAGAATAGCTGCACCGTCTCAAAAGTTAGAGACACCCACTCGCTTATACAGCGGATTATAAAGCTTTGGTTTGCTGTGTCTCACAAAGTCTCCAGGGGATTGACAAGTGCCGCCTGTTCATTTGAAGGTCTTACGATATTTAGCTGGGATAATGTATAATGTCCAACATGATGGTCTTCACTACTTGATAATACCCCCCCCCCCCCCACCCCTCCCCCCCCCCCCCCCTGAGGGAATTCTGCGTCAGTAATACCGAGTAAATTCTGTGCTTACCAATAAATGCTGTATGAACCAATCGCTGACCAGGTGATGTTCCGGGCCACTAAGGTCGAGCTGATTTTCGAAGCTTTTCGAAAAAATTGCTAGGTTCGGCTCATTGAAGCGGGGAACAAGCTGTACTGCTTTTTGTAAACTGAAATCGTTTACAGATGCGGAAAACTGCCTCCTCTCTCTTTCCCTATCAAATTTTCCCTGCGGAATGCTCTCTGTTCCCTAGTTTGATCAAGATTGATTTTTGCCAGCTCAAGTTGCAACGACGTGATTCACCCTGAGACAACCCAGCTGCACTATAACTGACCATTTTGCTTCGTAGGTGTACTCATATCTTGCGAGAACTAAAGAGTTTTTTACTTAGCTCCGTAGAGGGAGGAGTTGAGGTCGCCCATCTCTTCTTCAATAAGTATTTCAGCAATAAGTGAACGCAGTTGCGCAGCTGTGAGAGTGCGTTTATTAGGGAATGCAATGGAACGAGAATTTTGCCAAACAAAGCTGTAGGGCAATTTTGGTAGTGTTATGCAAAGTATATGCCGACACAGCGTCTGACTCGTTTAGGGTGGATAAGGTTTTTTTATTCGCTTGCACAGTACGAATTCCCCACGTAAAACACGTTTTAATTTTGCAGAACACGCTTCGCTATGCACCAGTACGATTGAGGAATACGCATAAAGCAAAGCGACTGCACACAAGATTGGCACCGTAGCGAAGCGAGCACACTGAACAGCTAGTAGCGAGCTGTTGAATCGATCACAATAGCAAGGCTGATCATAAGACAATGACTCTCAAAATTTGTTAAGCGAAGCGAGACAGCAAGCTACACTGGTTCTGCTACAGCTACCCTAAGCTCACCGTTTCTTAAGTCCAGCCTCTCGGGACAGGCTTACCATATTACAACCGAGGATTTCAAATGGCCGGTTATCCAGGTGTAATGGGAAGACAAATAAAAATAGAAAAAAAGTTTGACTTATATTATCTTCACAATTATAACAGCAATATGTACACGTGTACAGTGATAATATAGTGCCCACTACGGTAAGAAGGCAGAATAGAAGCCACCAAGGATAGCAGACGTGCTGCTTCAACAGCTCTAGAGTGGGAATGACAAGGGCAGACAAGAGAGCGGTATCCACATAACCTTGCGATGTCAATCACACCTTCTTACTGAGCTAGAAACCCCCCCCCTTGGTCACTAGCTGAACGTTGGGGCCCCATCATCAACTCTTAGCACCCTGCTACGCTGGTGGGGGAGATAGCTGTAAATGAGGGTGTTGTCCATGCGCCGGAATAAAGGGTTCGTACTTTTGCAAGCCACAGACTTTGAATAAAGTTAAAATATACAATCGTTCCTTTTATTCAGCATTTCGTAATATTATGTTCGGCAAATTTTCATATTTTTTTCGCCGGCTGTTGGCACTTCACAGGAGTTTTAATTACTCATTTTTTTGGATTTTCCAGACAAAAATATTAAAAATTTAAAAAACATTTCAAGAGTAAAAAATATTCCTTGGCAAGAGAGAGAGAGCTCTTAAACAAGAGGTGAGAGCGCTTTAATCATGAGAGAGAGCTCTTGAAACCAGAGAGAGAGCTCTTTAAACCAGAGAGCTCTTTAAACCAGAGAGAGAGCTCTTTAATCCAGAGAGAGAGCTCTTTAAACCAGAGAGCTCTTTAAACCAGAGAGGAGAGTCTTTTTAAACCAGAGTGCGAGCTTTTTAACAAACAGAGTTTTGATTTTGAGCAGTTTTGACTACCACCGGTAAAGTGCGTCTAGGTTTATGAAATATGAAATAATACATATTATAATGAAATACAAAATAATATAGTTATTCTGTATGTTTAGAGTGGAAATTGGTAAATAGTTGAATTTTTATTGCAAGAAAACATTAATCAAATTTTTCCCCAATTGTATTATTATTACATTCAGTAACGCAAGTCAATGTATAAATACAATAACCATGTATACAGAGAGACTGATTTCCTAACCAAGATCAGTTAGGTCCGTAATGCGATGCAACAGTTGTGAGTATGAAGAACACTCCTTCAGCCACTAATAAAGTTAAAACCCAACCCCTGCGATAATCTTGTTTCTTCAGTTTCAATCTAGCAGTACTTACAGAGGAAGGAATAATTTGCAAGTACTCGAAAATTATATTACCATTTAATGAGTTGCAGCACACTATTAACAAGCAAGTTTAACAGTAACATTACTTCCAGGACACATTACAATTTACCGAGTTGAAGTCCCGAAGCTGTTTTGAACGTGCACTCATCTTCAAGTTTTACTGAGTTATCGTGATTCGAACCCCTGATGGGTGGAAATCGTGCGGCATCTTTTTTACATCTGCTGCCCGATGTCATCTAGCAGAAACTGTTATTGGGTTTCGGAGACTGATGTGGATCGCTTCCTGATGGGGGCGGGGTAAGCATATGTTAGATAGGGGATGGTTTTCGAAATGAGCTGAGGGGCACGGACAGAAGCTTCAACTCTAAAAATGTTTTGTGTAAAAATGTCATAATAATGTTTACATAAATATTAAAGTACTGCTTCTGCCTGGGTCTCTGACTAGTCGAGGGGGCGTTGACCGAAAACTCTCCAGGTAAAAACTTCCAAGGTAATATATATATCAACATAGAGTATATGTAGAAATATCGAATCAGAGACTTTGACACCTAACAAAACGGAGGAAACTGGTTGCACAGTAGTAGAAGGTCACGTTTCCCTATCACGCTCTTTAAATGGTAACTCTCCATTGCTTACACACCAGAGAGCTAGCTGCCGTAATGTCTTCAAACGTCGGATAATTATCACATGTTTAAAACAGATATGAATTTGGTATGAGTATGCATATGGGTATACGTAAACCATTCAGAAGCCGTGAGGCAGAAAAATAATAAACGCAGCAGTAACAATATGCATTTGGGCACAATAACGATTCATAAAAATTAAAAAAAAAAATGGTGTGTGTGTGTGTGTGTGTGTGTGTGTGTGTGTGATGTGTGTGGTGTGTGTGTGCGTGTGTGTGTGTGTGTGTGTGTGTAATGTAGTGCCGAATAAGTGAAACTTTGCAATTCTGGCTTAATCCAAAGTTCTCTTGCCGAATAAGGCAAGCGAAAATTTGTCAGTGTGCAATTAAGTTCGCAATATTTATCTGTACAATAACGAAAAAAAATGGATAGTTGGATACGTAAATTAAATTACGTTGTTATAAGATTAGGTAACCTTTCCAAATTTTATTGGTACAAAATTATTAATTTTTCATTAACATAAATGAAAAAAAATATATATTTAAACGCATAAGAGAAAATTTTAGAAAAGACTTAATTTTGAATGATTTCTTGCTGACTGACCAGTTTTACCAACCTGGGAACCAAGTTAACCTCACGACGCCTTAGCCCGCTGGACCATCATGCTACGAACAACAGGGGACCGGTGAGTACACTGGGTCTGCCATGCTAATGTGATGACATTCGTGGCTGTGGATACTACAGGACTAATTTCAGTCTTCTCTGGTTTAGAAGACCAGTTTCACAGCCAATATACATATTAATGCATCCACAGAACAGACTGGTTCTAGATATTTGCTTCAAGTCACTTTGTTCTGTGGATGCATTAATTTGTATACTGTATAGAAAGTCTTCTCATGAGCATTAAATATCATAAGAACACACAAATGAGGTAAGAAGAAACGTTGGTATTATGAAACTAATATGAAAAAATAGATGATTCAAACTAAAGACATAGGTCCTCGAATAAGAACATATGGAAAAAACTTTAGGTTAATATGGCCACCACAAATCAGTGGAGTTATCGGCTTTTTCATCCACACGCCTTCTTGGCTGCCTTTGCTAAATTGTGGCAATAGTTATGCCAATTAAACTACAGTGCATATTGTTTTTCTTTTATTTTAGTTAACAATTTCACTTAGCCAGATTATTTATGAATCTAGTTTATACTTCTGTTAGCAATATAAAGTCTAATTTTTAATTAACATAGGTAATAAAATATCTAAGGAAACGATGCAGATGATACGTTCAAAAATTAACGCAATAATATTTCTTTCGAAAATTTCTGGATCATATAGGAGTTTGGGAAAGTGATATAACTGAGGAAGCTGCAGATCCTAATGAGAACAATCTTTTGTTATGGCACAACACCCAATGGAAACCCAATATTGCTGCTACACTAACCTCACTGGAGCACAAAGGAAGCCCAGTGTCTGTCTCCCCCTTCCCACACACACAATTCTCTCTCTCTCTCTCTCTCTTCTCTCTCTCTCTCTCTCTCTCTCTCTCTCTCTCTCTCTCTCTCTCTCCTCTCATTTACTGTTGGTCGTATTCAACTGTACATACTGTTTATTACTGGACCTACAAGTGTCCACTCCACAGAGTGGGCAGTGATTAGAATAATGCTTCGTATTTGAAGGGCAAATCTAACCAGTTTCTGAATGACTAAATTGACGTAACGCTATCAACTGAAGGGAAAGACTATTTCAGTGTTCCACCACTCTGCAGAAAAAAAAAAATTGAACAGTATTGCTTGCTACAGAGTTTCTTACCAATGGTTGCGTAATTGTTTCACTTTGATCTTCAAAGAATATTAGTAACTGCAAAATTCATTATTTTGTACAAGTCCAAAATGAAGCTCATTGTCCATTCTGAGTGCTTCGGCAGCCTGTCCAGGTCTGTTTAGACACTTAGTCACAGATATTGCACGAACTATGTAACTTTGAATGTAAGCACATTTCCAGCCCATATGAAAACCAGACTGTCCAAGGTCTGGTCCCTGAAGGGCCATTCTCTTCCTATTTCGCTATGCATGGTTTGAGTTCCGTCGTGGGGCAGTGATCCTCGGAACAATCAGTAAAGAAAAAAAATCAATTATCCTTTTGAAAGGTTAGTATTAACATCATCACGAACCCCATCATCATCACCTTCGTTCCCGTCATCATTCCCATCAACATAAATTTTAACATACAATCCCAAATCAACAATAGAGTTTACACAACTAATTCAAGCTAGCCTTGGATGTTCGGACATGTAATATTATGCTATAAAAACTGATTGGCTGACAATTATGGCTTAAAATGTTTATGAAATGTTGTTTCCAAATGCAGATCCAATTATAATGTTTTCTGAATTGGTTAAGCTTTTAACGTTCAAACTCTCTCAAATTTATTTTGCAAAACTGATATAAAAAATCGGCATTTCATTATATGAAATAAAAATGACTGATGAATCGAAGTTACTTAAAAACAAAATCTGTTTCTACAAATGGAGTACTTTTGTGCGCCTTTTTTTTTTCTTTTTTATATAACTTCCTGCAAGGTTCTCGTGTATATATTGAGAACATTTCATAAATTCAGCTTCAAATTTATAATTGTGTTGTACTGTAATTAATGAAAGATTCATATAATAATTTTCATGTGTAGTTGTTTTCTGATCAAGTTTGAGTAAACTTTTCACAAATTTTGTTTGGGTTGCCATAACTTTAGAAAACCTCTTCTGAAGGATGAAATTGTTATTGGAGAGTGAAGGTGCCGATTTACTAATTTTATATATTGAAATAGCATAGCTTTTATCTACCGTAACATAACTTATAAAGAGAACTCCTTCTCAGAGGCTTTACTCACCTAGTGAGCTGATGCATCTTGCAAGGAGGGAAGTATTCAATAATGTTTTACATTGTGGCTGCATATTAACATAGTTCTTAATAGAGTTAATGAATTTGGAGTAGTTGAATTCCAGGATATAAAATGGAGAATAACAAGTCTATTAAACAAAATCTTTTTTCAGGCAATAACTGAAGAATGTTTGTTTTTATCAACATCGCACTTTAAACGCTACTATTCTGCGTATATAGTAGCTATTTTATAAGGTAGGTTTATTACTGAGTATTCTCGGACGTGTCTTGGGTAAAGACAACTAAGTATCTGGCAAGTCTCGTGCCAGCTCAAGCCGTGTGCAGCTCAAGCAGTGTGACAGGTACGCTACACACAACAGTATTGATTACGCCATGTCCCTATGCAAGGTGTCGCTCCAGTCTCAACACTACCTTAGTCTTGTTCACATATTCCCTGCCTATATTCATTGGTTCTAAGATAGACTGCCACTTATTGATAAAGCAGGCTGAGATTGAATTCGTCTTCCAGCCAGTGAAATTCTGCATTTACAAAGGCTAGAGGGTATAATGGTGAAGACGGACGTTAACAAGTTAGTGTGTACCAACAATCAAACCTATTACAGCACTAGCTCGTTGAACCGGGTTTCCACAGTTGTTTGTTATTCTTGTGCGCTCATGGTTGCTGCTGTTTTTCTTCAGGTACATATTCTCTCCTCTTTGACAGTTTTATTTAGACGTGTCATGTCTTTTTGCAAACATTTGGAACCTTGAGGGTCCAGTAGAACTTAGTTAAGTTGTATGGACTTAAAACTCTACATTTACCACAAAGGATTTAGAAAAAAAGTACTTAAATTTGACATAGATGTCCATCCCTCTTCTCCTACAGAGGCTTAAGTATGGACTAATACTAATAACATTTCATTATTGTACTCAACTGCCTTTAAACATGTGAGATTAAGATTTTTTTAATGCTAGTTATCAATTACTCCTTGAGTTATACTGATATAAATCCTACAGAAATTGCCATATCAAGATGCGCATATTCAACATGGCAAAAAAGTGTACTACATACTCAATTCTAAAATTATCCAGTTGCCAAGAATGATACTTTCATTCTAGAAAAACAAAATGTTGCAACAATCCCTCCACTTGCTACGGTTGCGTCCATTAGAGGGGCGGATTACCGAATTCGTGTATACTGTCGCAGAATGCGCACCCAGCCCAAATCATCTAGTTACTATTAAATGTAGATAATTCGCATATCGATAAAGATGATGATGGGTGATGATTATGAGATGGTATGAATAATAATGAACCTAATAGAATTATTTTGAGCAACCCTGATAATGAAGATGGAGATTATTTTGTGATAGTGGCGATGCATATAATGATGAATATATGAATTTTGTGATAATTATGATGGAAATGGCTTGAATTATAATGAATAAGATAATTATGGAGATGGAGATGCTGTTATCATTTTAAATTACTTTAAAACACAAGAGGTCGAACCTCATTCAGGTGCCAGAGAAGCAATTCAGGTGTCAGGTAGAAAGTGGGATGATAAATATCACTTTTCCACAACCTCGACTACTTAACGTTTCCCAGGATCTAGCCTGTGATCCGGTAGTGGTTGTGTGGTGTTTCCAGGTCTAGCCTGGTGATCCGTAGTGTTGTGGTGGTGTTTCCCAGGTCTACTGTGATCCGGTATGGTGTGTGGTGTTTCCCAGGTCTAGCCTGTGATCCGGTAGTGGTTGTGTGGTGTTTCCCAGGTCTAGCCTGTGATCCGGTAGTGGTTGTGTGGTGTTTCCCAGGTCTAGCCTGTGATCCGGTAGTGGTTTAGTGTGGTTTTCCCAGGTTCCTAGCCTGTGATCCGGTAGTGGTTGTGTGGTGTTTCCCAGGTCTAGCCTGTGATCCGGTAGTGTTGTGTGGTGTTTCCCAGGTCTAGCCTGTGATCCGGTAGTGGTTGTCTGGTGTTTCCCAGGTCTACCCTGTACCATAGTGGTTGTGTGGTTTTTCCCAGGTCGCCTGTGATCCTAGTGGTTGTGTGTGTTTCCCCAGGTCTAGCCTGTGATCCGGTAGTGTTGTGTGGTGTTTCCCAGGTCTAGCCTGTGATCCGGTAGTGTTGTGTGGTGTTTTTCCTCCCAGTTCTAGCCTGTGATCCGGTAGTGTGTTGTGTGGTGTTTTCCCAGTCTAGCCTGTGATCCGGTAGGTGGTTGTGTGTGGTTCCCAGGTATAGCCTGTGTTCCGGTAAGTGGTTGTGTGTGTTTCCGCAGGTCTAGCCTGTGATCCGGTAGTGGTTGTGTGGTGTTTCCCAGGTCTAGCCTGTGATCCGGTAGTGGTTGTGTGGTGTTTCCCAGGTCTAGCCTGTGATCCGTAGTGTTGTGTGGTGTTTCCCAGTCTAGCCTGTGATCCAGTAGTGGTTTGTGTGTTTCCCAGGTCTAGCCTGTGATCCGGTAGTGGTTGTGTGGTGTTTCCCAGGTCTAGCCTGTGATCCGGTAGTGGTTGTGTGGTGTTTCCCAGGTCTAGCCTGTGATCCGGTAGTGGTTGTGTGGTGTTTCCCAGGTCTAGCCTGTGATCCGGTAGTGGTGTGTGGTGTTTCCCAGTCCTAGCCTGTGATCTCGTAGTGGTTTGTGTGTTTTCCAGGTCTATCCTGTGATCCGGTAGTGGTTGTGTGGTGTTCTCCCAGTCTATGCCTGTGATCCGGTAGTGGTTGTGTGGTGTTTCCCAGGTCAAGCCTGGATCCGGTAGTTTGTGTGGTGTTTCCCAGTCCCTAGCCCTGGATCCGGTAGTGTTGTTGTGGTGTTTCCCAGGTCTAGCCCTGTATCCGGTAGTGTTGTGTGGTGTTTCCCATTCTAGCCTGTGATCCGGTAGTGGTTGTGTGGGTGTTTCCCAGGTCTAGCCTGTGATCCGGTAGTGGTTGTGTGGTGTTTCCCAGGTCTAGCCTGTGATCCGGTAGTGGTTGTGTGGTGTTTCCCAGTCTAACCGTGATCCGGTAGTGTTGTGTGGTGTTTCCCAGGTCTAGCCTGTGACCGTAGTGTTTGTGTGGTGTTTCCAGGTCTAGCCTGTGATCCGTAGTGGTGTGTGGTGTTTCCCAGGGTCTAGCCTGTGATCCGTAGTGGTTGTGTGTGTTTCCCAGGTCTAAGCCTAGTGATCCGGTCGTGGTTGTGTGGTGTTTTTCCCAGGTCTAGCCTGTGATCAGGTAGTGTTAGTGTTGGTGTTTCCCAGTCTTGCCTTGATTCCGGAGTGGTTGTGTGGTGTTTCCAGGTCTAAGTCCTGTGATCCGGTAGTGGTTGGTGGTGTTTCCCAGGTCTAGCCTTGATACCGGTAGTGGTTTGGTGTGGGTGTTTCCCAGGTCCTAGCCGTGATCCGGTAGTGGTTTGTGGTGTTTCCCAGGTCTAACCTGTGGATCCGTAGTGTTGTGGGTGTTTCTCCAGTCTAGCCTGTGATCCGGTCAGTGGTTGTGTGTGTTTTCCCAGTCTAGCCGTGATCCGGTAGTGGTTGTGTGGTGTTTCCAGGTCTAGCCTGTGATCACCAGTTAGTGCTGTGTGGGTGTTTTCCCAGGTCTAGCCTGTATCCGGTAGTGTTGTGTGGTGTTTCCCAGGTCCTAGCCTGTGATCCGGTAGTGGTTGTGTGGTGTTTTCCCAGTCTAGCCATGTGTCCAGTAGTGGTTGTGTGGTGTTTCCCAGGCTAGCCTGTATCCGGAAGTGGTTTGTGTGGTGTTTCCCAGTCTAGCCTGTGATCCGGTAGTGGTTGTGTTGGTGTTTCCCAGGTCTAGCCTGTGATCCGGTAGTGGTTGTGTGGTGTTTCCCAGGTCTAGCCTGTGATCCTGTAGTGGTTGTGTGGTGTTTCCCAGGTATAAAGCCTGTATCCGGTATTGGTTGTTGGTGTTTCCCAGTCTAGCCCTGGATCCGGTAGGGTTGTGTGTGTTTTCCCAGGTCTACTGTGATCCGGTAGTGGTGTGGTGTGTGTCCAGGTTCTAGCCTGTGATCCGGTAGTGTTGTGTGGTTTTCCCAAGGTCTAGTCCTGTTGATCCAGTAGTGGTTGTGTGGTGTTTTCCCAGGTCTAGCCTTGATCCGTAGTGGTTGTGTGTGTTTCCCAGGTCTAGCCTGTGATCCAGTAGTGGTGTGTGGTGTTTTCCCATCTACCCGTGATCCGGTAGTGGTTGGTGGTGTTTCCAGGTCTTAGCCTGTGATCTTCCAGTAGTGGTTGTGTGGTGTTTCCCAGTCAGCCTGGATCCGTAGTGGTGTGTGTGTTTCCCAGGTCTAGCCTGTGATCCGTAGTGTTGTGTGGTGTTTCCCAGGTCTAGCCTGTGGATCCATAGTGTTGTGTGGTGTTTCCCAGTCTAGCCTGTGATCCGGTAGTGGTTGTGTGGTGTTCTCCCAGGGTCTAGCCTGTGATCCGGTATAGTTTGTGGTGTTCCCAGGTCTAGCCTGTGATCCATAGGTGTTTGTGTGGGTGTTCCCCAGGTCTAGCCTGTGATCCGTAGTGGTGTGTGGTGTTTCCCGGGTCTAGCCTGTGATCCGTAGGTGTTGTGTGGTGTTCCCCCCAGGTCTAGCCTGTGATCCGGTAGTGGTTGTGTGGTGTTTCCCAGGTCTAGCCTGTGATCCGGTAGTGGTTGTGTGGTGTTTCCCAGGTCTAGCCTGTGATCCGGTAGAGGCGGGGGGGGGGGGGGGGGGGGGGGGGGGGGGGGGGGGGGGGGGGGGGGGGGGGGGGGGGGGGGGGGTGTTGTGTGGTGTTTTCCTCCCAGGTCTAGCCTGTGATCCAGTATAGGTTTGTGGTGTTTCCCAGGTCTATGCCTGTGATCAGGTAGTGGTTTGTGTGGGTTTTCCCAGGTCATAGCCGTGATCCAGTAGTGGTTGTGTGGTGTTTCCCAGGTCTAGCCTGTGATCCGGTAGTGGTTGTGTGGTGTTTCCCAGGTCTAGCCTGTGATCCGGTAGTGGCTGTGTGGTGTTTCCCAGGTCTAGCCTGTGATCCGGTAGTGGTTGTGTGGTGTTTCCCAGGTCTAGCCTGTGATCCGGTAGTGGTTGTGTGGTGTTTCCCAGGTCTAGCCTGTGATCCGGTAGTGGTTGTGGTTGTGTTTCCCAGGTCCTGCCTGTGAATCCGGTAGTGGTTGTGTGGTGTTTCCCGCAGGTCTAGAGCCTGTTGACCGGTAGTGGCTGTGTGGTGGTTTCCCAGGTCTACCCGTGATCCAGTGTGTTGTGTGGTGTTTCCCAGTCTAGCCTGTGATCCGTAGTGTTGTGTGGTGGTTTTCTCCCAGGTCTAGTAGCCTGTGGATCCGTAGTGGTTGTGTGTTTTCCCAGGTCAGCCTGTGATCCGGTAGTGGTTGTGTGGTGTTTCCCAGGTCTAGCCTGTGATCCGGTAGTGGTTGTGTGGTGTTTCCCAGGTCTAGCCTGTGATCCGGTAGTGGTTGTGTGGTGTTTCCCAGGTCTAGCCTGTGATCCGGTAGTGGTTGTGTGGTGTTTCCCAGGTCTAGCCTGTGATCCGATAGTGGTTGTGTGGTGTTTCCCAGGTCTAGCCTGTGATCCGGTAGTGGTTGTGTGGTGAGTTTCCCAGGTCTAAGCTGTGATCCGGTAGTGGTTTTGTGTGTGGTTTCCCGTCTAGCCTGTGATCCGGTAGTGGTTGTGTGGTGTTTCCCAGGTCTAGCCTGTGATCCGGTAGTGGTTGTGTGGTGTTTCCCAGGTCTAGCCTGTGATCCAGTAGTGGTTGTGTGGTGTTTCCCAGGTCTAGCCTGTGATCCGGTAGTGGTTGTGTGGTGTTTCCCAGGTCTAGCCTGTGATCCGGTAGTGTTGTGTGGTGTTTCCCAGGTCTAGTCCGGTGATCCGGTAGTGGTATGTGAGGTCGTTTCCCAGGGTCTAGCCTGTGATCCGTAGTGGATGTGTGGGTGTTGCCCAGGTCCTAAACCTGTGATCCGGTAGGGTTTGGGTGTTTCCCCGGTCTAGCCTGTGATCCGGTAGTGGTTGTGTGGTGTTCCCAGGTCTATGCCTGTTGATCCAGTAGTGGTTGTGTGGTGTTTCCCAGGTCTAGCCTGTGATCCGGTAGTGGTTGTGTGGTGTTTCCCAGGTCTAGCCTGTGATCCGGTAGTGGTTGTGTGGTGTTTCCCAGGTCTAGCCTGTGATCCGGTAGTGGTTGTGTGGTGTTTCCCAGGTCTAGCCTGTGATCCGGTAGTGGTTGTGTGGTGTTTCCCAGGTCTAGCCTGTGATCCGGTAGTGTTGTGTGGTGTTTCCCAGGTCTAGCCTGTGATCCGGTAGTGTTGTGTGGTGTTTCCCAGGTCTAGCCTGTGATCCGGTAGTGGTTGTGTGGTGTTTCCCAGGTCTAGCCTGTGATCCGGTAGTGGTTGTGTGGTGTTTTCCCAGTCTAGCCTGTGAATCCAGTATGGTTGTGTGGTGTTGTTCCCAGGTCTAGCCTGTGATCGGTAGTGTCTGTGTGGTGTTTCCCAGGTCTAGCCTGTGATCCGGTAGTGTTGTGTGGTGTTTCCTCGGTCTAGCCTGTGATCCGGTAGTGGTTGTGTGGTGTTTCCCAGGTCTAGCCAGTGATCCGGTAGTGGTTGTGTGGGTGTTTCCCAGGTCTAAGCCTGTGACCTGGTGTGTTTGTGTGGTGTTTTTCCCAGGTCCTAGGCCTGTGATCCGGTAGTGGTTGGTGGGTTGTTTCCAGGTCTAGCCTGTGATCCGTAGATGGTTGTGTGGTGTTTCCAGGTCTACCTGTGATCCGTAGTGGATTGTGTGGTGTTTCCCAGTCTAGCCTTTGATCCTAAGTGGGTTGTGTGGTGTTTCCCAGGTCTACCTGTGAATCCGGTAGTGGTTGTGTGGTGTGTCCCAGGTGTAGCCCTGTGATCCTGTTTGGCCGTAGTGGTTGTGTGGTGTTTTCCCACAGGTCTAGCCTGTGTTCCGGTAGTGGGTTGGTGGTGTTTTCCCAGTCTAGCCTGTGATCCGGTAGTGGTTGTGAGGTGTTTCCAGGTCTAGCCTGTGATCCGGTAAGTGTTGTGTGGTGTTTTTCCCAGGTCTAGCCTGTGGATCCGGTAGTTGTTGTGTGGTTTTCCCCAGTCTAGCCTGTGATCGGTATGGTTGTGAGGTGTTTCCCAGATCTAGCCTGTTTGGATCCGTAGTGGTTGTGTGGTGTTTCCCAGTCTAGCCTGTGATCCGGTAGTGGTTGTGTGGTGTTTCCAGGTCTAAGCCTGTTGATCCGTAGTGTTGTGGGGTGTTTCCCAGTCTAGCCTGGATCCGTAGTGGTTGTGTGGTGTTTCCACAGTCTAGAGCCTGTGATCCGGTAGTGGTTGTGTGGTGTTTCCCAGGTCTAGCCTGTATCCGGTATGTTGTGTGGTGTTTCCCAGTCTAGCCTGTGATCCTACAAGTGGTTGTGTGGTGTTTTTTTCCTCCCATCTAGTAGCCTGTATCCGGTAGTGTTGTGGTGGTGTTTCCCAGTCTAAGCCTGTGATCCGTAGTGGTTGTGTGGTGTTCCCAGGTCAGCCCTGTGATCCGGTAGTGGTTGTGTGGTGTTTCCCAGGTCTAGCCTGTGATCCGGTAGTGGTTGTGTGGTGTTTCCCAGGTCTAGCCTGTGATCCGGTAGTGGTTGTGTGGTGTTTCCCAGGTCTAGCCTGTGACCCGGTAGTGGTTGTGTGGTGTTTCCCAGGTCTAGCCTGTGATCCGGTAGTGGTTGTGTGGTGTTTCCCAGGTCTAGCCTGTGATCCGGTAGTGGTTGTGTGGTGTTTCCCAGGTCTAGCCTGTGATCCGGTAGTGGTTGTGTGGTGTTTCCCAGGTCTAGCCTGTGATCCGGTAGTGGTTGTGTGGTGTTTCCCAGGTCTAGGCCTGTGATCCGTAGTGGTTGTGTGGTGTTTCCCAGTCAGCCTTGATCCGTAGTGTTGTTGTGTTTTCCCCAGAGTCTAGAGCCTGTGTCTCGGTAGTGGATGTGTGTGTTTCCTCCCAGTCTAGGCCTGTGATCCGGTAGTGTTGTGTGTGGTTTCCCAGGTCTAGGCCTGTGATCCGGTAGTGTTGTGTTGTTTCCCAGTCTAGCACTGTAAATCCGGTAGTGGTTGTGTGGTGTTTCCAGGTCTAGCCTGTGAATCCGGTAGTGGTTGGTGGTGTATCCCAGGTCCTTATCGCTGTGATCCGTAGTGTTGTTGTGTGTTTCCCAGGTCTAGCCTTGATCCGGTAGTGGTTGTGTGGTGTTTTCCCAGGTCTAGCCTGTGATCCGGTAGTGGTTGTGTGGTGTTTCCCAGGTCTAGCCTGTGATCCGGTAGTGGTTGTGTGGTGTTTCCCAGGTCTAGCCTGTATCCGGTAGTGGTTTGTGTGGTTTCCAGGTCTAGCCTTGATCCGGTAGTGGTTGTGTGGTGTTTCCCAGGTCTAGGCCTGTGATCCGGTAGTGGGTTGTGTGGTGTTTCCTCAGGTCCTAAGCCTGTGATCCGGTAGTGGTTGTGTGGTGTTTCCCAGGTCTAGCCTGTGATCCGGTAGTGGTTGTGTGGTGTTTCCCAGGTCTAGCCTGTGATCCGGTAGTGGTTGTGTGGTGTTTCCCAGGTCTAGCCTGTGATCCGGTAGTGTTGTGTGGTGTTTCCCAGGTCTAGCCTGTGATCCGGTAGTGGTTGTGTGGTGTTTCCCAGGTCTAGCCTGTGATCCGGTATGTTGTGGGGTGTTTTCCCAGTCTAGAGCCTGTGATCCCGTAGTGGTTGTGTGGTGTTTCCCAGGTCTAGCCTGTGATCCGGTAGTGGTTGTGTGGTGTTTCCCAGTTCTAGCCTGTGATCCGGTAGTGGTTGTGTGGTGTTTCCCAGGTCTAGCCTGTGATCCGGTAGTGGTTGTGTGGTGTTTCCCAGGTCTAGCCTGTGATCCGGTAGTGGTTGTGTGGTGTTTCCCAGGTCTAGCCTGTGATCCGGTAGTGGTTGTGTGGTGTTGTTCCCAGGTCTAAGCTGTGATCCCGGTAGTGGTTGTGTGGTGTTTCCCAGGTCTAGCCTGTGATCCGGTAGTGGTTGTGTGGTGTTTCCCAGGTCTAGCCTGTGATCCGGTAGTGGTTGTGTGGTGTTTCCCAGGTCTAGCCTGTGATCCGGTAGTGGTTGTGTGGTGTTTCCCAGGTCTAGCCTGTGATCCGGTAGTGGTTGTGTGGTGTTCCCAGGCTAAAGCCTGTGATCCGTAGTGGTTGTGTGGTTGTCGCACTTCTAAAACTTCATATTGAAATCTTTCAGAACAAAAATAACTGAAATTACTCGGATTTAAACCGAGAAGGGTTGATCCATGAGCAACAGTTTAGTTTGCCCATAAATGCTTGCCCTATATGATACCGTATGGGGGTCGGGGTCGAGTCTTAGCCACTTGGCTCACCCCTCTAATTTTTCGCTTCCAAATTTTACTCTCACCTAACCCTGCGGGCATTGTCGTACCTACTCATTAAAATTGGTGTATAGACCTACCTTGACATCTACTTTGCTGGTGTTATTTCACTTCCATACTACCCGGAGGCTGCAGAAATAATTCCTGACCTCTGGAAGGAGACTTGTCTAAGGTTCTCACTGCAAAAACAACTCCGATTAGAATCTCGACCGTTCTCAGTATGTTGTTTGACTTAATACAAAACGTTTCCATGGATGCATTATATATATATATATATATATATATATATATATATATATATATATATATATATATATAATATATATATATATATATATATATATATATATATATATATATATGTGTGTGTGTGTGTGTGTTACTCACCTAGTTACTCACCTAGCTGAGGTTGCGGGGGTCGAGTCCGAGCTCCTGGCCCCGCCTCTTCACTGATCGCTACTAGGTCACTTCCCTGAGCCGTGAGCTTTATCATACCTCTGCTTAAAGCTATGTATGGATCCTGCCTCCACTACATCGCTTCCCAAACTATTCCACTTACTGACTACTCTGTGGCTGAAGAAATACTTCCTAACATCCCTGTGATTCATCTGTGTCTTTAGCTTCCAACTGTGTCCCCTTGTTACTGTGTCCAATCTCTGGAACATCCTGTCTTTGTCCACCTTGTCAATTCCTCTCACTATTTTGTATGTTGTTATCATGTCCCCCTATCTCTCCTGTCCTCCAGTGTCGTCAGGTTGATTTCCCTTAACCTCTCCTCGTAGGACATACCTCTTAGCTCTGGGACTAGTCTTGTTGCAAACCTTGCACTTTCTCTAGTTTCTTTACGTGCTTGGCTAGGTGTGGGTTCCAAACTGGTGCCGCATACTCCAATATCGGCCTAACATACACGGTGTACAGGTCCTGAATGATTCCTTATTAAGATGTCGGAATGCTGTTCTGAGGTTTGCTAGGCGCCCATATGCTGCAGCAGTTATTTGGTTGATGTGCGCTTCAGGAGATGTGCCTGGTGTTATACTCACCCCAAGATCTTTTTCCTTGAGTGAGGTTTGTAGTCTCTGACCCCCTAGACTGTACTCCGTCTGCGGCCTTCTTTGCCCTTCCCCAATCTTCATGACTTTGCACTTGGTGGGATTGAACTCCAGGAGCCAATTGCTGGGCCAGTTCTGCAGCCTGTCCAGATCCCTTTGTAGTTCTGCCTGGTCTTCGATCGAGTGTATTCTTTCTCATCAACTTCACGTCATCTGCAAACAGGGACACCTCAGAGTCTATTCCTTCCGTCATGTCGTTCACAAATACCAGAAACAGCACTGGTCCTAGGACTGACCCCTGCGGGACCCCGCTGGTCACAGGTGCCCACTCTGACACCTCGCCACGTACCATGACTCGCTGCTGTCTTCCTGACAAGTATTCCCTGATCCATTGTAGTGCCTTCCCCGTTATCCCTGCTTGGTCCTCCAGTTTTTGCACCAATCCTTGTGTGGAACTGTGTCAAACGCCTTCTTGCAGTCCAAGAAAATGCAATCCACCCACCCTCTCTCTCTTGTCTTACTGCTGTCACCATGTCATAGAACTCCAGTAGGTTTGTGACACAGGATTTCCCGTCCCTGAAACCATGCTGGCTGCTGTTGATGAGATCATTCCTTTCTAGGTGTTCCACCACTCTTCTCCTGATAATCTTCTCCATGATTTTGCATACTATACATGTCAGTGACACTGTGTGTGTGTGTGTGTGTGTGTGTGTGTGTGTCGTGCCGAATAGGCAGAACTTGCGATCTTGGCTTAAATAGCAACGCTCATCTTGCTATATAGGACAAGTGAAAATTTGTGTATGCAATAATTTCGCCAAAATCCTTCTGAACCTAACGAAAAAAATCTAAAATACATTTAGTTGGGTTAGGCTAAAATAAATTGCTCTTGTTATAATAAGGTTAGGTAAGTGTTCTAGTTTAATTTTTGGTTGCAAAAATTAAATTTTTACATCAACATTAATGAAAATATATATCTTTAAACGTACAAGAGAAAATTTTAGAAAGGACTTCATTTTAAATGAGTTCTTGCTAATTGACCAGTTTCAAATTCGGCACGGACATTATAATATATATATATATATATATATATATATTATATATATATATATTATATATATTATATATATATATATTAATATATATTATATATATATATAAAAAATATATATATATATATATATATATATATATAGGGTTATGACAGAGTGGATAGGGGGCAATGTGGCAGAGTGGTTGAGGTGTCTGGTGTAGGAGTAGGTTACTGGAAAGCAGTGAAGAGTTTTTACTGAGGATAGTGAGGCTCAAGTTTAGGTATGTAGGAAAGAGGAAATTATTTCCCAGTAAATAGGCCTTAGACAAGATGTGTGATGTCACCGTGGTTGTTTAATATATTATAGATGGGGTTGTAAGAGAAGTAAATGCGTGGGTTTCGGCAAGAGGCGTGGAGTTAAAAGATAAAGAATCCACACACAAAGTGGGGAGTGGTCACAGTGCTCTGTGCTGATGGACACTTGTGCTCTTTGGGAGATTCTGAAGAGAAAGTTGCAGATGATTGTGGATGAATTTGGGCTAGGGTGTGCAAAGAAAGAAAATTAAAGGGAATAAGGAAAGAGTAAGGTTATGAGGATAACAAAAAGATTAGGTGATGAAAGCATTGAATATCAGATTGGAGGAGAGAGAGTATGGGAGGAGCGTGAAACGTTATTAGAGATTTGGGACTGTGGAGTCTGTGTTCAGCGGATGGGTCTATGAAAGATGAGATGAATCATAGAATTGATGAGGAAAAAGAAGTGAGTGGTGCACTTAGGAGTCTATGTGAGACAAGAACTTTGTCCTTGGAGGCAAAGAGGGGAATGTATGAGAGTATAGTTTTACCAACGCTCTTATATGGGTGTGAAGCGTGGGGTGATGAATGTTGCAGCGAGGAGAAGGCTGGACGGCACGTGGAGATGTCATTGTTCTGAGGGCATATGTGTGGTGTGGAATATAATGCAGAAGAATTCGAGTTTGGAGTTAGGAGGAGGTGCGGGATTACCAAAACTGTTGTCCAAGAGGGTCTGAGGAAGGGTTTGTTGAGGTGGTTCGGACATGTAGATGAGAATGGAGCGAAACAGATGACTTCAAGAGTGTATCAGTCTGTAGTGGAAGTGAAGGAGCGGGGTAGGGTGAAAAAACCAAACATATAACTTAAACCAATTTTGCGTCGGCCTAGGAGAATGGTTGGAGGGAGGGGGGTAAGGAGGTTTTGTGTGCGAGGGGCTTGGACTTCCAGCAGGCATGCATGAGCGTGTTTGATAGGACGAGAATGGAGACAAATGGGTTTTTAATCTTGACGTTGCTTGTTGGAGTGTGAGCAAAGTACATTTTTGAAGGGATTCAGGGAAACGGCAGGCCGGACTTGAGTCCTGGAGATGGGAAGCTACAGTCCCTGCACTCTGAAGGAGGGGGGGTGTTTATGTGCCAGTTTAAAAACTGTAAGCACCCTTCTGGCAATGAGTGATGGAGTGAATGATGGTGAAGTTTTTCTCTTTCCGGGGCCACCCTGCCTTGGTTGGGGACTCGGCCAGTGGTGATAATAAATAAATATATATATAATATATATATATATTATATATATATATATATATATATATATATATATATATAATACTATATATATATATATATACATGTATATATTATATATATGTATATATATATTATATATATGCATTATATATATATATATGTGTGTGTGTTGCGTGTGTGTGTGTGTGTGTGTGTGTGTGTCGTGTGTGTGTGTGTGTGTGTGTGTGTGTGTTTGTGTGTGTGGTGTCGTTGTTGTGTGTATACATGAATCTAGCAACTGTCCTGTGTCCCTTTGACTTTTTCTGTAGATCAAAGGCAGTGATTCATAGGGTGACTGTTCTTTTTTCAGAATGTTATGTTCATTGCTTTTGAAGGATCAAATAACTAAACGCAATTCCACTCTTCTGTGTCGTGTGGTATCCAGTACCTAACTGTTGGTGCACGGTTTCCTCCAGGCTTTCTGGTATAGGTATTCGTTTTTGCTACTGACAAACAATTTAAATTGAATTGCTTAAGACCCTCGCAAACTTCTTTGTACGTTTTAGCTACGGAATTTTTTTTTCCCTCTCTCTTTTTTATAGCGTATTTTTACTGTCATACTTTTCTGATGTGTTTCTCAGGCCCCCCCCCCCCCCCCCCCCCCCCCGCCCCCCCCCCCCCCCCCCCCTATTTCATTTCAAAGTTTGGCTTTTGACGCTATGTCATTTCTTAAGTGTTGGTCAGTCTCTTTCCTTCACCAGTGAATTCTAATTGTGTCTCTTCCCTCTCTGGAGGAAAACGATATGGAAACATCGACAGTATTAATGCGTCCCTCTAGGGACAACGTTTTCGTCACCCACTGGGTTTCTTTTCGGCTGTTATAAGCTTTCAGAAATTTTTTTTCATGGGTTTTTGAACATTTTCTATTTTTTATTCAGGCATCTTGAAATCATGGGCTCCACTTTCTCTCTGCTTATTTCCTTCTTTCTTCTGGATATGATGTTCCACTCTATCCTCTTTGAATTTTTCAGTGAGGGTACTTTCACCATCTCATTCAAAAACTTTCCATTCAGTTTCCTTTCTCCGAAATGTATTCAGGAACTCTCTCATCCTTCAGAGGTTCCCTTCTGAAATCTAGATCTCGTTCCCTCTTCCATTACTTCCTCCATTGTTTAATTCCACGAAGTGTTCATAGATGATCACTGTATGGTCTCTGACACCCAAAATATTCTCATATTCTGTTTCACAGTATAGTTGATGGTAAATACCAGCTTCCGTGTGTTGTGTGTGTGTGTGTGTGTGTGTGTGTGTGTGTGTGTGTGTGTGTGTGTGTGTGTGTTGTGTGTTGTGTGTGTGGTGTATGTGTGTGTGTGTGTGTGTGTGTGTGTGTGTGTGTGTGTGTGTGTTTGTGTGTGTGTGTGTGTGTGTGTGTATGTGTGTATGTGTGTGTGTGTGTATGTGTGTGTGTGTCGTAGTGTGTGTGTATGTGTGTGTGTGTGTGTGTGGTGTCGTGTGTGTGTGTGTGTGTGTGTGTGTTGTTACTCAGTTGTGGTTGCAGGGGTCGAGATCACAGCTCCCGGACCCGCCTCTTTGGCTGGTCGGCTACTAGGTCACTCTTATCTGTCGCCATGAGCTTTTTCATACCTATTTTTAAAGCTGTGTTATGGATCCTGGCCTCCACTACATTCACTTCCCTGATTATTAAATTCCTGACAACTCTGTTGATTGAAGGAAAATACTTCCAACATCCCTGTGATTCATCGGAATCTCAGCCTCTAACTGTTTTCCCCTTGTTGCGGGTTCCCATCTCTAGAACATCCTCTCTCTCTCTCACCTTGCCGATTCCTCTCAGTATTTTATATATCGTTATCATATCCCCCATTTCTCCTGTCTCCAGTGACGTTACGGTCGATTTTCCCCTAACCTCTATTCGTGGGACCATGCCCTTAGCTCCAGGCAGTAGTCTTGTTGAAAACCTTTGCACTTTAATTCCTTACGTGCTTGTGGAGGTGTAGGTTCTAAACTGGTGCCTGCCTATTCCAATAAAGGGCCTAACTCACATGGTGTATAGGTCTTGAACGATATCTTTATTGAGATGTTGGATTGATGTGCTCCTCTATGTGCCCAGAGTATATTACTCACCAAGATCCTTTTCCTTGGAGTGAGAATTGCCAGACTCTAACCCCCCCCTACCTTGTATTCCGTTTGCGGTTTTCTTTGCCCTTCCCCAATCTTCATGACTCTTTGCACTTGGTGGGGTTTGAACTTCAGAAGCCAGTTGCTGGACAGGCCTGCAGCCTGTCAGCAACCATCTCCATAATCATCACCCATCATCCTCTTTACTCGATGTGCGAATAAATTCCACATTTAAAAACTAACTAGATGTATTTGGGGGTCGTGCGATTCTGCGACAGGTACACCCGAATTCGGTAATCCAGCCCCTCTAATGGGACGCAACCGTAGCAGTGGAGGGTTGTTGGCAACATTTTGTTTTCCTAGAATGAAAGGTATCATTCTTGGCAACATGGATAATTTTGAATGGAAGTTTGTAGTCACTTTTTTTGCCATGTTGAATATGCCTATCTTGAATTGCAATTTTGTAGGATTATATCAGTATCACTCAAGGAGTAATTGAAACTTTGCATGAAAATAAATCTTAATCTCACCATGTAAGGCAAGTGAGTACAATATAGAAACTGTTGTAAGAAGAGGGATGGACATCTTCAGTCCAATTTAAAACTACTTCTAAAGACCATTGTGTAAATGTCCCTTTGTAGATCCTTTCTGCTCTCTTCCTATTGAATTCATCATATCAGCTGCAAACAGGGACATTTCGAGTCTATTCCTTTCGTTCATGTCGTTCACATATATCAGAAACAGCACTGGTCATAGGAATGACATTGTTGAAAACCCGCTCGTTCACAGTCGCCACTCTGACATCTCGTCACGTCCATACTCGCTGTTGTCAATCCCGCCTGACAGGTATCCTGATCCATTGAGTGCCTTCCCTGTTATCCCTGCTTAGTCCTCTAGCTTCTGTACTAATCTCTTGGTGGAACTATGTCAAACGCCTTCTACCCAGACCCCCCCCCAAAAAAAAAAAAAAAAACGCAATCTACCCACTCCTCTTCTCTCTTGTATTTATGCTGTCACCCCTGTATAGAACTCCAGTAGGTGAGTGACACAGGATTTCCCATCCCTGAAACCGTGCTTGTTGTCATTGATAAGCTCTTTCATTTCTTTTTTTTTCCACCACTCTTCTGGATTTTGCATACTATACATTTTTTTGTGACAAGGGTCTATATTTAATACTTCGTGTCTGTCTCCTTTTTTTAAAAAATTGGGGCTACATTTTTCGGGCTTCCATACCTCAGGTATCCTCTGTTTCGGTAGAGGTTGAAAGTTTTAAAAGGTTTCCCCAAACGCCTTGCTCCCCCTCTCGGACTCAGTTATCGGCGCCATCGCCTTTAAGGCATTTCTCGCTGAGCAGCCCCTTCACTTCTTTCTCGGTTGTGTGTATTGTGTCCAACACTTGATGGTGCACCCCACTTCTCCATCTTTCTGGAGTCCCTTCTGTCTCCTCTGTGAACATTTCTTCGAATCTCATGTTGAGCTCCTCACATACTTCTCGGTTGTTTTTTGTGATCTCCCATCCTTCCTTACTCAGCCTGATTACCTGGTCCTTGACTGTTGCTCTCCTCCTGATGTGGCTGTACAACTGCTTCGGGTCAGATCTCGCTTTCGCTGCTGTCATTTTCTTATTGTCGTTTGGCCTCCCTTCTTACCTGTGCATATTCATTTCTGGTTCTACGACTGCTCTCCTTATTCTTCTGGATCGTTTGCCTTCTATACTTCTTCCATTCTCTAGCACACTTGGTTTTGTCGTCTCTACACCTTTGGATGAACCAAGGGTACAAACCTCTCTTCAGCTTCCTTGCATATTGTTGTCACATATTCCATCATCTCATTTACTGACTTCCCTGCCATTTCTCTGTCTCACTGAACCTCATTCAGAAAATTCTTCATGCCTGTGTAGTCTCCTTTCTCGTAGTTTGGTTTACATTGGGGTCCTCCCCCCTTCCTGCTTCCCTCTCCACTTGAACTCTGTGTATTCGAAGCGCAGAAGCACGTGGTCACTAGCCCCGAGGGGTTTTTCATATGTGATGTCCTCAATATCTGCTCTACTCAAAGTGAATACTAGGTCCAGTCTTGCTGGTTCATCTTCTCCTCTCTCTCTCTTGTAGTGTCCCTTACGTTTTGGTATATGAGGTTTTCCAGTACCACCTCCACCATCTTAGCCCTCCACGTTTCTGGGCCCCCATGTGGCTCTAGGTTCTCCCAGTCAAATTCCTTGTGACTGAAGTCACCCACAATCAGCAGCTTTTTTCCCTTTTCCCGGGCCCCTTCAGCTAGTGTGTCAACCATCGCTCTGTTACTTCATCATACTCTTGCATCGGCTCCTGTGTTGTGGGGGTGGGGTTATACGTTACTGCAATTACCACCTTGGGACCTCCAAACTGAAGTGTTCCTATTATGTAGTCTCTTCTCCTCTGTCTCCTCTCTCCATCTCATCAAAATCCCATTGATTTTTGATGAGCAGTGCCACTTCTCCACCCCCTGTTTTCCCTCTGTCTTTTCCTTAGGATCTGATATCCCCTTGGAAAAGGGTGGCATCTGTTATCATTCCTGGTGTGTGTGTGTTTGGTGTGTGTGTGTGTGTGTGTGTGTGTGGTGTGTGTGTGTGTTCATTCACCTTATTGTGCTCATGTAATTGTAGTTGCAGAGTTTGTCTCGGCTCCTGGCCCAGCCTCTCTGCTATCCTCTACTAGGTTCATTCTCTCCTGTCTACGATAGCCATGCCATTCCTCTTAAAAATATGTATGGATCCCGCCTTTACTTCTTCGCTCTCTAGGTTATTCCACTTCCTGAACACTCTAAGGCTAAGTACCTGTTTCCTAACATCCCTGTGATTCATAGGTGTCTAACTGCCAGCTGTTGCCTGAGACCCGCCTCTTTCTGAAACCCGTTTCTGAAACACGCTCGCTCTTTCTACCCTGTCAAATCCTTTCAGTATTTTATAAAGTCGTAATGATATTACTCCTGTTTTTCTGACCGTAATGTTAGTTTAGCTCCTCTAGTTTATCCTTAATCACACCTGCAGCTTC
>NC_069465.1:30392008-30433368 GCF_026875155.1 Cherax quadricarinatus | reverse complement strand
GGGACATCACACATCGTGTTAAGGCCTTTTTTAGGGGGAAAAAATTTCCCTTTTTCCTCATTTTAACTTAAAGCCTCACTATCCTCGTAAAAACTCTTCACTGCTTTCAGTAACCTACCTTCTACACCATACCCCGGGCCAACATTTTGCCACATTCCCCCCCTATCCACCCTGTCATACCCCTTTTTCCCAAACCCTTTAAAATACCACAAAGACCTCTTTAGCCTTATCTAAATACTGTTTACTTATATGTTTCACTGTAAACACCTGGTCCACACACCCCCTACTTTTCCTAAAGCCTCCTTGTTCATCTGCTACTCCTAATTCTTTCAATAATAACTCTACCATACACTTTACCAGGTATACTCAACAGACTTATCCCCCTATAATTTTTGCACTCTCTTTTATCCCCTTTGCCTTTATACAAAGAAACTATGCATGCTCTTTGCCAATCCCTAGGTACCTTACCCTCTTCCATACATTTATTAAATAATTGCACCAACCACTCCAAAACTATATCCCCACCTGCTTTTAACATTTCTATCTTTATCCCATCAATCCCGGCTGCCTTACCCCCTTTCGTTTTACCTACTGCCTCACGAACTTCCCCCACACTCACAACTGGCTCTTCCTCACTCCTACAAGATGTTATTCCTCCTTGCCCTATACACAAAAATCACAGCTTCCCTATCTTCATAACATTTAACAATTCCTCAAAATATTCCCTCCATCTTCCCAATACCTCAAACTCTCCATTTAATAACTCTCCTCTCCTATTTTAACTGACAAATCCATTTGTTATCAGGCTTCCTTAACTTGTTAATCTCACTCCAAAACTTTTTCTTATTTTCAACAAAATTTGTTAACATTTCCCCCACCCCTCATTTCCCTTTTCTTTTTACATTGCTTCACCACTCTCTTAACCTCTCTCTCTTTCTCCTTATACTCTTCCCTCTTGCATCACTTTACTTTGTAAAACTTCTCGTTGCTAACTTTTTCTCCCTTACTACTCCTCTTTACATCATCTTTCCCACCAATCGCTCCTCTTCCTCCCGCCCCCATTTTCCCTGTAACCACAAACTTCTGCTGAACACTCTAACACTACAATTTTAAACCTACCCCATACCTCTTCGACCCCATTGCCTATGCTCTCTTTTACCCCATCTATCCTCCAATAGCTGTTTATATCTTACCCTAACTGCCTCGTCTTTTAGTTTATAAACCTTCACCTCTCTCTTCCCTGAGCTTCCTATTCTCTTGTATCCCATCTACCTTTTACTCTCAGTGTAGCTACAACTGGAAAGTGATCTGATATATCTGTGGCCCCTCTATAATCATGTACATCCTGAAAGTTACTCAACAGTTTTTTAAATCTACCAATACATAATCCAAGAAACTACTGTCATTTCGCCCTACATCATATCTTGTATTCTTATTTATCCTCTTTTTCTTAAAATATGTATTACCTATAACCTAAACCCCTTTCAATACAAAGTTCAATCAAAGGGCTCCCATTATCATTTACACCTGGCCCCCCAAACTTACCTACCACACCCTCTTTAAAAGTTTCTCCTACTTTAGCATTCGGTCCCTACCACAATTACCTCTCACTTGGTTCAAGGCTCCTATACATTCACTTAACATCTCCAAAATCTCTCTCCTCTGCATTCCTCTCTTCTCCAGGTGCATACACGCTTATTATGACCCATTCTTGCATCCAACCTTTACATTAATCCAACATTAATTCTTGAATTTACACATTCATATTCTCTTTTTCCCCTTTCCTTTAACTGATCATTAAACGTTACTGCTACCCCTTCCTTTGCTCTAACTCTCTCAGGTATCCAGATTTAATCCCATTTTTTTTCCCCCCACGAAACTCCCTACCCCCTTCAGCTTTGTTTCGCTTAGGGCCAGGAATCCAACTTCTTTTCATTCATACATCAGCAATCATCTGTTTCTTGTCACCCGCACTACATCCACGCACATTCAAGCATCCCAGTTTTATAAAGTTTTTCTTCTCTTTTTTAGTAAATGTCTACAGGAGAGGGGTTACTAGCCCATTGCTCCCGGCATTTTAGTCGCCTCATACGACACGCATGGCTTACGGAGGAAAGATTCTTTTCCATTTCCCCCATGGACAATAGAAGAAATAAAGAAGAACAAGAAGCTATTTGGAAAAAAGAGAAAAAACCTAGATGTATGTATATTATATATATATATATATATATATATTTATATATATATTATATATATATATATATATATATTTATATATGTATGTATAAAATATATTATTATATATTTATATATATATATATATATATATATTTATATATATAATATATATATTTTATATATATATGCATGTGCGTGTCTGTGAAGTGTGACCAAAGTGTAAGTAGGAGTAGCAAGATATCCCTGTTATCTAGCGTTTTTATGAGACATTATATATATATATATATTTTTATATATATATAATATATATATAATATATTTATTATTTTATATAAAATATAATTAATATATTTATATATATATATATATATATTTATATATATTATATATATGATGGGGTCCCCTCTGGTGTAAATTGTGGGACCCACACCCTCGGAGAAGTGGAAAAAAAGGCTTAAAGGAAGAATTTTTGGATTTCTTCCTGAAGCCTTTTGAATATTCCGTTTCCCCTACCACCCCATCTTTTCATTCTTTTTTACCGTAGGTATATTTTATTACATAATATGGTAAAAAAAAGGTTTAAGAGATAGTGGCGACATAAAGATGGCATATACAGTATATGAGGTGAGAGAATAAATTTCTAGTACATATTGTTACACGTTTGTCAATGTTTATAATGCAAAAAATCTCATCCAGCTCTTCAGAAATGGGCGCGCGTGCCTAAAAAAACAGCAGGCATTTCCCCCTCTAAACAGCAGCGCTGAGTCGCTGGAATAGAAAAACTAGCTCCCCTGGGATCCCTAGTTACCTGACCTGGCGGCTGCCCCTTCTTCTTCCGGTGTATTGGAGATAGGTATCAGCCAAGGTAGATGCACAAGTGTGTCCACACTACCTGCTTATCATCTGTCCAGGCTTGAAGTGTGATACCATCTGGACGCTTCTGGCTGCCATCAGATCTGCGGGGGGCACCCGGGCTCTTGTGAGGTTTCTTCTTGTTAATGTTATTAACCTCATGTCTTTCAATCTTTCCCTCGGATTTACGGCACACAAGACCATGGTACCCGAATCGGTCTGCTGCTTCACTGCCACAATACACCTGTGTTCGGAGAGAATAGGGGCGGCAAGTCGAAGGCAACTTTCAATGTGGATGGTCTGTGGGTCGAGCCGTGTGCCAAGGCTGGGAGTTGGGAACAGCCAAAAAAAAAGTCCCGTACATGAGGAGCTCTCACTGCCAGAAGGTGGGCTCTATCCTTCCCTGACACTCTGAAGCTTTGTTGAGGCTATTTTCTCCACTTTTGGGGCCATCCAGTGAGACTGTTTGTAGTTGTAGTTGTTGGGGGAGCATTTCTGGCTTCAGAGACTGTGGATTATCCCAGATCATGACTCCGTCAAGAACTTTTGGTTTCCTGGACTCCAGTCTTGTCCCTAAGATGTTCAGGGAGAATTGCTGCTATAAGCTCTTGGATGCAATGATTTAGGACAGAAAAGCAGGTAGTGCAATCTGTGATGACTTTGCGGACACCAATTTCCTCCTAGTCTGACTGGAAGTGTAGCTTGGTTCCTGCCCGTCTTCTAGAGTAAGGTTAAGTACTTTTTTAAAACTCCTCCCCAGGATGCTGTCATGTTCGTGCAGTATAGGGTTATCATATGAAGGTGCACTTTTTAGGAAATGTCAACCTGGGCAGACTCAAGCACTTTTGGAGAATGTACAAGGCGTCGTAGGTGTCAAGATTGCCTATTTATTGTTCCATTCTCCTCCCGTTTCTTCCAATTTCTTCCTGAGGATTGTGATCAATGGCCCTCGCTTCCCAGAAATGCTTCAAGCAAGACGCCTATTTGTAGGGGCAATGACTGATGCTCCTGGTAGTTTGGATCTCACTGCATTTATCACTTGTTGACTGAAATGATTTCACATTTGGATGGATTCAGGATGAGACCCATTTCCTGTCCCGTGTCATCACTTGTGTAAGATCACCTAAGAGGGACTCCTTTGTGCCATCACCCAGGAACCCGATGTTTATCTCACTAGTCAGTCCTGTGATTTCCCTAACTGCTATACATAAGAGAAATGGTGCCCAAGAGGTTCCCCTTTTCTGGACCCCTCTGATGTGATTTCATGCTCTCCAAACAGGAACATTGATTCCTTGCTATTTCCAGATGAAATAAAGGGGAAGGACAAAGGGGAAAATTTTTTTGTACCTCTGCTATTACCACATCTTTTTTCAGGAGATTAAATGCATTCTTGAAGTCAAATTTTTACCACTGCATTGTCCTCAGGCAGGTTTTCTGATATTACGCCCTTGTTGCATGAACCACTGCCTCACTTTCCCTTTAGAGACCACAAAACCAAGTGGTTTTGGTTGAAGCATAATGGGTGCCTCAGTGCGAATGCTTTGGGGCAGCAGCTTTGGAAACGAGGGGGGGCGAAAAGTGTTGCGTACTGCAAAAAGCCTGATTCTTCCATCCTTCTTTTTAAGTGCACAAATTGTTGCACCAAGAAAGAAAGGTTTAATTTTGTCAGGAATAAGACTAGCCAAAGAATTGTTGACGAACCTTGTGATCTCTGAAAGCAGTGTCTCTGCAATCTCCCCAGTAACTGGATTAACCCTTTCCTTTAAGTCTGTGGCCTTATTCCAGTGTAACCCCCGGGAGAAGGGAGATGGGAACGACATTATTGCTTCGTAAACGTCTGAGTCTTCCACAATCAATGGTTCCACAGTGGAGACAGAGGTGTTGGAACTGTTGCTTGTTACGAGTATGGTCATACCCGTCATATTTTATGATAGAAAATGCCCTTTATTTTTATAATATTTTGCTAATGCTAATATTGGCATGTAGTGGGAAACCACTAGTGTAAGTGCCGGTTTTGCACTTTTAGGGTACTTAAGTCTCCCTCAGGGCACGTGACCAACGTGACGTCGGCTTACCACTCCCGTGGTACCCGGCAGTAGGTTCAAAGCAACTGCTCAGAGTAGGTTCACCGCCCCTTTCTTTGAGTAGGTTCACCGCCCTCGCTCTGAGTAGGTTCTCGCCCTTGCTCTGAGTAGGTTCTCAGCCCTTGCCCTTGCTCTGAGTAGGGGTTTTCCCCAGACACTCAGAGTTTTTTCATTTTACTCTTCTGAGCACATTTCAGGCACTCAGCCTTTAATTTCATTTCCCCCCCTCTAGAAGATTACTTAGTCCCAAAACAAAAGTGTACTTTTTTGTATTTAACACTCCAAGGAGGAGAGAGAGAGAACTTTATATCATATACTAAGTTTTATATGGATTCTTTTATAATAAAGATTACATTTTATTTAGTCGGATCAGTCTCCTAATGATAATCCCCATATTAAATTGACATGTGTCTAAGGACACCTAGACAAGAGCTGGATTCGACGTTTTGTTACGGAAAGGGGCCAAAACAGGCCCATAGACATGGCCCCAGGCGTAACAAATGGGGGCCTGTCTGGGGGACCTTTTTATCCAAAGGTGTTGTAGACAATGGCCATTTCGTCCGACTATGTCTACCGTCGAACACCTTGAGTAGCTTCCTCTCTTGTGGAGTATTTTTTATATTTTCATAATGTCAGGACCTTCGGAGGTTTCAAGTATTACTTTCCTGCTGAAATTCTGAAGCATCAGATAAGGGAGCTATGGTCCCAACTTAATATTTTACTTTCTGTATAGAGAAATCTCTAGAGCGGGAAATTGGTAACTTGAGTGTTAATATAGACTCCCAGTAATGATGTTTGGCTCTCACATACCACTCATCCAGAAGACAAGCAACTACGGGGTATAAGGGACTGTAGGAGAATGGGTAGTCAATCCCTCAACCTTGAGTCGATGTGGTCAGTCCATCAGTCTTGGGAAAAGAATAGAATAGGGAAACGGGGCTCAAGGTTGAGGGACTGATTACCTCATTCTCCTCCTGTTCTTCAAGTTTCTCCTATGTATGGACTGATGAAGCCACATAAGGGACTGTCGAATATGTCTCTACCTTCTCTTCCCATTGCTATGGTATTGGCGGCTTTTATAGCCCCTTTTGGCTTAGCGCTTCTTTTTTTTATAATAATATATGGTATTGGCGACACCAACCCCGGTTTTCCCATTTGGGCCCGGGGTGTTTTGTATTATTTGTCCCCCTTTTGATGGTATGCCTGGCAATTTAAGTTATAGCACAGTCTTTCCTGTACTGAAGAGGTACACATTTCAGGGTGAAAAAGCTTACAGGAAGGGAGTTTGCATTTTCCTGTTGCCATTTGGGCATGGCATTTTCTGGGTGGTCATAGTTGCACGTCCCATCTGTTTTTCCAGATTTCCCATGCCAGCAGATACCAAGTGCATAGTATGTGCAGAGGCTTGGTTTCCGTTTGCCTTGGGTTTCTGTGACTGTATTTCCTGTTGGTGCATGTTTCCCTGTCTTACTTCTATCCTCCTAGCACCAACAATGGAGCTCCCACCAGTTGTTTTTGGTAATAATCCTCACTATTGCTAGTGGAGTCCTCTTGTTTGCTATTTCCTGCGGTATTTCTAGTTTGCAATATTGGTTTTATCTTATCTTTGACTACACTTGTTTCCCTACTATGGCTCCTGTCCCCTATGAGGTCATTTATATGTATTCCTTCCTGCGTATAATTCCCGACTACCTGGACAAAATCTCCAGCTTCACCATTACTGTCTCCCAGGACAGCATCTCCAGCTTCACCATTACTGTCTCCCAGGACAGCACCTCCAGCTTCCCCATTACTGTCTCCCAGGACAGCACCTCCAGCTTCACCTTACTGTCTCCCAGGACAGCACCTCCGCTTCACCATTACTGTCTCCCAGGACAGCACCTCCAGCTTCACCATTACTGTCTCCCAGGACAGCATCTCCAGCTTCACCAATACTGTCTCCCAGGACAGCACCTCCAGCTTCACCATTACTGTCTCCCAGGACAGCACCTCCAGCTTCACCATTACTGTCTCCCAGGACAGCACCTCCAGCTTCACCATTTACTGTCTCCCAGGACAGCACCTCCAGCTTCACCATTACTGTCTCCCAGGACAGCATCTCCAGCTTCACCAATACTGTCTCCCAGGACAGCACCTCCAGCTTCACCATTACTGTCTCCCAGGACAGCACCTCCAGCTTCACGATTACTGTCTCCCAGGACAGCACCTCCAGCTTCACCATTACTGTCTCCCAGGACAGCACTATCAGCCCCACATTTACTGACTACCAGGACTTCATCTCCAGCCTTACAGTTTCTGACTACATGGCCAGTATCAAGGGCAGTACCATTCAGCCCAGACTTTTTATGTTCCCATCTGTTGTAGAAAGCTTCCAGGTTTTCTATGAAAGCAGCTTTGATGTTGTCCTCTTTTAATACCCTTGTGATTTTAGTCCACAGATTTATCTCATTTGGGCATACCCAAAAACATTTTCCTGTTTTAATACTGCTTGTAGCTAGTTCTTGGATATCTGCACAAGGGGCGTGACACCAATTTCCACAAAAATGACAATTTATCCATGTGGAAGCCCGTTTGTTTGACTGACCACAGACTACACACAGCTTCATAATGATTTGAATGGTTGATTTACTGCAATTCTACTAGCAACCTCTTGAATATTCTATTAATAACCTCTTAAATGAGCTCTAGCTATTTGTATTTCTGTTTCTAACTGTTTTTGTATATTGGACAGCTTACCGTGCACGTTCTGATATATATTTAATGTTTGTGTTTATAAGGGCGCCTACAACCCCATCCGTTTACAGTCTGCTTTATTGTCCAACGAAACCGTTTGAGACCAGTCAAGGGTTCGGACCAGTCAAGGGTTCGGACCAGTCAAGGGTTCGGACCAGTCAAGGGTTCGGACCAGACAAGGGTTCGGACCAGTCAAGAGTTCGGACCAGTCGATCTGATCTGATCAGTGGGTCACTTATTTAAAACATACTGGTCGGTGATTTGGGCTAACACATGAAGGATCTACTGGAAATTATCTACCCGAGTAATATGTGATTTGATTGATACAAAAGTATAACTTGCGTGTTGAAGAGCCGGTGACTGCTGGCAGCTCCTACAGTGACGAACGGTCGACCTCAACCCTTGTTTATCAATCGCTGTATCTAGCTTTTCTATTTTTTTTTTCCGTCTCCACCACAATAAATGCTATATTATCACTATAGTTGACTGGTGGAAATTTTGGAGGAAGGACGCTTTTTCTGTAGTAATATTTGCTTCTCGTTGTGTATATTGCGACCGCTGGTAACTACAGGTTATATATATATTATATTATATTATATATATTATATTATATATATATACATATAATGACCTATAACTTGTGAGGTATATGGTGGCTTACCTGGGTAAAGTTTTACACCCCAATAAAAACAGAGAATCACTGTCTCTAAGAGTCGTGAGATAATGACTGTAACAAGTGTGAATTGCAGCAGAGGAATCGCTGTATACAAGATGGCAACTGAATGTGAAAATGGTGTGTAATACCGACAAGTTGATACGTAAGAAACATATGCACCAGTTAGGTGTCTATTCAAAAACTTTTCGCCTACATAGTAGGCTCCTTCAGTCGAATACAAAAGAGTTTAGCAGAAGCACTAGATACGCGAAGACGATGTAATCAGTCCATCACTCTTGAACATGTAGTTTTGAGGTGGTCAGTGCCTCAGCCTGGAGAAGAGTTTTGCTCCATAGTCTGGAACAGTGTGAAGTTTAAGCAGCAGCATGGAGACTTATATACTGTCGGGAGGTGAGATACAGTTCACTAGTAGAAGAAAGGTCTTCACTGAGAGGGCACGTCCCTCTCAGATCCATCCCTTCTCACTTTAAAAGTTGTCAAAGTTCTTTTCTGTACCAAGATACCATTCGGTCGAAATATAATACCGACTGAAGAAGCTTACTGTGTAGGCGAAACGTTTCGGAAAAAAGAAACCTAACTCTTGAATGTGTCTTGTCAAGATGGCAACTGTCTATAAAAGCAAAATATTCTCTTGCAAAAGCTGGTAAGACTTTTATAGAAATATATAACACTGAAAAGATATGTAACTGTATAAACATGAACAAGACTGGTCAAAAATTAGAACAGCTATAGATAATTTAGCATAAACAAAATAAATCTGAAATGACAGTAGTCAGGATAGGCAAAAGAAATATCTAAAAACGTGGAAAAATATATAAGAAAACAAGTCACGACATCGTAATACACTTGTAAACAACCCACGGAAGAGGTAGTATTTGAAACCATATCTAGATGATTCTGAAAACTAGAAAAGCCAATGCTTTAACCCAGAGCTTTTTTGAACTATATTAAGCGTGGCCCCAAATTCTATCGTAAATTGGTCCTCATCTCCAAGCCCTCTCCTTTCATAGAAAATTTTAAATGTAAATTTTCAAACATTATTCATTACTCTAGTTGGAAAAATTTAGAAACTAGTCTTCATTCTCTATTATTATTTCCTATTCAGCAGAGTTTAAGGGGCAAATTTCAATTTCCAAGAAAAGTGAGAACACATTTAATGTGATATCTGACACTTTTTTCGGGCTACCATTCCATTACGTAGACACGTGCATAAGGCAAGTTCCTTCAACGTTCAGGTTATTCCTGATTGTGTCTTTACAGTAACCAGCTCAGAAAATTCAGCCCTTTCAAAAAATATGTGGATCTAAATTTCAGTGCTCGATTTTCTTTTAATTCAACAAATGATAAAAAGTTTGTAGGTCAGGGAATCATTCACTACCCATTTCCTTTTCTAAGATTCTGGAGCTTTAAAGCAAGAGTTTCAATTTAATGTTAATGAATAGGAATAAAAATTTAATTAAAAAAACACATGCTTAAATTTGATTTCGTTTGTGTGAAAAATGTAATTTCAATTTCCAGACATATACTGTAGGCAAGATAAATGAGCAACGTTGGGTGTCTTTATTCAGAAACCCCCCATACACAGCCGTCGACGGTCTGAGTTTAACACTCTCTGATCGTGGGTTCTAACCCCGTCCGTGGTATGGTTTAATATACCCTCAATATAGGCACTATCAACTTAGAGAAAAATTGGCAGAAAGCCATGAGCACACATCTTTTTTTGCTTGGCTTTGCCAAGCAAAGCTAAAAAATTAAACTAGGGAGCGCTAAAATAAATTACTCGATATCGAGGAAGTTAACAATATTGGTAAAAGAAACTCCACAAACCCATAAAATTAAAAACAATATAAAAATTTTGGAGGTATTCATTAACATGTAGGAAAATTCATATTGGTTAAGGCATGCAATCCACTGTACAAAAAGTCTGGGGAAGCAGAGCAATTTCAAAATGCATAAAGAAATTTTAAATTATTAAGAAAATTTTGTTTGGGAAACTGAGATAAAAATTTAAAAATATAGATTGAACTTTTAATGACAGAAATATACCTGATCACTTAAGTAGCTAGAACCGGAAACAGACATTGCAAAGCAAATTATAACTAACAAGTCAGTCATAAGGGCAGGTGTTGAAGTACTGAAAAAGGAATGCTTATTAAGCTACTAATATTTAAGTTTCTCTGTATAAGCAATAAAGAAATGGGGAAAAAATCAGCGTTTTCAACTCCACTCATGGGAAAGACATCATAAAAAAAAGATAAGTGATAAATCACCTAGAAATACAAAGTGTTCGTCATGTTTACATATTTATAGCATGTTAATTTTGTCGTAGTATTAATGTCGTGTCGTAGTTGAAAGTATACATTCTACGTATAACCTAATTTGGTTACATGTAGTGTGTATACGTATAGCCTAATGGGAATTTCTTTTAGGTAAAAAACAAAATCTAAATAAAAATTAATTACATACTAGCAGACCAATCATTAAAACAGTGTGCGAAATAATTCAGCTGGACTAGCAATCTCTGTATAAACGTTTTCTTCAAAGATTTATGAAAGTTTCAAGAGGAAAAATCGCAAAATAAGCAAATAATGAATAATATAATAAATTAAACACTGCACAATAAAATAAGCAGCACCAAAACAATTACGGCAAATTGAATTGTGAAAAACAAAACTAATGTGGTGCTCAGTGACTGTAATCAGTGGTAAAAGAAATGATCTCAGTGATTAGGATAAACACAGCAAATAGAACATTGCAAGTAATTAACAAAGACTGAAGCAGACTGTCAATAGATACAAATTCTGAAAAGGCAGTAGGAGGAAAAAAAAAAAAACACTGAACATGACTACAATAGAAAGTTGAAGGTCAAGCAGCGACATAAATACGACGTACAAAACATTTGATGGGATGGAGAGAAATTTTCCGAGAGAAGATTAAAAAAAGGGATACGTGGGCTCAGATAAAAGTTACTGGTACAGATAAGACACAGGAATTGGGGAAAAAATTTATTTTGTATTAATTAAGGTAGTAAGGAGGTGGTGGCAAGGCCTAAATAATGAAATGAAGCCTCAGGGCCCTCGTGGCTTTCTTGGCACCAATTTAAAAATGCAGACAAGAGATATAGACCACTGCATAACTCAAGGTTTTGTTCTTAGCAGCACCCTCTTCCTATCTGCCATTAACAGCCTTGTCTCTGTTCTCCTTTCCACTATATGGATTTTTCTGTCGACGATTTTGCTATAGCTTACGCACTTTCTGGCTTTCACCTTAGGCGGCCTGTCTCCCGTTAGTTTATTGATCGGCTTCCAACAGGGCCACGGCTCATGGATATCAAAATTTTCTGCTGCCGAACAACGCGCCAGATAACATGCACAATTCCTCCCGCTCATCCCTCATACCTTCTTACCTGAATGTTTCCCGTAACCCTGAACAGTTACGGTCAAATATATTGTTCCTTGCTTGATCGCGTGAATATCCTGGAAGCCTCACCACACTATTCTTGTCCATAAAACCTCTTGAACCTACTTGAAAACTCAACAGTAAGTCTTAAATCATTCTAAACACGACTGCAGTTAAACTATATTCTAAGCCTCGCCATTGGTCTTTTACACTTGATCCCCCAACATCATCAAAGAGTAAGTTTAACCGTGTCGCTTCTTATCTTCCCCAGTCTACAGCCTATTCTACAGAACGACGTCACGTCTTTACAGTACAACGTGATGCTCACTGTCATCCGTAATCTCATCAGCTTCCATGGCCTTCATGACCCTCAAGCACACAACAGAAACACATTTTAAGTTAGACTAATTTTGTTTAATTATCGCCCCAATTGATTACGGCCTCTTTCCTCTCCGTACAGAGACTCTTCTCACATGGCTGTTCCCCCCCCTTAATTTACATCCCCTTCACGTTCTTCCTACCCGTCATCACGTTTTAATCTCTCTCCGTGGGAAGTTCCAGTGATTTCATGTTTGCCTCTTCCACCACTTCCATTAGAAAACGCTCACCTGCTTCCTACATACAACTTCACGTTTATTCACTTGATTCTTTTCCAAACTCATTCTTATGCTTTTGCAGTGCACATTCATTGGATCTAAATCCTCCGATGGCGTGGATATGGAAGCTGTGTTTCTCTCATTGAATCATAAGATGTCATTTATGAGAATTAGGTAATTTTACAGCAGAGTTATATGCAGTTCTCACTAAACATCCATCCACACATACGATATCCATCCGTCATTTGTAGTTTTCCAATTCCTCAATGCGTTACAGGCATCCTGGAGATTCGACATTTATCATCCTCTCGTAATACAGCTTTGTTTTAGTGTTGGCAATTCCAAGATCAAACAAGTCATATTTTTTTTCTGGTTCCAGGACATGCCTACATTATGTTCAGGACAATGAACAATGCAGACTTTGCTGCTCCTTTGTCAGGCTATTTGAGACCCTCCCGATTCGCATAGGAAACTATTATGTACTCAGACTTCTTTTCAATGCGCGCGGAGCCACCGCAAATTGCTGCAATATAACTCTCTGGTTTCCCTGTGGACAACAAATATTTCTATCAAATCACGTTTGAGATTTCTGACTGTTTTCTTTCTTTCTAACTTTTGTCTGTTTTTGGGAAAACTGCACTCTAGTGCTTTTATCTTAGACAAAAGTGACTCCACTGATACCCCATGGAGAAAACGAAAACCCGGCATCACTCTGTGAGGACTCAGGTCGCACACACGGTTCAAACATACGTGGTATATTGTCGCCTATGAAGTGCATACAGAATCCACCCTCTTACATGAAAATCTTCCCAATAAACTCACGACTAACCTGTTCACCGAAAGTCTCTCCTCTGAAGCAGACTCTTTCTTTGACTTTCTCAAACAACCCTACGCGGCCAACGTTTGATTTCAAATTTTACCATAGCAACTAACTCGTCATCTCCATAACTCGTACCCTAGCCCATCCCTGACTCCTCATTCACTCTTAACCGTTACACAAATCCTGTCTTTCTCACCTCGGGGGGCCCTCCCAGTATGAAATAATCACTTAATTGATTAAACTATAAAATATTCTATCACTTGCCCATCACAAGACTACACACACCCATGAACCTCAGTAATGATCATTTCACGATCCTATTTGCGGCATGGTTACCTCTAAAGAAACTTGATAAAAAATTGCAAATAATTTCCCGAAGCTGCAGGTGTGGAGTTATGAGGATAAACTAGAGGATCTAAACTAACATTACAGGTCAGAAAACACAGGAGATAATATCATTACGAACGTATTAAATACTGAAAGGATTTGACAGGGTAAAAGGAGCGAGCGTTGTTTTTCAGAAACGGGTTTCAGAAAGAGCGGTTCTTCAGGCAATCAGCTGGCAGTTAGACACCTATGAATCACAGGGATGTTAGGAAACAGGTAACTTAACCCTTAGAGAGTTCAGGAAGTGGGAATACCCTGAGAGGCTGAAGAAAGTAAAGGCGGGATCCATACATATTTTTTAAGAGGAATGCATGGCTATCGTAGACAGGAGAGAATGAACCTAGTAGAGGATAAGCAGAGAGGCTGGGCCAGGACCGAGACAAACTCTGTCAACAACAATTACATGAGCACAAAAGTGAATGAACACACCCACACACACACACACACACACAACACCACACACACACACCACACACACACACACACAGAAGATAACAGATGCCATCTTTCCAACGGGATATCAATCCTAAGGAAAGACAAGGATGGAACAGTGGGGGTGGAGAAGTGGCACTGCTCATCAAAAATCAATGGGATTTTGATGAGATGGAGAGAGGAGACAGAGGAGAAGAGACTACATAATAGGAAACACTTCAGTTTGGAGGTCCCAGGTGTGTAATTGCAAGTTAAACGTATAAAACACCACCACACAAACAGCAGAGCCGATGCAAGAGTAAATGATGAGAGTACAGAGGCGATGGTTGACAACAACTAGGCCTGAATGTGGCCGAAGGGCAAAGCTGCTGATTGTGGGTGACCTTCAGTCACATAGGGAATTGACTGGAGAACCTAGAGCCAACAAGGGGCCCCAAAACGTGAGGGCTAAGGATGGTGGAGGATTTAATGGGAAACCTCATATTAACCAAAACGTAAGGGACACTACAGAGAGAGAGAGGAGAAGATGACCATCAAGAACTGGACCAAGTTATTCACTTTGAGTAGAGCAGATTATTGAGGACATCACATATGAAAAACCCGCTCGGGGCTATGGTGCCACGTGCTTCTGCGCTTCGGAAAACACAGAGTTACAAGTGGAGAGGGAAGCAGGAAGGGCACGGACCAATGTACCAAACTACGAGAAGGAGACAACACAGTCATGAAGAATTTTCCTGAATGAGGTTCATGAGACAGAGACAATGGCATGGGGGAAGTCAGTAAATTATATTATGGAAATATGTGACAAAATATGCAAGGAAGCTGAAGAGAAAGGTTTTGTAACCCTGGTTCATCCAAAGGTGTAGAGACGACAAACCAAGTGGTCAAGAGAATGGAAAGAAGTAAGAAGGCAAACGGTCCAGAAGAAAAGGAGAGCAGTCGTAGAGCCAGAAAGAGTATACACAGGTAAGAAGGGAGGCCTAAACGGTTAGACAATAAGAAAATTACATAGCAGCGAAAGCGAGATCTGAAGAACCCGAAAGCAGTTGTACAGCCACATCAGGAGGAGAGCAACAGTTCAAGGACCAGGTAATCAGGCTGAGTAAGGAAAGGAGGGTAGATCCACAAAAAAACAAACGAGAAGTATGTGAGGAGCTCAACATTAGGAATTCGAAAAATGTCACAGGAGGAGACAGCAGGGACTCCAGAAAGATGGAGAAGTGTGGTGCACCATCAAGGTTGGACCACAAATACACACAACCGAGAATGAAGGACGATGCTGCTCAGCGAGCTAAATGCCTTATAAGGCGATGGCGCCGGATAACATCTCTCCATGATCCAGAGAGAGGGAGCAGAGGCGCTATGTGTACCATTAACAACAATCTTCAAACACATCAACCGAAACAGAGCGACTACCCTGAGTTAATGGAAGACCGCAAATGTATCCCAATTTTTTTAAAAAAGGAGATAACAGACACGAAGTAATTTAAATATCGACCATTGTTCCACAAACATGTATAGAGTGCAAAATCATCAGGAGAGTGGTGGGAAAAACCTAGAAATTGAATGACTTATCAATGACAACCAGTGCACGGTTTCAGGGATGGGATAATCCTGTGGTTTCACTCACCTACTGGAGTTCTAAATGACAGGGTGACAGCAGTAATACAAGAGAGAGAGAGAGGAGTGGGTAGATTGCGTTTTTTTGTGGTGGGGGGGGAATGTAAGAAAAGCGTTTGACATAGTTCCACACCAAGAGATTAGTACAGAAGCTAGAGGACTAAGCGGGTGATAACAGGAAGGCACTGCAATGGAGCAGGGAAACCCTGTTCCGGGATGACAACAAGCTATAATGGTAACGTAGCGAGTATTTCAGATGAGCGACTGTGAGAGCGGGGTTTTCACATGTCATCTCCTAGGACCCAGTGCTGTTTCTGATATATGTGAACGAAATGACGGAAGGAATAAACTCGGAAAATGTCCCTGTTTGCAGATGATATGACGAAATTCAATCGGAAGAGGACCAGAAAGAACTGCAAAGGGACATTTACACAAAGGCTTTAGAAGTAGTTAAATTGGACTGTAGATGTCCATCCCTCTTCTTACAACATTTGCTATTATTGTACTCAACTTGCCTTACATGTGAGATTAAGGATTTTTTTTTTCGGGGGTGGCAAAGTTTCAATTTACTCCTTGAGTGATACTGATAAAAATCCTACAGAAATTGCCATATTCAAGATGGCATATTCAAGATGGCATATTCAAGATGGCATATTCAAGATGGCATAAAAAAAAGTGTACTACATACTTCATTTCTAAAACTATCCTGATGCCTAGAATGATACCTTTCATTTTTTTCCCCTAGGAAACCAAAATGTTTTTGCAAGAAAAAAAGGGGGGAGAAAACAACCCTCCACTGCTACGGTTGCGTCCATTAGAGGGGCTGGCTTACCGAATTCCGGGTGTACCGGTCGCAGTATGCCAACCCGCCCAAATACATCTAGTTACTTTTTTAAAAAAAATGTGGAATTATCGCACATCGAGTAAAGATGATGATGTGATGATTTATGAGAGATGGTTGCTGGACAGGCTGCAGGCCTGTCCAAGCAACTGGCCTTCTGGAGTCAACCCCAAACAAGTGCAAAGTCATGAATGAATTTGGGGAAGGGCAAAGAAAACCGCAAACGGAAAAAATACAGTGTAGGGGGTCAGAGTCTGCCAATTCTCACTCAATGAAAAAAGGATCTTGGGGTGAGTATAGAACACTGGCATATATGAGGAGTCACAATCAACCAACATCTCAAAAAGATATCGTTCAAGACCTAATAACACCATGTAGTAGGCCTTTTAATTGGAATATGCGGAGGGCAAACCAGTTTAGAACCTACACCTCCCCAAGCACTGTAAGGAATTAAAGGCAAAGGTTTTCAACAAGACTACTCCCTGGAGCTAAGGGGCATGTCCCACGAGGAGAGGTTAGGGGAAAATCGAACCGTAACGTCCACTGGAGGACAGGAGCAATAGGGAGGATATGATAACCGTACATAAAATACTGAGAGAAATCGCAAGGTGGAGAGAGAGAGGATGTTTCTAGAGATGGGACACAGCAACAAGGGGTCACAGTTAGAGGTTGAAGACCTCAGATGAATCACAGGTATGTTAGGAATATTTTCATCAAATCACAGAGTTTGCCAGGAAATTTTATTAATCAAGGAAGTGATGTAGTGGAGGCAGGATCCATACCACAGCTTTAAAAATAGTATGAAAAAGCTCATCGACGCAGTAAGAGTGTGTACCTAATAGCGACCAGCTAAAGAGGCGGGGCCAAGAGCTGTGAATCGAACCCTCTGCAACCACAACTGAGGTACAACAACACACCCACTAACAGCAGCGGCGCTAGTCCACGCCTTCCGTGCTTCTCGTGAATATAAAGTGGTTTTTGAGGGCTACCTAAGTGTTCTGCAAGGGTTCTATGTGTGTCAGGGTAGTGAACAATCCTAGAAGTGGACAGGATTTTTTAAATTTAAAATCCTGCCTGAGGCCACATAAGGTGGTTGTGGGGAGAGCCACAATTTTTGTAAGTGATCCAGAAAATAAAACGTGTGGCGCAGAGTGGGTCAGGCTGGTGTTAAGGCACGTTGTCAAGTGTCACCCAAGAAAGATAATAAAGTAGAAACAAATCGTGTGCCAGTGAAAGAAATAACAGTGAATAGGGTAAATTAATAAACGAGAAAAAAATTGAGGTGGTTCTAACTGCCAGGACGTCACATTCGAGCTGGATCTAACGTCCAGGGAAACGTCCACATCGACCTGGACAATCTACAGTGCTACAGCTGCAACCTAAATACAAGTACTGTATCACCTATGAGTGTTGTGTGGTGTGGGGTTCCAGGTTGTGCAATTAACCACCCGCCAATCTGAAATGTGAATGGTGCTAACTCTCATACACGATAAAAGAATAGGCACTCAAGTAATTCAATAAGGTTTAGCAAATGGTAATCCATTGACAAGGCTAATTAACTCACTATAAGCATGTCGAGCATAAGGCAACACTGTAAGGGTGGGATTCAGTCACAAAGAGGTTTGTGGACACAAGCGACAACTGATAAATCTATATTCAACACCCAAGCACAAGTACACCTACTTTTCTCGGAGACGACCACTAGTCAATAATAAACCCACACATAATTCGAAAACACATAATAAAATTTTATTTAAATATACGACACACACACACAAAACGCGAACTAGGGGGACACACGAAAAATTTGGAAACGAACACACCTTACGAAAAACACAGAGACGTACTACAACACTGAAGACACACCAATCAACTACAACAACAACGATCACACACACACACATACACATATATATAAATTAATATATATACACAACATAACAACAAACACGAAACACACACATCACACACACGACACGATCTGAGAGAGAATGAACAAAGGCGAAAGGAGGAAAGACAGGGGATGGAGAAGACAGACAGGAGATCCAGACCCAGAAAAAGATCAAATTCAGGCCCTCCTGCACAACTTCCAATAGAAAGCCTTTCCCATCCAGGTCAACGCCCAGTGCAACCAAAACACTCTAAATCTAACAAACCCATGCCATATTTTCCAATGCCCCCACCCGACTTCATAACAAAAACTCCAACCCCACAGCAACAAACCCATAGTTCCTTACCAGGTCTCCCACTTCCCAACCCCAAAATAATACCTCCCAAACACCACGACCACAGTCTTAGAAAAGAAGTTGAAGGTAGGTATACAAATTGAGATGGAATAACAAACAAGTTTATGGGAGTGGCACGAAAGAATCAAAGAGACATCCTCCAGACATAATAGCAACTCAACAGAAACAAAACTCACCAAATAATAACAGGATTCCAATCTTTCATCCGGATATCAAAATCCTCAGGAAAGACAGAGGGAGGAGAGGGGGGAGGAGGAAGTTGCACCTGGCTCCATTTAAAAACCAGTGGGGTTTTGAGAAAATAGGAAGGAATTGGAATGGCACGGGCGAAAGGGGACTACTTAGTAGGAACAAATCCAGTCTGAGGGACAATAAGGTGATAATTGCAGTAATAGTACAACCTACCACAGAATTGCAGGAGGCCCAAGAGAAGAATGACGATGAAGCAAACAAGCAATGATCGAACGGGAACACACTAGGGCCGGGTGGCCGAGAGGAGCTCAACATTGGGGGGAGCAAAATTACTAGTTATGGGTGATTCAATCACAAGGAGAATTGACTGGGGAAAACCTGGAGCCCCATGGGGGTCCCGAAACATGGAGAAGGCCAAGATGATGGAATGTGGTACTGGGAAATCCCCCTCATGCATCAACATGTTAGACACTACCAGAGAGAGAGGAGAGGATGAACCAGCAAGTGGACCTTGTATTCACCATGAGTAGTTTTCGGACATCGAGGGTATCATGTAATGAAAAGGCCCCTGGGAGCAGTGATTCATGTGGTTCTGTGCTTCCGCTCTACGATAGTTGAGCTCCAAGTGGGAGAGTAGCAGAATAGCTGGGAATAACCATACTACAAAAGGGGTAACACACAGGCATGAGGAACTCTTCCCCCCTCCCTTCAAGACATTCAGTGGGAGAGGGAAAAAAAAAATAAGAGGGGGGGGGTAAACTGACAGGAAAATCCAGTACAAGAAATAATGGACTATGTAGCAACAAAAAGCAAAGGAGGGCAGGAGGAGAGTTTTGTTCCCAAGGGAAACAGAAAATAATGGGAAAATAGAACGAGTACCTTGGTTCACCATCCAAAGGTGTAGGGAGGCAAAAACTAGGTGTAACTAGAGAATGGAAAAGGTACAGAAGACAGAGGAACTCTCTGGAAAAAATCAAGAAAAATCGGCCGAAGAGCCAGAAAACGAATAGCACAGATAAGAAGGGAGGCTCAGAGACAATATGAAAATGACATAGCAACAAAAGTAAAGACTGACCCGAAGCTGTTGTACAGCCACATCAGGAGGAAAACAACAGTCAAGGACCAGGTAATCAGACTGAGGAAAGGTGATGGGGAATTCACAAGAAACGACCGAGAGGTTTGTCAGGAGCTCAACACAAGATTTAAAGAGGTATTTACAGTGGAAACCAGTAGGACTCCAAGAAATCAGAACAGGGGGGCACACCAGCAAGTGCTGGATGAGGTACATATAACCAAGGAGGAGGTGAAGAAGCTGCTATGCGAACTTGACACCTCAAAGGCGGTGGGACCAGACAACATCTCTCCATGGGTCCTTAAAGAGGGAGCAGAAATATTGTGTGAGCCATTAACAAAGATCTTCAACTCCCTGAGGTATGGAAAATGGCAAATGTAGTCCCAATTTTTAAAAAGGGAGACAGACATGAGGCACTAAACTACAGACCTGTATCACTAACGTGTATAGTATGCAAGGTCATGGAGAAGATCATCAGGAGGAGAGTGGTGGGGCACCTGGAAAGAAACAAGTGTATAATTGACAACCAGCACGGTTTCAGGGAAGGAAAATCCTGTGTCACAAACCTACTAGAGTTTTATGACAAGGTGACAGAAATAAGACAAGACAGAGAGGGGTGGATTGACTGCATATTTTTGGACTGCAAGAAGGCCTTCGACACAGTTCCTCACAAGAGGTTACTGCAAAAGCTAGAGGACCAGGCACACATAACAGGAAAGGCACTGCAATGGATCAGAGAATATCTGACAGGGAGGCAACAACGAGTCATGGTACGCGACGAGGTGTCAGAGTGGGCGCCTGTGACAAGCGGGGTTCCACAGGGGTCAGTCCTAGGACCTGTGCTGTTCTTGGTATATGTGAACGACACAACGGAAGGGATAGACTCAGAAGTGTCCTTGTTTGCAGATGATGTGAAGTTAATGAGAAGAATCAAATCGGACGAGGATCAGGCAGGACTACAAAGTGACCTGCACAGGCTACAAGCCTGGCCCAGCAACTGGCTCCTTGAATTTAACCCTGCCAAATGCAAAGTCATGAAGATTGGGGAAGGGCAAAGAAGACCGCAGACACAATATAGTTTAGATGGCCAAAGACTGCAAACCTCACTCAAGGAAAAAAATCTGGGGGTGAGTATAACACCGAGCATATCTCCTGAGGCGCACATCAATCAGATAACTGCTGCAGCATACGGGCGCCTGGCAAACCTACGGATAGCGTTCCGATACCTCAGTAAGGATTCGTTTAAGACTCTGTATACCATCTACGTCAGGCCCATACTGGAGTATGCAGCACCAGTTTGGATCCACACCTAGTCAAGCACGTCAAGAAATTAGAGAAAGTGCAAAGGTTTGCAGCAAGACTAGTCCCAGAGCTACGGGGATTGTCCTATGAAGAAAGGTTGAGGGAAATCGGCCTGACGACACTGGAGGACAGGAGGGTCAGGGGAGACATGATAACGACATATAAAATACTGCGCGGAATAGACGAGGTGGGCAAAGACGGGATGTTCCAGAGATGGGACACAGACACAAGAGGTCACAATTGGAAGTTGAAGACTCAGATGAATCAAAGGGATGTTAGGAAGTATTTCTTCAGTCATAGAGTAGTCAGGCCATGGAATAGCCTAGAAAGTGATGTAGTGGAGGCAGGAACCATACATAGTTTTAAGGCGAGGTATGATAGAGCTCATGGGGCAGAGAGAGAGAGAGAACCTAGTAGCAATCAGCGAAGAGGCGGGGCCAGGAGCTGTGACTCGACCCCTGCAACCACAAATAGGTGAGTACAAATAGGTGAGTACACACACACACACACACCACACACACACACACACACACACACACACGGAAGCTGGTATTTACCACAACTATATCTGTGAAAAAGAATATGAGAATATTTTGGGTGTCAGAGACCATACAGTGTTCATCTTTGAACACTTCGTGGAATTAAACATTGAGGGAAGAATGGAAGAGGGGACGAGATACTAGATTTCAGAAGGGAAACCTCTGAAGGGATGAGAGAGTTCCTGAATACATTGCGGAGGGAAAGGAAACTGAATGGAAAGTTATTGAATGAGATGGTGAAGTACCTCACTGAAAAATTCAAAGAGATAGAGTGGAACTTCATATCCAGAAGAAGAGAAGGAAATAGCAGAGAGAAAGTGAGCCCATGATTTCAAGATGCTGAATAAAAAACAGAAAAGTTCAAAAACCATGAAAAAAAATTTATAGAAAGCTTATAACAGGCGAAAAGAAACCCACTGGGTGATCGCAACGTTGTCCCTAGAGGGTCGCATTATACTATCGATGTTTCATATCGTTTCCCTCCAGAGAGGGAAGAGACACAAATGAGAATTCACTGGTGAGGAAAGAGACTGACCAACAGCTTAAGAATGACATAGCGTCAAAAGCCAAACTTGAAATGAAACTCCTCCTGAGACACATCAGAAGAAGTATGACAGTAAAAATACGCTAGAAAAAAGAGAGATAAATTCTGTAGATACTACAAAGAAGTTTGCGAGGTCTTAACAATCAATTTAAAGTTGTGTTGTCAGTAGCAAACGAGACTATACCAGAAAGCCTGGAGGAAACCGTGCACCAACAGTTAGGTACTGGATACCACACGACACAGAAGAGTGGAAATTGCTATTTAGTTATTTGGATCCTTCAAAAGCAATGAGAAAGAAAGAAAGAACAGTCACCATATGAATCACTGCCTTTGATCTACAGAAAAAAGTCAAAGGACACAGGACAGTTGCTAGATTCATGTATACACACACACACACACACACACACACACACACACACACACACACGCACACACACACACACACACACACACACACACACGCATACACACACACATACACACACACACACACACACACACACACACACACACCACATATATATATATACATATATATATATATATATATATATATATATATATATATATATATATATATATATATATATATATATATATATGCAATAAGATCACAGTAAACAGGTGATTTCAAAATGTGAGTAGTCACGAAAGCGCTTGGAATTTCTCTATTCTTTCCAGTGGTTGTTTTGCATATATATATATATTATATATATATATATATATATATATATATATATATATATATATATATATATATATATATATATATACATATATATATATATATATATATATATATATATATATATATATATTTATATATATATATACATATATATATATATATATATATATATATATATATATATATATTATATATATATACATATATATATATATATATATATATATATATATATATATTATATATATATATATATATAATATATATATATATATATATATATATATATATATATATATATATATTATATATATATATATAATAGGATGGGGTCCACCTCTGGTGTAAATTGTGGGACCCATTGCCTCGGAAAAGTGCATAAAAAGACTTCAAGGAAGAATATTTGGATTTCTTCCTGAAGCCGTTTGAATATTCCACTTCCCCTACCACCCCATCTTTTAGTATATATATATATATATATAATGCATCCATGGAAACGTTTTGTATTAAAACAAACAACATACTGAGAACGGTCGAGATTCTAATCGGAGTTGTTTTTGCAGTGAGAACCTTAGACAAGTCTCCTTCCAGAGGTCAGGAATTATTTCTTTACCCTCCGGGTAGTATGGAAGTGAAATAACACCAGCAAAGAGATGGTCAAGGTAGGCTCTATACACAATTTTAAGAGTAGGTACGACAATGCCCGCAGGGTTAGGTGAGAGTAAAATCTGGGAAAGCGAAAAATTAGAGGGGTGGAGCCAAGTGGCTGAGACTCGACCCCGACCACCCTACGTCTCATATAGGCAAGCATTTATGGGCAAACAACTGTTGCTCATGTGACTCAACCCTTTCTCAGTAATAACGAGAATTTCAGTTATTTTTGGTTCTGAAAAGAAATTCAATATGAAGTTTTAGAGAAAAGAGAAGTGGCGACAAAACCACAACAGCCGACTATCCGGATTCACAGGCTAGAAAAAAAAAAACCCTGGGAAAACAACCACACAACCACTACCGGATGCACAGGCCTAGACCTGGGAAAAACACCACACAACCACTAACGGGATCACAGGCTAGACACAGGTGGAAAAACACCACACAGCAACCACTAACCGGATCACAAGGCTAGATCGCTGGGGAAACAACCACACAAAACCACTACCGGATCACAGGGCGTAGACCGGTAAACGTTAAGGTTGCTCTGGGTTGTGGAAAGTGATATTTATAATCATTCCACTTTCTTACCTGAAAACAACCCGAATTGCTCTCTGGCACCTGAACTGAGGTAAGACCTCTTGTGTTTTAAAAAGTAAAATTAAAAATGATTAACAGCAATCTCCTCTTCCATAATTATCTTATTCATATATATTATTCAAGCCAATTTCCCCCCCCCCCATCATAAGTATCACAAAATTCATATATTCATCATTAAATGCATCGCCACTATCACAAAATAATCTCCATCTTCATATCATTAGTTGCTACAAAATAACTTCCATTAACATCAATTATTATTCATACCATCTCCCATAAGCAATCACAGCAATCAACCCCATCATCTTTACTCGATGTGGGGGGGGGGGCGATAATTTCACATTTAAAAATGTAACTAGAATGTATTTGGGCGGTGCGCATTCTGCGACAGGGTACACCGAAATTCGGTTAATCCATCTCCTCTAAAGGACCGCAACAACCGTAGGCAGTGAGGGTTGTTGTCAACATTTTGGTTTTCCTGGAATGAAGGGTATTCCTTCTTGTGGCAACAGGATAGTTTTAGAATGAAGTATGTAGTAAACACTTTTTTTGCCATGTTGAATATTTACCATCCTTGAATATGGCGAATTTCTGTAGGATTTTAAAAATCAGTAATCACTCAGGAGTTAATTTAAACTCTTTGCCTAAAAAAAAAAAAAAAAAAATCTTAATTCTCACAGTAAGCAAGTTGAGTACAATAAAAATAGAAAAATGTTATAAGTATTAAGGTCCATAAACTTAAGCCTCTGTAGAGAAAGAGGTAATGGACATCTACTGTCCAATTTTAAGTTTAACTCTCTATAAAACCTTTGTGTAAATGTAGAGTTAAGTCCCATAACAACCTTCAACTTAAGTACTACCACCTGGACCCTCAAGGTCCAATGTTTGCAAAAAGACATGAACACGTTCTAAATAAAACTGTACCCCACAAGATGAGAGAATATGTACCTGAAAGAAACAGCAGCAAAACCATGAGTCGCACAAGAATACCAAACAACTGAGGAAACCCTGCTACAACGAGTAGTGCTGTAATAGGTTTGAATTTTGGTCAACACTAACTTTGTTAACGTCCGTCTTCACCATTAATACCCTCTACCTTTGGTAAGAATGCAGAACTTTAACTGCTGGAAAAGAAAACGAATTCAATCTCAGCCTGCTTTTATCCATAAGTGGCAGTCTATCCCTTAAACAATAATAAGATGCCAGGAAAATGTGAACAATACTAAGGTAGTGTTTGAGACTGGGAGCGACAACCTTGCATGAGGGACAGGCGTAAACCAATACTGTTGGGTGTAGCGTACCTGTCACACGGCTTGAGCAGCTACTAGCTTGAGCTGGCACGAGACTTGCCAGATACTAAGTTGTCTTTACCAAGACACATCCAGAATAACTCCAGTAATAAACCTAACCTTTATAAAATACTACTATATAACGCAGAATAGTATCGTCTTAAAGTGCGATGGTTTTAAAAGAACAAACATTCTTCAGTTATTGCCTGAAAAAAGATTTTGGTGTTAATAGACTTGTTAATTCCTCCATTTTATATCCTAATTTCAACTACTCCAAATCATTAACTCTATTAAGAACTATGTTAATATGCAGCCACAATGCAAAAAAAACATTATTGAAATACTTCCCTCCTTGCAAGATGCATCAGCCACTAGTGAGTAAAGCCTCTGAGAAGGAGTTCACTTTTTAAGTTATTTTACGGAGATAAAGCTACGCTATTTCAATAATAAAATTAGTAAATCGGCACCTTCACTCTCCAATAACAATTTCATCCTTCAGAAGAGGTTTTCTAAAGTTATGGCAACCCAAACAAAATTTGTGAAAAGTTTACTCAAACTTGATCAGAAAACAACTACACATGAAAAATATTATATGAATCTTTCATTAATTACAGTACAACACAATTATAAATTTGAAGCTGAATTTGTGAAATGTTCTCAATATATACACGAGAACCTTGCAGGAAGTTATATAAAAAAGAAAAAAAAAAGTCGCACAAAAGTACTCCATTAGGAAGACTTAATGACGCTTAGAAACAGATTTTGTTTTTAAGTAACTTCGATTCATCAGTCATTTTTATTTCATATAATGAAATGCCGATTTTTTATATCAGTTTTGCCAAAATAGATTTGAGAGAGTTTGAACGTTAAAAGCTTAACCAATTCAGAAAACATTATAATTGGATCTGCATTTGGAAACAACATTTCATAAACATTTTAAGCCATAATTGTCAGCCAATCAGTTTTTTATAGCATAATATTACATGTCCGAACATCCAAGGCTAGCTTGAATAGTTTGTGTAAACTCTAGTGTTGATTTTGGGGATTGTATGATAAAATTTATGTTGATGGGAATGATGACGGGAACGATGGTGATGATGATGGGGTTCATGATGATGTTAATACTAACCTTTCAAAAGGATAATTGATTTTTTTTCTTTACTGATTGTTCCGAGGATCACTGCCCCACGACGGAACTCAAACCATGCATAGCGAAATAGGAAGAGAATGGCCCTTCAGGAACCAGACCTTGGACAGTCTGGTTTTCATATGGGCTGGAAATGTGCTTACATTCAAAGTTACATAGTTCGTGCAATATCTGTGACTCTGTGTCTAAACAGACCTGGACAGGCTGCCGAAGCACTCAGAATGGACAATGAACTTCATTTTGGACTTGTACATAATAATGAATTTTGCAGTTACTAATATTCTTTGAAGATCAAAGTGAAACAATTACGCAACCATTGGTAAGAAACTCTGTAGCAAGCAATACTGTTCATTTTTTTTTTTCCGCAGAGTGGTGGAACACTGAAGTAGTCTTTCCCTTCAGTTGATAGCGTTACGTCAATTTAGTCATTCAGAAACTGGTTAGATTTGCCCTTCAAATACGAAGCATTTTTCTAATCACTGCCCACTCTGTGGAGTGGGCACTTGTAGGTCCAGTAATAAACAGTATGTACAGTTGACTACGACCAACAGTAAATGAGAGAGAGAGAGAGAGAGAGAGATTGTGTGTGGGAAGGGGGAGACAGACACTGGGCTTCCTTTGTACTCCAGTGAGGTTAGTGTAGCAGCAATATTGGGTTTCCTTTGGGTGTTGTGCCATAACAAAAGATTGTTCTCATTAGGATCTGCAGCTTCCTCAGTTATATCAATTTCCCAAACTCCTATATGATCCAGAAATTTTCGAAAGAAATATTATTGCGTTAATTTTTGAACGTATCATCTGCATCGTTTCCTTAGATATTTTATTACCTATGTTAATTAAAAATTAGACTTTATATTGCTAACAGAAGTATAAACTTGATTCATAAATAATCTGGCTAAGTGAAATTGTTAACTAAAATAAAATAAAAACAATATGCACTGTGGTTTAATTGGCATAACTATTGCCACAATTTAGCAAAGGCAGCCAAGAAGGCGTGTGAATGAAAAAGCCGATAACTCCACTGATTTGTGGTGGCCATATTAACCCAAAGTTTTTTCCATATGTTCTTATTCGAGGACCTATGTCTAGTTTGAATCATCTATTTTTTCATATTAGTTTCATAATACCAACGTTTCTTCTTACCTCATTTGTGTGTTCTTATGATATTTAATGCTCATGAGAAGACTTTCTATACAGTATACAAATTAATGCATCCAGAGAACAAAGTGACTTGAAGCAAATATCTAGAACCAGTCTGTTCTGTGGATGCATTAATATGTATATTGGTCGTGAAACTGGTCTTCTAAACCAGAGAAGACTGAAATTAGTCCTGTAGTATCCACAGCCACGAATGTCATCACATTAGCATGGCAGACCCGGTGTACTCACCGGTCCCCTGTTGTTCGTAGCATGATGGTCCAGCGGGCTAAGGCGTCGTGAGGTTAACTTGGTTCCCAGGTTGGTAAAACTGGTCAGTCAGCAAGAAATCATTCAAAATTAAGTCTTCTAAAATTTTCTCTTATGCGTTTAAATATATATTTTTTTTCATTTATGTTAATGAAAAATTAATAATTTTGTACCAATAAAATTTGGAAAGCTTACCTAATCTTATAACAAGCGTAATTTAATTTAGCGTAATCCAACTAATCCATTTTTTTTTCGTTATGTTCAGAATAATTATTGCGAAATTATTGCACACGCAAATTTTCGCTTGCCTTATTCGGCAAGAGAAGCGTTGGATTTAAGCCAGAATTGCAAGTTTCACTTATTCGGCACTACATTACAACACACACAACACCACACACACACACACACACACACACACACACACACACACACACCAGTATGTGATCGTTTTGTGTCCAAATGCAGTATTGTTAGCTGCTGCGTTTATTATTTTTCTGCCTGCACTGGCTTCTGATTGGTTTACGTATTACCCATAAGCATACGTCATACCAATGTCATCTGTTTTACCATGTGAGAATTATCGCCTGTTGACGACATTACTGCAGCTAGCTCTCTGGGTGTGTAAGCAATGGAGAGTTAACATGTTAAGAGAGCGTGATAGGGAAACGTTGGACCTTCTACTACTGATGCAACCGAGTTTCCTGCCGTTTGTTTAGGTGTCACTGTCTCTGTTCAGTATTTCTACATATACTCTATGTTGATATATATATTACCTGGAGTTTACCTGGAGAGGGTTTCGGGGTCAACGCCCCCGCGACTAGGTCTGAGACCAGGCAGAAGCTGTACTTTAAGTATTTATGTAACATTATGTATGACATTTTACGCAAATCAGTTTTAGAGTGTGAGAGCTACTGTCCGTCCTCAGCTCATTTCGAAGACCAGCCCTATCTAACATATGCTACCCCGCCCCCATCAGGAAGCGATCCACATCAGTCTCCGAAAACCCAGGCACAGTTTCTGCTAGATGACATCGGGCAGCAGATGTAAAATAAGATGCCCAGCGTTTCCACCCATGCTGGGGTTCGAATCACGGATACTCAGTATACTTGAGAGATGAGTGCGTTTCAAAACGAGCTTCGGGACTTCAACTCGGGTAAATTTGTAATGTGTCCTGGAAGTACTGTTACTGTGAAACTTGCGTTGTAATAGTGTGTTGCACTCATAGTAAATGGTAATAATAATTTTTCGAATACTTGCAAATTATTCCTTCCTCTGTAACTACTGCTAGATTGAAACATGGAGGAAACAAGGATTTATCCAGGGGTTTGGGGTTGAACTTTATAGTGGCTGAAGGAGTGTTCTTCATACTCACAAATGTTGCACGCATTACGGACTAACTGATCTTGTTAGAATCAGCCTCCTGTATATATGAGTATATTGTATTTATACATGTTTGACTTGCATTACTGAATGTAATAATAATACAATATGGGGAAAAATTTGATTGTAATGTTTTCTTGCAATAATAATGCAACTATTTACCAATTTCCAGCTCTAACATTACAGAATAACTATATTATTTTGTATTTCATTTAAATATGTGATTATTTCTTTATTCAAAAACCCTTGACCCCCACTTTCCCGGTGGTAATAAAAAACTGTCGGGGAAATCAGAACTCTGTTGTTTAAAGAGCTCTTTTCTCGGGTTTTAAAGAGCTCTCTCTTTTGGGTTTTAAAAGAGCTTTTGGGTTTTAAAAAGAGCTCTTCTCTGGTTTAAAAGGCTCTCTCTCTTGGTTTAAAGAGCTTTTGGGGTTTAAAGAGCTCTCGGGTTTTTTTAAAGAGCTCTCTTTTTTAAAGAGCTCTCTTCTGGATTAAAGGCTCTTCTTGGTTAAAGAGCTCTCTTTTCCCAAAGGGAATTTTTTTTTACTTTTGGGAAAATTTTTTTTTAAATTTTTAAATTTTTGCTGGAAAATCCAAAAAAAAATGGGGAAATTAAAACCCCTGTAAGGGGGCAAAAGCCGGCAAAAAAAAATAAAAAAATTTTGCCGAAAAAAATTAAATATTCCCCGAACTGTTGAATAAAAAAACCGAGTGTATTTTTTAAACTATTATTCATTTCAAATTTTAAAAAACACAAAATTAGAAAAGGGTTTTCCCGCTAAATGCACAAAAAAAATATTGCAATAAAATATAGCAAAAAAACTTTTTTTACATTTTTAAAAAAACTCATATGACTAACCCCCTTTTGTTTTTTGTTTTTACATCAGACATACTAAACACCCTAAAAAAATTTTTTCAAAAAATTTTTATGAGTATATTTATGGGGTTTTACCGGGAAAAAGTATAGGTAGGGTTAAAATTTAAAAAGAATTAGGGGTTTAAGACCGAATGTAGACTGCGGGGGAGCAAGGAGGTTTTAGAGTGGGTGGGGGGATTGTAGTTTCAAGTTTTTAAATTAAAAGCATATATGTAAACCGTTTTTAGAAAAAGGTGGGGAAGTTTTTATTGCAATTTTAGGGTTTTTAAAAAAAAGAATATGATAGGGTGGATAGGGGGAGCAATTTTGGCAGATGTTGCAAGTATATGGAATGGGGTGCTTTTTAAAAGAGCTTTTTATGAAAATAGTGAGGCTCGGTTTTGGGTGTTTTAAAAGAGAGGGGGAATACTCCCCGGGTAAAAAAAGTAGGTCTCAGACAGGGATGTGTAATGTCACCTTGGTTGTTTAAATTTTATAAAATGGGGTTGAAAAAGGGAAGAAAAAGTTTAGGGTGTTCGGGAGAGGGGGGGGGGTTAAATTATGGGGAATAAAATTTCAAAATGGGAAGGGACACAATTTATTTTTTGCTGTTTAAATCCTGTGTTTTAGGGGGAGTTTAAAGAAAAATTGCAAAGGTTAGTGGGTGAGTTTGAGAATGTGTGTAAAGGTGAAAGTTGAAAGTGAACATAGAAAAGAGTAGGTGATGAGGGTATCAAATGATTTAGATAAAGAAAAATTGGATATCAAATTGGGGAGGAGGAGTATGGAAGAAGTGAATGTTTTCAGATACTTGGGAGTTGACGTGTCGGCGGATGGGTTTATAAAGGATGAGGTTAATCATAGAATGATGAGGGAATAAAAGGTGAGTGGTGCGTTGAGTGTATATGTGGAGTCAAAAAACGTTATCTATGGAGGCAAAGAAAAGACAAAAGGGAATGTATGAAAGTATAGATAAGTACCAACACGTCTTAATATGGATGTGAAGCTTTGGTTGGTGGGAAATGTCAGCAGTGATGGGAAGATGTTGGAGGCAGTAGGAGATGTCCTGCAAGGGGCAATGTGTGGTGTAAATTTTATGGCAGAAATTCGGAGTGTGGAAATTAGGAGAAGGTGTGAGAGTTAATAAAAGCATAGTCAGAGGGCGAAGAGGGTGTTGTTGAGGTGGTTTGGGGTAATCATTTAGAAGAATGGATCAGAAGTTAGATGACATGGAAAGTTATAAATTCTATAGGGGAAAGGAAGGAGGGGGGGTAGGGGTCGTCCTCGAAAAGGTTTGGAAAAGAGGGGAGTAAAGGAGGTATGTGGGCAGGGGTTGGACTTCCAGCAAGCGTGCATGAGCGTGTTAGATAGGAGTGAATGGTGACGATGATACTTGGGACCTGACGATCTGTTGGGTGTGGCAAGGTAATATTTAGTGAAGGGATCAGGGAAACCGTTCTTATTTCTTATAGTTGAGTCTGGAAATGGGAAGTACAATGCCTGCACTTTAAAGGAGGGGTTTGGGATATTGGCAGTTTGGAGGGATATGTTGTGTATCTTTATACGTATATGCTTCTAAGCTGTTGTATTCTGAGCACCTCTGCAAAAGCAGTGATAATGTGTGAGTGTGGTGAAAGTGTTGAATGATAATGAAAGTATTTTCTTTTCGGGGATTTTCTTTCTTTTTTGGGTCACCCTGCCTCGGTGGGAGACGCCGACTTGTTGAAAAAAAAAAAATATCATTTGACTGCTCAGTAAAACTTGTCATGATAGTCAGGGAATTCTTGTTTATATACAAACAAAGATTCACCATGCAGGTTTAACAAGCAATACTTGCCTAAGTTATTTTTTTATTGCAAAATTTATGACAATTCGTTTGCATGCATTGCCCAGTGTGGTGATGCCTTGTTTCACAACTACACACTGAGTCAGTCCTAAAAGCACACTGTGTATATCATAGGACTAGACTTGTCATACTTGGTAATATCACTTCCACACTTGAAGCACCTGAAGTTTGGCTCGCAGAACTCACTGTAGTTGATTCATGGTCCTTCAAAATTCTTGTGGAAATTTTATAGCGCAAAACACTAATCCTGGGGACCTTGAGGGCCACGGTCTTGAAATATTTGTCAGCACTATCACGGCTTTACAAAAGCTAGAACAAAGAGATATCCAAACAGGTGTATGTATCACTATATAGATTTCATTCAGCTTTTTGGTAAGATTTAATTAACTATCACTTTCGTCATTACCTTCCATAGGTGATAATAGTTTTTTCCTTATTTATTAAAATGTTTTTCCTTGTTGGCATCTCTTTATCTTGTCTTCCATCACACAAGCATGGATGGCCGTCACACTGCATGGATGCCGTTCACAACAGCATGGATGCGTCACACGCATGATGCCGTCACATACTGCATGGATGCCCGTCACACAGCATGGATCCGTCACACTGCATGGATGCCCGTCACACAGCATGGATGCCCTCACACATAGCATGGATGCCGTCACTGAGCAATGTATGCCATCACAACGCATGGATGTGCCGTCACACAGCATGATTGCCGCACACTGCGATGGATGCCGTCACACGCATGGATGCCGTCACACTGCATGGATGCCGTCACACAGCATGGATGCCGTCACACAGCATGGATGCAGTCACACAGCATGGATGCCGTCACACAAGCATGGGATGCCGTCACGAAAACAGCATGGATGCCGTCACACCTGCATGGAATGCCGTCACACCAGCATGGATGCCGTCAACAACAGCATGGGTCCGTCCCACACAGCATGGATGCCATCAACACAGCATGGATGCCTCACACAGCATGGAGGCCGTCACACAAGCAGGATGCCTCACACAGCAGGATGCCGTCACACAGCAAGGATCCCGTCACACACGCATGAATGCCATCACACAAGCATGAGGCCATCACACAGCATGGATGCCATCACACAGCATGGATGCCGTCACACAGCATGGATGCCGTCACACAGCATGGATGCCATCACACAGCATGGATGCCATCACACAGCATGGATGCCATCACACAGCATGGATGCCATCACACCAGCATTGGATGTCATCTACACAGCCATGGATGCCATCACACAGCATGTATATGTCTCGACGCAGCATGGATACATAACACAGCATGGAAGCCATCACACAGCATGGATTTCAAATCAACTGCATGGATGCCATCACAAGCATGGATGCTCCATCCACACAGAAAGAATGCCTTTACACAGAATGGGTGCCATCACAGAGCATGGATGCCATCACACAGCATGGATGCCATCACACAGCATGAATGCCATCACACAGCATGGATGCCATCACACAGCATGGATGGCATCACACAGTATGGATGCCATTACACAGCATGGATGCCATCACAACAGCATGGATGCATCACACAGCCTGGATGGCCATCACATCAGCTGGATGCCGTCACGAACAGCATGGATGGCATCACACAGCATGGATGCCATCACACAGCATGGATGCCGTCACACAGCATGGATGGCATCACACAGCATGGATAGCATCACACAGCATGGATGCCATCACACAGCATGGATGCCATCACACAGCATGGATGCCATCACACAGCATAGATGCCATCACACTGCATGAATGACATCACCAGCATGGATGCCATCAGCACAGCATGGATGGCATCACATACAGTATGGATGGCATCACACAAGCAATGATGGCATCACAGCAGCATGATGTGCATCACACAGCATGGACGCCATCACACAGCATGGATGCTATCGCACAGAATGGATGGCATCACCCCTTGCATGGATGGCATCACACAGCATGGATGGCATCAACACAGCCATGGATGGCCAATCATAACAGCATGGATGTCATCACACAGCATGGATGGCATCACACAGCATGGATGGCATCACACAGCATGGATGCCATCACACAGCATGGATGCCATCACACAGCATGGATGCCGTCACACACATGATGCATCACAACACAGCATGATGCCATCACACAGCATTGATGCCGTCACACAGTCATGGATCCATCACATACAGCATGGATGCCGTCACCACAGCATGGATGCCAATCACACAGCATGGATGGCTTCACACAGCATAGCTCCATCACAACCAGCATTATGGCATCACACAGAATGGATGGCATCACACAGCATGGATGCCATCACACAGGCCATGGATTGCCGTCCACACAGCATGATGGCAATCACACAGCATGATGCCACACACAGCATGGATGCCATCACACAGCATGGATTGCCGTCAATCACAGCAGGGATGCCATCCACACAGCATGGATGCCGTCACAACAGCATGGAGCCATCACACACCATGGATGGCATCACAACAGCAAGGATGTCATCACACAGCATAATGGCATCACAACAGCATGGAATGCCCATCACAACAGCATGGAAAAGGCACACATAGCATGATGCCGTCCACACACAGCCTGGATGGCATCACACAGCATGGATGCCATCAGAGACATGGATGGCATCACAACAAGGATGGATGGCATCACACAGCATGATTGCATCACACAGCATGAAGGCAATCACAGCATGGATGCCCTCACACAGCATGGGATGCATCACACAGCATGGATGCCATCACACAGCATGATGGCATCACACAGCATGGATGGCATCACACAGGATGGATGGCATCTCACAACATGAATGGCATCACACAGCATGGATGCCATCACACAGCATGGATGCCATCACACAGCATGGATGGCATCACATAGCATGGATGCCATCACACAGCATGGATGGCATCACATAGCATGGATGGCATCACACAGGATGGATGGCATCACACAGCATGGATGCCATCACACAGCATGGATGGCATCACACAGGATGGATGGCATCACACAGCATGGATGGCATCACATAGCATGGATGGCATCACACAGGATGGATGGCATCACACAGGATGGATGGCATCACACAGCATGGATGCCATCACACAAGCATGGATGCCATCACTCAGCAATGGATGCCATCACACAGCATGGATGCATCACTCACATGGATGCCATCACACAGCATGGAGTGCATCACACAGCAATGGATGGCATCACACACAGGAATGGATGGCATCACTCAGCAGAATGGCATCATGCACAAGCATGGATGCCATCACACCATGGATCCATCACACAAGCATGGATGGCATCACATAGTCATGGATGCCATCACACAGCATGGATGTGCATCACATAGCATGGAGGCATCCACAACAGGATAGGATGGCATCACACACATGGATGGCATCACACAGCATGGATGGCATCACACAGGATGGATGGCATCACACAGGATGGATGCCGTCACACAGCATGGATGGCATCACACAGGATGGATGGCAATCAACACAGGATGATGGCATCACACAGCAAGGATGGCTCACATAGCATGGAATGCCATCACACAGCATGGATGGCATCACACAGGATGGATGGCATCACACAGGATGGATGGCATCACACAGCATGGATGGCATCACACAGGCATGGATGGCATCACACAGCATGGATGGCATCACACAGGATGGATGGCATCACCAGCCATGGATGGTAATATCCATCATAGCATGGGCTGGCATCACACAGATTGGAAGCATCACACAGCATGGATGGCATCACACAGCATGAATGGCATCACACAGCATGGATGCCATCACACAGCATGGATGCCATCACACAGCATGGATGGCATCACATAGCAGGATGCCATCACACAGCGTGGATGGCATCCATAGCATGGATGGCAATCACACAGATGGAATGGCATCACACAGCATGGATGGCATCACACAGCATGGATGGCATCACACAGTAGGGATGGCAACCTCACACAGCATGGATGGCATTCACAAGCATGGATGGCTCACACTAGGATGGATGGGCATCACACAGGAGGGATGGCATCACACAGCATGGATGGCCTCACATACATGGATGGCATCACACAAGCATCATGGCATCACACAGGGATGGATGTCATCACACCGGCATGATGGCATCACACAAGCATGGATGGCATCACACAGCATGGATGGCATCAACACAGCAAAGGATGGGCATCACACAGGAGATGCAATCACACAGCATGGTGGCCATTACATAGCAATGGCTGGCACACACAGGATGGATGCATCACACAGATGGATGGCATCACACAGCATGGATGGCATCAACATATCATGGGATGGCATCACAGAACAGATGGATGGCATCACACAGCATGTATGGCCATCACATAGAATGGATGGCATCCACATAGCAATGGTGGCATCACCAAGATGGATGGCATCACACAGCAATGGATGGCATCACAAAGCATGGCTGGCATCACACAGGATGAATGGCATCACAACAGGATGGATTGGCATCACACAGCAGGGATGGCAATCACATAGCATGGATCCATCAGTGGATTTCAAATCCATTGCAATCCCTTTCCCAACTTTAATTTTTAATGACACTGTGTCATGTTTCCCCTGGCTTTACCTATGTATCCTACAACTGTAACCTGAGTAAACCTGCAATATACCAGGAGAGGGTTCGAGCCTCAACGCCCCCGCACCCGTCTGAGACTAGGCCTCCTGGTGGATCAGGTCTGATTCTACAGGCTGTTATTGTTGGGCCGCACGCAAACTGACGTACGAACCCCATCCGTCTGGTCAGCTACTGACCTTTAGGAGTGCCTGTCCATGCCTTCCTTGAAGAACAGGCCCGGGGTCTATTGGTAATCCCCATATGTATCTTGGAGGCAGTTGAACATCTTGGGCCCCTGACACTTTTTGGTATGTCTCTCAATGTGACTCGTTGGTGCCCCTGCTTTATTCTTTGGGGAATGTTGCATCTCCTGCCCGAGTCTTTTGCTTTCATAGGGTGATTTTCGTGAGTACCAAGTTTTGGTACTAATGCCTCAGGATTTTCCAAGTGTATATTATCATGTAATCTCCCTAGCCTGCGGTTCCAGGGAATGTAAATCAAGGGACTTCTAACCGTTCCCCAGTATTTAGGTGCTTACGAACTTATGGTAGTTTGTGTTCAGTACTTCACCAAAGTAAGGCTGGTGATTGTTGTTTTGTCTGTGTGTAAATTGTCTCATACATGGCACAAACAACAATAATAGAGCTTAAGGGAGTTTTTTATTTAGTCTATCTAGGTGAAGACAGAAAATATTCAAAGGTTAGAATCATTAATATATCAGGATACGACTATTATCACTGGCACGGCAAAAGATATAGAATTCCTCAACTTATCAAGCTTTGTCTTGTATCTAAAGTAAGCTTGATCTTGAGGAAATCCTGTACTCTCTGTTTGGGAATATTATGAATGCATTACTGACTCAGTAAATTCTGAACCTTCCTTGGCCAATAAACATAACTAAAGAGAAACAAAGCCCATGATGAAAAGGAACTCTCCAATGGAATTTAAAATTATTTAGTTGTCGCAATGAATTTCATTTAGCGTTGGTGTCCTGCCTTAACCTTATACAAATTTTGTTTAAAATATAGACCTCTTGATAGAACTCTTCAGTAAAAAATTGAAAAATAAATTCCTTAGCACCTCATGTTTGAACAGAGGCAAGAGGACCACTTTTTTATATTGTTAACCTTTTACTATATACATTGGTTGCCTCATCCACATGAGCTTCTCTCTCACAACTTGTTTGGTTTTTTGTAACCAGTTGCTCTTTCGTGCAATTCCAGTTCAACATTCGATGATAGCGAAAATTCGCCGGTCAAGATCCCGTCGCTTTAATGTCGTGCCGTACATAGGGGAAATATACCGGGAGCTTTAAACATACAGTAGGTGGGTGTATGTGAGAGCAGAGCCCCTGTTAGCCCTTAATTTTTCCTGTTTCTTTTGATGGTAGATGATGATAGACTGTTCCACACGTTTCGTCATTTGAGAATTGAGTCCCACCGTCTGCAATCGCCTATACAATAATTCCACAAAGGCGTAAGCAACTCCTGTTGTGCTGGTGGAGGTGAGAATATACTCCGGCCATTCCTCCTTTTTTCCTTGGGGGGTACTTTTTATGATACTCTAATAGGTACTTAGTATTAGCAAGACTATTCAGACCCTGCATACGAGTACGGTTACACAAGTTAATGTAACTGCGACATACTAAATGTGAGTTTCCACCAGGCTAACTTAAGGAAGTCGGCAAAGTGACTTATCACCTCTGGAGTCCTAGTGTTATGAAATACTGGTCACAGTCATGGGATAGTATAGGAAAATAATGAAGGGAGAATAATCTCCGCTGGCACTCTCTGATACATTCTCTGACGCATGACTCTACAGAGTGACAACTAGCACCTTTAATTCATATAATATATTAAGCACTTAACTAAAATTATTCTAGATGGCGATTTTGGACTGTCTACCGCATTTTCTTATTCTGTAAATTGCTCTCAGTAAAAGTCTGAGATCGGCCCCTCCTCCTACCCAGGAAGGACTGAGGGGACGGGACGTATGAGCTGGGCCTCTAACGGCTCTTACACTGCAACACAGGCCACAGCTGATACGCGTCTGCTTTGCCTCAGAGAGAATTTTCCCTTCAATCTGTTGGTAGTCTTGCAGAAATTGCATGACTCCTGACAATGCACGAGAGTGCGAAAGACCTAGGGCTAATGTACCACCTCTATAGCTGGAATGGGGACCCTCATCCTCAGAGAAGACAATAAACGTAACTCAGGGAAAACTCAAGGTTCTCCCCGGAGCTGTTTGAACATTTTCTTCTCCTACCACCCCCTATATATTTTATATTCTATGTGAACATTTATTAATAAACAGAATACATTTACAGAAAAAACAAACATGAATACAATGGCACAATGTATCAAAGATCATGAATTTCTTCCAGCTCCTCCGAGGCTGGATGCGAGCCAAGTATGCAGCAAGCAATTCCCCTCTGGATGGCTACGGGCTGAGGCGCTGGAACATGAAATCGGCTTGCCCTTGGGTCCCTGGTGGTGTCGATGAGTCTGGAACCCAATTCTTTAAAGGAATCGTGTGTTTTATTTTTTCCCCATGACCCAAGGTCCTCTGATCCCACTGGACCAAATGATTACTGATGGCTTATGTTCCCTGTATTGCTGATCTTGTACTCCTCCCGTGGGTCAGCAGCTCCACCCTGTCGCCCCACACTGTGAATGGGGATATAGGAGTCAGCGCAGTGTGGAACACACAGGTATAGTCCCATGCTAAGTGTGAGCTGGCCATTCTTCCTTCCAAGGATAGATGGAGATCCCGTCCGGGGCGGTTGCTGAGTTGAGGTTTGTATGGCTGCTAGTGATCGGGCTCCCTCTCGGCTGGGCATCCAGCTGTAGCACGGGAATCTCTTAATGATGTCATTGACCTCATTGTGTTCCCCCTTGCATGCCAGTCCTTGGATTTGGAACAGTTAAGTCAGTATACCGTAATCGGTTCTACTTGCGCTTCGCTGCAAATACACGTATATTCTGTGTGAATAGGGGCAGCAAAGTGCAGAGCCACTGCAAATACGGAGGGTCTTCGGATCAAGTCGCGTTTCCCATTGCCAATGTGGAACTGTTTGAGGAAGTCCCCGAGTGATGTGCGCTCACAGGCCTGGTGACGCAATCTCACCTATCTGAGTTGTAACCCAGAAGCATGTTGGTCAAGCACCTTTTCAGCGATCAGGCTATCCCAAGCTTGACTGTGATCCATGCAGCACTAGGTTTGGTGTCTGGAGCCAGCAATGAGTCTCCCAATCAGTGATGCACTGGCATAGCCAGGGTCTTCTATTCCTGCTGAGTCGCTGAGGGTATTCAGGAAGAATTTGTCTATCAACTCGTTTGATGCTATGGAAAGAGGATAGGAAAGCTGGTAGAGCAAATCTGGGAGGATCGGCCTACTCCTAGCCCTCCAAGCCTGAAACCGGCAGTTTCCCTCGCTTGTCAACACTGTCCATCTTCAATGGAAAGATTCAATACACTCTCTACTAGCATGGTCCTTACGGAGAGAGTCATATTCCTCTTGAGATTTTTGGACTGCTGAAGCTGGGGAGCATCTCAGAAAAGTAGGTAAGTTTTGGGATTTACAGGCACCTGGTGATAGGTAGAAGGCACGTGTGTGTCAATGTCTTTTCACATCCTCCTTTCCACGTCCGGAGAACTGAGACTTTTTTTTCTCTAGGATCAATCGATGGCATTGGACCCAAGAGAGCACCAAGAGAGTGATATTTGGCTGGATCAATGGCTCGTGCTCCTGGTAAAACGGCACTAATATTCTGATCATCTGTGATGGTAAAACTATTTTCACATTTGGTGAGTTTAAAAGAAAAGGCCCAGACTTTCTCCCATGTCTTTAATTTTACTGATTCCTTCTAGGAGAGATTTCGTTGTGCCGCTAGGGTACTATCGTCAGAAAGCCCCAGATATATGAGCTCGCTGGAGAGTGCTTCCGTGACTTCCCTGAGACCAAACAAAATAGAAAGGGGGCGAGAGGGTCCCCCTGTTTCACGTCCTCACATGAGTCAATTTCATGGTCCCCCAAACAATAGCTTGGAAGTCTACACTATAACAAGATTCTATGAAGGGGATAAAAGGGAAGGGAAGTTTCTATAAACTGCTTGAGAGGCAGCATCCCTTCTGAGTTGAAAGCGTTGGCAAAGTCCAAATTTGACAAAGGCTTTTTCAATCGACATGTTTTTGATATATACTTCGTGCTGCGTGGGCCAGCTCTCACAGCCCTGTTGAACGCCGAAACCGAGCTGGGGGATGGGGGGGGGGGGGGGGGGGGGCAG
>NC_069465.1:30357008-30389508 GCF_026875155.1 Cherax quadricarinatus | reverse complement strand
TTTGTGTATGCAATAATTTCGCCGACCCAACTTAGGTCGGCGCGCGTCAGGTGTTTAACCGTTGTGGGATCTGATAGTGAGGTGCTGGCCAGACCCCTTTTTAAAGCTTCCTTGGATGCTTTACTTTCATAGTTCCTTGATAATGTGAGTAGTCACGAAAGCGCTTGGAATTTCTCTATTCTTTCAGAGTTGTTGTTTTGCATACATATATATTTACATATATATTATTTTTTTTTTATTATCACACTGGCCGATTCCCACCAAGGCAGGGTGGCCCGAAAAAGAAAAACTTTCACCATCATTCATCCATCACTGTCTTGCCAGAAGGGTGCTTTACACTACAGTTTTTAAACTGCAACATTAACACCCTCCTTCAGAGTGCAGGCACTGTACTTCCCATCTCCAGGACTCAAGTCCGGCCCGCCCGGTTTCCCTGAACCCCCCTTTATAAATGTTTTCTTTGCTCACACTCAACAGCCCCGTCAAGTATTAAAAACCATTCGTCTCCCCTCACTCCTATCAAACACGCTCACGCACGCCTGCTAGAAGTCAGCCCCTCGAAAAAAACCCTCCTTTCCCCCCCTCCCCCCAACCCTTTTCTGGGCCGACCCTCCCCCGCCTTCCTTCCACTAAGCTAAAACACTTTTGAAGTCATTCTGTTTCGCCCCCTTTTCTCTACAGCCCAAAACCCACCTCAACAACCGTTATAGCCCTCTGGACAACTTTTTGGTAACCCGCACCTCCTCCTAATTTCCCAAACTACGAATTCTCTGCTTATATTCACCCCACCATTGCCCTCGACATGACATCTCCACTCCCTCCAGCCTTCCCTCGCTGCAACATTCTCACCCATGCTTCAACCCATAAAAAAAGGTTTGGGGTAAAACTTACTCTCATCATTCCCCTCTTTCCTCCAAGGAAAAATTTCTTTGTTCCAAGACCCCTAAGTGCACCATCATCTTTTCCCCTCATCAATTCTATGATTCACCTCTCTTTCTAGACCCATCCGCTGACACGCCCCACTCCCAAATATCAAATACATTCACCCCTCCAACTCTCTCCCTCCAATTGATATTCAATTTTTCATCACCTAATTTTTTTTGTTATCCTCATAACCTTACTCTTCCTGTATTCCCTTTAATTTTTTTCTTTTGCACACCCTACCAAATTCTTTAAACCCAACTCTGCAATTCTTTTCAGAATCCCCCAAGAGCAAGTGTCATCGCAAAGAGCAGCTGTGACAACTCCCATTTTAGTGTGTTCTTTATTTTTTAACCCCACCCCTCTTCCCAAAGACCCTCGATTTACTTCTCTTACAACCCCACAAAAAATATTAAAAAAGCACGGTGACATCAACACCCTTGTCTAAGGCCATTTTACGGGGAAAAAATTTTCCCTCTTTCCTCATACTTTAACTTAAACCCTCACTATCCTCGAAAAAACTTTTCACTGCTTTCAGTAACCTCCCTCCTACCCCCTACCTTGCAACATCTGCCCATTCCCCCCCTACCCACCTGTAAAAACCCCTTTTCCAAACCCATAAATGCCACAAAGACCTCTTTACCCTTATTAAATACTGTTAATTATTGTTTCACTTAAACCCCGGGTCCACAACCCCTCCCTTTTCCTAAACCCTCCTTTTCATTGCTACCCTATTCCCCTTTTTTTCCTTTTAAATTCTTTAAAAAATAACTTCCCCATACATTTTACCGGTAAAATCAGCAGACTTATCCCCTTAATTTTGCCTCCTTTTACCCCCTTTTCCCTTTTTTTAAAAAGGGAAAAATGCAGCTCTTGAAAACCCCTAGGTACCTTACCCTCTTATAAATTTTTTAAATAATTGCACCAACCACCCCAAAACTTATTCCCCCTGCTTTTAACATTTCTTTTTATCCCATCTATCCCGGCGCCTTACCCCTTTCATTTTACCTATCCCCTAGAATTCCCCCCACACCCCAAAACTGGCTTTTCCCCTCACCCTACAAGATTTATTCCTCCTTGTCCTATACACGAATCATGCTTTCCCCATCTTCCAAAATTTTTAAAAATTCCCCAAAAAATTCCCTCCATCTTCCCCTACCCCTTTCCTCCTTTAATAACTCTCCTTCCTTTTTTAATGCAAAACCCCTTTGTTCTCTGGGTTTCTTAACTTGTTTTAAATTCATCCAAAAAATTTTCTTTTTTTAACAAAATTTGTTGTAAAATCTCACCCACTCTTCATTTGCCCCTTTTTTACATTGCTTTTCCCCCCCCTCTTAACCTCTTCTTTTTCTCCATAATCTTCCCTCCTTGATCACTTTTTAATTTGTAAAAAAATTTTCATTGCTAACTTTTTTTCCCTTTTTAACCCCTTTACATCATCATTCCACCAATCGCTACTTTCCCTCCGCACCCACTTTCCCCTAACCAAAAACTTTCTGCGAACACTCTAACACTTCATTTTTTAAACCTACCCCCTACCTCCCTTTGACCCCATTGCCTATGCTCTCATTGCCATCATCCTCCATAGCTGTTTTTCTTCCCCAATCCTCCTTTTTAGTTTTTAAAACCTTCACCTCCTCTTCCCTGATGCTTTTATATTCTCATTGTATCCCATTCCTTTTTCTCTCAGTGTAGCTACAAATAGAAAGTATCTGATTATCATGGCCCCCCTATAAAAATGTACATCCCGAAGTCTACTCAACAGTTTTTATTCCCAAAACAAATCCCCCAAAACTGTCATTTCGCCCTACATATATCTTGATACTTATTTATCCTCTTTTTTTTTTAAAATAGTATTACCCATAAATAAACCCCTTCTATACAAAGTTCAATCAAGGGTCCCCTTTCTTTTCCCGGGACCCCAAACTTAGTACCCACCCTCCTAAAAGTTTTTTCCTCTTTAGCTTAGGGCCCTACCACAATTACTCTCTCACTTGGGTTTAAAGGTCCTATACATTCACTTAACATCTCCCAAAATCTCTCTCTCTCCCCTGCATTCCTCTCTTCTCCAGGTGCATACACGCTTATTATGACCAACTTCTCGCACCCAACCTTTACTTTAATCCACATTAATTCTTGAATTTACACATTCATATTCTCTTTTCTCCTTCCATAACTGATCATCCAACATTACTGCTACCCCTTCCTTTGCTCTAACTCTCTCAGATATCCAGATTTAATCCCATTTATTTCCCCCACTGAAACTCCCCTACCCCCTTCGCTTTGTTTCGCTTAGGGCCGGACATCCAACTTCTTTTCATTCAAAAACATCAGCAATCATCTGTTTCTTGTCATCCGCACTACATCCACGCACATTTAAGCATCCCATTTTTATAAATTTTTTCTTCTTCTTTTTTTTAGTAAATGTCTACAGGAGAAGGGGTTACTAGCCCATTGCTCCGGCATTTTAGTCGCCTCATACGACACGCATGGCTTACGGAGGAAAGATTCTTTTCCACTTCCCATGTCAATAGAAGTAATAAAGAAAAACAAGAGCTATTTAGAAAAAGGAGAAAAACCTAGATGTATGTATATATATATGCATGTGCGTGTCTGTGAAGTGTGACCAAAGTGTAAGTAGGAGTAGCAAGATATCCCTGTTATCTAGCGTGTTTATGAGACAGAAAAAGAAAACCAGCAATCCTACCATCATGCAAACAGTTTTCAGGTTTCTGTTTCACAGTCATCTGGCAGGACGGTAGTACTTCCTGGGTGGTTGCTGTCTACCAACCTATATATATATATATATATATATATATTTATATATATATATATATATATATATATATATATATATATATATATATATTTTATATATATATATATATATATATATTCGACTATATGGCTGTATCCCATCAAGGCAGGGCTACCAAAGACGAAAAAATTAAAGTTTTTCTTATTAAATTAAGTAATTTATACAGAAGTAACGGTTACACGCCTCTTGCCTTTTAGTCGCCTCTTACGACAAGCATTGCTAAATACTATTTGAGCACAAAGATGGCATAACTGCATCAGGAAATATCTAAAATGCTGTGAATAGTTAAAGGATTAACAGATATATTGTGATATAATAGCTTAAAATGCCATAAAAAGTAAACTTGATTTTACAGACATCTCTATCTACTGTAATCATGTGTGTACGAGGTGGCGGCTTACAATCCAAAAAACGATTTTTGTATTGTTTATGAACTAATGTAAGTAGACAACTATTAAAAAGGATAAAATTTGCCGAGAAAAATTATTTATCAAACTCAGACGAAGCTAAATGTAATTAATACCTATTAAAACTATTTTTATAACATTTTCCTTAAGCAGAGAGGTAACAAAAGAAAAAAGTTTAAACCGAATCCAGCAAAGACGGGTTTCCTATAGACTGTATTATTAATACTAACACTAGTATTTTCTCAGTACATAAAACATATATAATGTCCTTAGTTACTGTTTTTCTTGATGAGGGATGCGAGAAATTATTTTGGGTTGTGAACCAGCAGAATGAGCTGCATGATGACGTAATAGAATCAGACTTCTTACATGAATTCAGAAGTAGATAATCTAGAGTTTAAAAGGTCAGAGACCAACTGTCCAGTTCGAGTAAGGTTGTGAAGGCGCGGCGAGGCGCTAGAGCTTTCTCCCTTTATACTCGGCTTATTGAATACACACTTGAGCACTGCCGGTAACTACACAATAACTTGCGCCAAAGATGTACTTACTGAGTTCAGTGCTGTTTTGGGTCGTCAGTCCTCTCTCCTACCTCTACTAGCCCACTCTCCACGCCACCTCCCCAAGCCACCTCCCCACAACCACACCTCACTATGCTATCCCCGTTCTTCTCTATTATTATTATTTTATTTATTAATTATTAATATTTACAGAAGCGCTAAACCCTTGGGGATCCAGGGAACAGCAGATATTTATTGTTAGGACAGAAACTATATACTCCCTCTAGATCACCTCCTCCCTAACGATTCCATTTCTCCATTTCCATTGGCAACTCGCCCCCTCCTTCCTTTTACCTTTGCGTCATCTCCAGCTCACCTTCCTCTTCCACTTCCCTTTCCTTACAAAGACTCTACTCATCCACCTCTAGCCCTTCCCATTTGGCCACCCTCTCATGATGCACTTATTCCCCCCCCCCCCCCCCCCCCCCCCCCACCATTCCTTAATTAATACCTTCTCTCTCACCTCTATCTCACCCTGGCCTCCATTCTAAGTGTTAGTCTCATTCATATGTTCTCAGATTACCGCCCATTCTCTTAATCACTAGCAATTATGCACTTTTGTAACGTCAGTCACATAGTGACAAATCTCACATAACTATTTCTATGGCGCTGAGTGGCCTATATCTTATATTTATATTTTTCCCGTTGTTGTGTGTTATATTTTATTTTTAATGTAGAGAGGGACAACGTAACCTGTTGGTTTGTACTATGAGATGGATAATCATTACTATATAACATAAACACATATTGCATATCAGAAACTGAGAAAATCAGAACTGAGCCCATCGGAGTGATGGACGTAGGAGTATCAGTAATAATAAACGACAAACTTGCTGAAAACTGTATGTGAAAAAGCAACATAGATCTTTTATGAGAATTAAAAGCATAAATTGTTTATAACAAAGCAATCGATATGGCCCCATCCATTTGTTTTAGGGTAACCTAATTAGCTACTGCATATCTTTCGTATATCTTGTTAATGTAGCCTTCAGTAAACGTACCATTCCTCAACCAAATAAAAAATACAGAGATAGGCTAAATGCTTTCAGAGCTATTGCTGGCTACAACACCCCCTATTGTGCCAAATTAAGAATACGCAGGAATGACGTAGAAAGCGCATATTAGATCCCTATCTGGTTATGAGATTTAGCTTGCTAAAACTACCACGGAAGAAGCTTCGTATTTTTAATGTCAGTGAAACGATAAATGATCCTAACACTTTAATTGGTATTAGATTGTTGATAAATAAACTGACATTGTCCCCATAAAACTTGCTGAAGTACTGAAGTAAAAAACGGATCTAAAATGATTGTGAAAACATTTAATTATATTAAATTCAATAACAATACTTCCAGTGAAGATTCCATTCGATTTGTTTTCAATACACCGTCGCTCCAAGCTACAACCTGCAAGTAAACTAAGACGCTACGATATAAAATGAGAAGCAAAAATTCGTCACAAGCACAGCCTGGTTGTATGAACTAAGCGACGTCTTTATAAATATATTACACTGGCACAACGTAATGCTGCATTACTAATTTTTCTCATTCACCATTACATAATTAATGATGTTAAGCAATATCACTCATATAACATTGGTGAAAAAATTAATTAAAAAACAAGCAGAGGAGATAAGAACACTAGCGATGTAGCAACTCCATTTCCATTATCCTCTTTTGCCTATTACTTTCCTTCCTTGCCATTTGCTCTCATGGAACTGCTTAAAATAAGACGCAAATAATGTAAGAGTCAACTAAATTATAAATCTCCTCAATAACCTCCTGTTTTCAAAATGTTACTCATTAAATTATAAAAAACTAAAGTTTTTCTGACCAAACACTGCATTCAATCATCAGTTTTCGATTATGATTAAGGGAGGAATTTAGTCACACAAGCAAAAAACAACTCTTGGCAGTACAAGTGCTGGACATGATCCAAACAAGAAAAAACACATCAGAATGATAGTTATGTACCACTTGACAAATATTTACTTTCAATACATTATTAGTCCATCATAGTGCCCCAGTTTTAAGAGTTTTCAAGCTGATATAAGCTTGACAATGGCTAATTACACATAAAATTACTTTTAATTTAAAATTAAACTAAAATTACTATTTTTTTTAATTACTTACATTCAGCTTTAATTATAATTACAGTTACTTCAATACTGGCCGTCAGAACTTGTCCTCACTGTCACAGCCTGTCCTCACTGTCACAGCCTGTCCTCACTGTCACAGCCTGTCCTCACTGTCACAGCCTGTCCTCACTGTCACAGCCTGTCCTCACTGTCACAGCCTGTCCTCACTGTCACAGCCTGTCCTCACTGTCACAGCCTGTTCTCACTGTCACAGCCTGTTCTCACTGTCACAGTGTGTCCTCTCCGCACAGCCTGTCCCTCACTGTCCCCACAGCCTGTCCTCTGTCACATTGTTCCTCACTTTTGTCCCCCCTTTTTTCTCTCGGCCCACATTTTCCTGGTCCTCTGCCCCCGCCACAGTTGTCCTCTCCCCAGTGTCCTCTCGACAAGTCTGTCCTCCCCGTCACACTGTTTCCGTTCAAACTGTCCTCTCGGTCACAATCTGTTCTCTCGGTCACAATTTGTTCTCTCGGTCACAGTTTGTTCTCTCGGTCACAGTCTGTCCTCTCGACCACAGTTTGTCCTCTCGACCACAGTCTGTCCTCTCGACCACAGTCTGTCCTCTCGACCACAGTTTGTCCTCTCGACCACAGTCTGTCCTCTCGACCACAGTCTGTCCTCTCGACCACAGTCTGTCCTCTCGACCACAGTCTGTCCTCTCGACCACATCCTGTCCTCTCCGTATCAGCCTCTCAATGTCACAGTTTCTCCTCTATGTTATTGGGTCTCCTCATTTGACGTAACTAGCTATTATTCTCACCGTCACTACCTCTTTTGTCTGTCACATTACCTCTTCACTGCCACATCGTCTCCCCCGCAACATCATCTCTATTCCTCTTCTCTCCCTAACATCTTATGGTCACTTTTTTCGACACTATCTTCTTGATTATTCACTAGAATAATACAGATAAAGATGGTATAATACTTCAGGTGATATATCAAGGTATCTTATTTAAAATATGATACAGATTTCTACGGATCCTTTAAAAATATAACATTAAAAATATAGGCAGGTACAATGTACTCCAAAGTGTTCTCCTGTTATCAGTTCAGCACGTATTTCCTAGGTATTTATTTTATGCTCAAATGTACGTCCTTAACATGAATATAGGGTGCCCCAGTAAATACCGAATCCAGAGATAATCTAGTCAGTCTTCAGAGCCTCTCCCGTCCATAACACGATTACTTCCTCGCCGTCACAGCCTGTCCTCTCCGTCACAGGCTCTTCTCCTTTCCGTCACAGTCTGTCCTATCAGTTACAGCTTGTTGTTTCCTTCTTAGTCTGTTCTTTCCCTCGCAGCCTGTCTTTTCTGTCACAGCCTTTCCTCTCCGTTCCAACCTGTCTTCTCCGGTACCTTACCATCGTAGCCTCTCCTCTCTGTTACATCCTGTTCTCTCCCCCACAGGGTGTCCTATCCACATCAGGCTCTCCTCTACGTCAAAGGCTCTCTCCTCTGTCACAGACTGCCCTCCTTTCTGGACTATACGATTTATTATATTAAAATCTATGTAGGATGTCAACAGTTGAATTGATTTATTAATAGGATCTGATATATAATCTAGGCTACCAGTTTAGTGTTGTCCTCATTTTTGTTTAGATTTTAAAATTTTTGAATATTATAGGTAGATGTCGTAATATTACATTATTTAAGGTTAGGCTAAAGACAAGAGAAAATTGCATGAGTATTTTGGTGACGGTAGAATATAATTATGTGATTTATTTAGTTTTAATGAGGGATATTTAACCTTTTTTTAGAGGGAGGAGTAACATAGTTTTCTTCGTTGATTTTTGAGAGTTGCATTTGTTTTGAATATTTGATTATATACTAACAGGATTCTCTGATATGAAAGGCGTGTTTGTGAATAAAATTTATGGTTAAAAAGCATGATTACAGATATATTTAAAATTTTGGAGACGTAAATATATTTTATTTTTACAGGTTTTGCTTATATTTAAATATTTTGAAGCTTTAAAAGGGTTCTGTGATTTTTTTTTTAAATGGTTGGGGGGCAATAGAATTAGTTGTTTTGGTGTTATTTAAAAATTTTTTGGTAGTTTTGGATGTAGAGGGGTAAAGTTGTTTTTCTTAGTGCAGCTAAGCCACCCTCAGTTCTCCCCTTGGTTTGGGTTTCCCTTTTCCTGAAGTCGACCTGGGGGTTTTCCCGGGGGTAAAAGGCCCCCCCCCGTCCTTGCCCAGCCTCCCGGTCCCTTTCAAGGCCTAATCAACCCGGCTGTAACGTTTGGGCCCCACATAAACCCAAATACGAAAAAGGTGATTGGGAAAATGCTTAGGTATCGTCCAGTTCCGTTTAGAAGGCAAACCCGTGGTCTGTTAGTTATTTTCCTTTTGTATGGTTTGGGGGCTGTTGAACAGTCTTGGGCCCCGGACACTTATTATGAGCCCCTTTTTTTCATTGGGGTTGTTCCACCTCTGACTGTTTTTTTGCTTACGAGGGGTGTTTTCGGGTTTTCTTGGATTTCCAGGGTAGATACGATGTTTTCCTCCCCTGCGCTCCAGTAATTAAAGTGCAGATTTGAATTTTATTGTAGTAAAGGTTCTCTGTGCCATTGTTGGGATTGAGATATCAGGACTTGGTTAAAAACCCTAGAGGGTTAAACGGGGTTTTTTAAAAATTTGGGGAATTAGTTTACAGTGTTACTGAAGCTGAAAGGGCAAAAAAATTGTATGAAAAATAAAATTTGGTTTTTCTAGCATAGGTGTAACAGATTTTTTAAACTTAGTTGTAATGAAAAAAAAAAAAATTAAGTATTGCTGACAGAGTTATTTGTATTGACGTCGTATTTTACAACAATCCATAAAGAAAAATGGGACTTTTACTTGTAATGTAAAGTTATGAAATAATACAAAATTCAGGGGTGGGCGTGGATGTTATTTCCCTGAATTTTTACAAAACACGGTGGCGTATTATCCGAGAATAAACCATACCCGGGGGGATTGAACCCGCGGTCATAGAGTTCAAAAACTCACCCCGTCCCTTAGCCACTAGCCCAGTAGCCACAATAAGATTCATCCAACAGGAAATTTTTCTACCATAGAAAGGTTGCACACACCTTGGACTTGAGCTGAGTTCGTCAGGGGCCCGCTAGCGGGAGATTCGTCTGTAAAAAACTTGCATTTGTGGTCCAGAGGTCCCCGTGCTAATTTTCCCTTTGGTGTAAAATATCCCTAGTTGGATGAATCTTATTGTGGTAGCGGGTTAGTGGCTAAGCGAGGGCGGAGTTTTGAGACTCTATGCCGCGGGTTCAATCCCGGGGGGGGGTAGGGTTTTGTTTGAAATCGTGTCATTACGATTTCTTGGTCAAGTTACCCGGGAAAAAATTTTGTTCTGTGACCCCTCAAGACAACCAAAAACCGGGTTTTCTCCTTTTCCCTATTTCATTACCCCTTTGAATATTTTTTAGTTTTAACCCCCTCTTCTTTAACTTTTTTTTTTCCCTCTTTCACTGAATTTCTTTTTGTGCGTCATTTATCACTCTCGCTCACTTGTTCATTATCCTGAACTTTTTAAATTATTATATCCCCCAAAATTTTTCCCCAATTTTTTCATTTTTTTCTCTTTAATTTTCCCGACATAAATTGATGGCAAAATTTTTGTCATTCTTCTTTCTCAATTTTCTCCCCCCCCCCGTCACTGCCCTTTCCCCCCCTCACTGCCGTTCCCCCCGTCACGCCCGTTCCCCCCGTCACGCCCGTTCCCCCCGTCACTGCCTTTCCCCCCCGTCACTCCCCTTTTCCCCCCCGTCACTGGCCCGTTCCCACCCGTCACTGCCCTTCCCCCAGTCCCCCCCGTTCCCTTTCCCCCCCTTCCCCGTCACTCCTTTTCCCCCCGTCACGCCCGTTCCCCCTTTCCCTGCCTTTCCCCCCCCGTCATTGCCCGTTCCCCGTCCTGCTCGCCCCCCCGTCACTGCCCCCCCCCCGTCCTCCCCTTTCCCCCCGTCCCTGCCCGTTCCCCCCTCATGCCCTTTCCCCCCCGTCACTCCCCGTTCCCCCGTCATCCCCCGTTCCCCCCGTCACTGCCCTTCCCCCCCCGTCACTGCCCGCCCCCCCGTCATCCCCTTTTCCCCCCCGTCATCCCCGTTCCCCGCACTCCCCGTTCCCCCCGTCACTCCCCTTTCCCCCGTCACTCCCGTTCCCCCGTCATCCCGTTCCCCCGTCACTGCCCCTTTCCCCCTCGTCACTGCCCGTTCCTCCCGTCATGCCCGTTCGCCCCGTCACTGCCCTTTCCCCCCCGTACTGCCGTTCCCCTCGTATCCCCTTTCCCCCCCCGTCACTGCCCTTTCCCCCCCCGTCACTGCCCTTTCCCCCCGTCACTGCCGTTCCCCCGTCACTCCCCGTTCCCCCCGTACTGCCCGTTCCCCCGTCATGCCCTTCCCCCCGTCACCCCCTTCCCCGTCACTGCCCGTTCCCCCGTCACTCCCTTTCCCCCGTCCTCCCCTTTTCCCCCCGTCACTCCCCTTTCCCCCCCGTCCTGCCCGTTTTCCCCCGTCACTCCCCTTTCCCCCCCCGTCACTCCCCTTTCCCCCCCTACTGCCCTTCCCCCCCGTCACGGCCCTTTCCCCCTCGTCCTGCCCTTTCCCCCCCCGTCACTGCCCGTTCCCCCCGTCATGCCCGTTCCCCCGTCCTGCCCGCCCCCCCGTCACTGCCCGTTCCCCCCGTCATCCCCCTTTCCCCCCCGTCACTGCCCGTTCCCCGTCACGCCCTTTCCCCCCGCCATGCCCGTTCCCCCCCGTCACTGCCCGTTCCCCCCGTCATCCGGTCCCCGGGGCCCGTTCCCCCCGTCATCCCCTTTCCCCCCGTCACTGTCCGTTCCCCCCGTCATTTCCCGTTCCCCCGCCACGCCCTTCCCCCCGTCACTGCCCCTTCCCCCCCGTCAGTCCCGCCCCCCGGTCACTCCCCGTTTCCCCGCCCTGCCCTTTCCCGCATCCCCTTTCCCCCGTCACTCCCCTTTCCCCCGTCACTCCCCGTTCCACCGTCATTGCCCGTTCCCCCCGCACTCCCGGTCCCTGTCCCTGCCCCGTTCCCCCGTACTGCCCTTTTTTTTTCCCCCCGTCCCCCTCGTTCCCCGTCACTGCCCTTTCCCCTCCGTCACTGCCCTTCCCCCCGCCCCACTGCCGTTCCCCCGTCACTCCCCGTTCCCTTCGTCACCCCCCGTTCCCCCGTCATGCCCGTTCCTCCTCTTGCCCTTCCCTCCGTCACTGCCCGTTCCCTCCGTCATCCCTTCCCCCGTCACCCCCCCTTTCCTTCTTCACCCCCCTTCCCCTCCGTCACTCACTCCTCCGTCACTCCAGTTCTTTCCTATGCACACCAACAACGTCATATCCTTCCTCCCCCACCCCATCTCCGTCACGCTTTTCTCCCCACGCCATCTCCGTCACAGCCTTTCTCTCCCGGTTCTCTGCGCAACCTCTTCTCCCCACGGCACTCTGTCACAACCTTTTCATCACGGCATCTCTTCACAGCCTTTTCTCCCCACAGCATCTTGTCACAGTTTTTCTCCCCCACGGCTCTCTGCAAAGCCTCTTCTCCCCACGGATCTCCGCCCAGCCTTTCTCCCCAGGGCATCTCTGTCACAGCCTCTTCCCCCCCCCATCTCAGTCGCGCCTCTTCTCCCCACGGCATTTCTGTCACAGCCTTTTCAAGGGGCATCTCTGTCCAGCCTTTCTCCCCACGGCATCTCTGTCACACCCTCTTTCCCCCCACGCCATCTCGTCCAGCCTTTTCTCTCCAGGGTATCTCTGTCGAAACCTTTCCCCCCACGGCCTCTGTCCAGCCTCTTCTCATCCGGCTTTCCGTCACCCCTCTTCTCCCCCAGCTCTCTGTCACGCCTTTCCCCCCACGGCACTGCCACAGCCTCTTCCCCCACGGCATCTCCGCCACACCCTTTTTTCCCCCCACGGATCTCTGCCCCAAGCCTCTTTCCCCACCGCTTCATCGCATCCTTTTCCCCAGGGCATCTTGTCACGCCTCTTCCCCCCACCGCATCTCAGCGCAGCCTTTCTCCCCACGGCATCTCTGACAGCCTCTTCCCCCCGGCCCTTTTTTTAACCCCTTTCCCCACCGCACTCGTCGCAGCCTCTTCTCCCCCCGGCACTCTGTCCACCTCTTCCCCCCACCGCATCTCCCCAAAGCCTCTTCCCCCCAGGGCATCTCCGTCACAGCCTCCTCCACAACTTATCTGTCACTGCCCTCCCCCCGTCATAACCTGTCTTTCCATCATAGCCGTTCTCCGTCACGCCTCCCTCCTCCTCTCCATCACACTCTCCGTCCAGCCCTCCTCTCCATCCAGCAACTTCCCATCACAGCCTCTCTACCCCATAACATCCGTTTTTTCGTCACAGCATCTCCGACACAGTTGTGTGGCTCGTCCCCGGAGTCCCCAAATACGTCTCACAGCCACAATAAAAAACATTATTAAAAACATTCGAAATTTAAATAATATTTTTCAGTGCAAGAATGCAAGAATTTTGCAATGAAAATACGCATAAAAGGCGTTACCCTTCAAAAAAGTTGATGAAAAAACTAAAAAATTTAAATTTAAGACAAACCCGTATATCAACGTCCACAACACCCCATTATTTTATTATTATAACAAAAAAAGCGCTAAAACCACAAGGGGTATACAGCGCTGACACGACACCACCAGTTAAACATCTTTTTTTGACAAGAAAAACCAAACATGTGAGCACAGGCAGAAAATTTTTTTTTAAAATATACAGAGAGAGACACAGAAATAGACACGCAGGCGCGCACCAAAGCCGCATCCCTTTAAAAAACGCGCCGCGCGCCTGCGCACACACACACACACACACACACCACACACACAAACCCCAACACACACACACAATTTGTATTTAAAAATCATGCCGAATAGGTAAAAATTCTATTTTGGCTTTAATAGCATTGCTTTAAAGCCAAAATCACATATTTTTGGTTGCCCAATAGGGCAACCCAAAAAAATGTGTATGCAATAATTTCGCTAAAAACATTGAACGTAAAGAAGAAATATATTCTTGTGGTGTTTATTATTAAATTATTTTAAAATAATTTAGTGGTTAGGCTAAATTAAATTGCGTTTGTTTAAAAGGTTTTGGTAAGTTTTTCAATGGTTCGTTTGGGACAAAACAAAATTTTCGCATTAACAATATGAAAAAAAAAATATACTAAGTTTTTTAGAAAGGACTTGTTTAAAACCCCTTTCTGGCAATTAATAAATTTTACTTTTTAGTACGACATTTTATATATACATATATATATATATTATATATATATTTTTATATATTTTATTTAAAAAATATATATTATATATATATATAAAATATATATATATATATAATATATATATAAAAATTTAAAAATATATATATATATGTGGCCGAAAATGTAAAATGGGCAATTAGCAAGAACCATTTAAAAATTTAAATCCTTTCTGAAATTTTTTTTTTACGTTTAAAGAAAATTTTTTTTTATTAATGTTAATGTAAAAATTTTATTTGAAAAAGGGAATTGAAAAAGACCTAATTTTTAAAAAGCATAATTTTTTTCCAATCCCCTAAATTTTCTTTTAGATAAATTTTTACCATTTAATTTAATTACCAAATAAATATTTTTTTTAAGGTCAGATGTTTTGGCAATTTTGATACAAAATTTTTTATTGTCCTATATCAAAATACTCTATTATAAAGAATAAGGGTTTTGGGATTTTGGGAACAAAATTTTATTTAAAAATATACTATATTATTATTTCTAAAATATATATTATTATTATATAAAATAATATTAAATAATATTTTTTATATATTTTATATTTTATCATTAAGTTGTTTATAAAATTATTTTTTAAAAAAAAATCCTATATAATTATAATTAATAAATATTAGGGAAAAATTAACAACTATAACAGACCCCCCAGACGAGGCAGTTAACCCCGGGGGGAAAAGTCCCCAACTAAAAAATACTTTAAATAAATAAATTTTAAAAACAAAAACCAACACAATAAAGTTTTTGGGAAGGTGTGAAACACAGAAACGAACAACACACCCACCACGGGTTTAAACAAACCAGCACAAACCACGAGTTTGGACTTGGGCCCCGCAACCAACAAGAGAGAAGGTACTACACCATACCGACAAAACTTACTCCACAAATTTTCAAACAGACCACAAAAAACCCACACACCTAACAACACTCCAAAAACAACCACCATGCGGGTTTAAAAACTAAAACCCCCTTCCACAACACTAACCCCTGATTTTAACAAAAAAAAACTCCCAAACCCTCCAAAAATTAAAAAATACCCAAAACCAACTGACTTTTCCGGAATTTCATCCCAACCCGGCACAACAACCCCCACAAAAACACCCTCCCCCCCTTCCAACAACCCACAAAAACCCTAAAAAACCCCCCCCCCCCAAACGGCCCCCCCCCCCAAAAAACCCCCCCCCCCCCCCCCCCCCCCCCCCCCCCCAAAACCCCCCCAACCCACCCACCCCCCCCCCCACCCCCCCCCCCCCCCACCCCCTCCCCCCCCCCCAACCCCCCCCCCCCACCCACCCCCCCCCCCCCCCACCCACCCCCCATACAAACCTGACCACACACACAACCACACCCACACTACCACACACACACAACCACACACACCCCCCACCCCACACCCCACAACCACCCCACACAACACTACCCCACACACCCAACCCCACACACCCAACCACAAAAACCACACTCCCCCCCCACCCCACACACCACCCCCCACACCCCAACCCCCCACCTCCACACCCCCACACACACACACAAAAACACACACCCACACACACCCCCACACACACACCATATAAAATATATATATATGTGTTGTGGGGTGCTGTTTTGAAATTTATTTTACAGTAGCACTAAAAATCCCAAAAGTTTCTCTTTCAAAGAAATTGGCCAAAAATAATACTTTAACATAATTTCTTTAAAAAAAAATAGGGGAAAAAACCCGAAAATAATATTTGTGTCTCGTTGTGCGTATAAAATGTGAGGTGGTTTCTTTTAAAAAACCCATTTTTTTTAATCACGGGATACAAAAGAAAAATTTAAGTATAATTAGCATTGCATTGAAAATTTTAATTTCTTGCAATAAGTAAAACAAAGACATAAAATAATTTGCCTTCCCAAGACTATCTAAAAAGTTTTTAAAAAAGGGAAAAAAAAAATTACTGAAACCCCTTTAAATTTCTTTTTTTTTTTAGCTTTTTCTTTTTTGGTGGGGGAAAAGTTTACACGGGGGACGGGAGACACCCAAAATATTACAACATTTTTATAAAGGGAAAACCCCATTAATAGAAACGTGTAATAAAAAAATTTGAACACCCAAAGGGATAAAAATTTTAATTCTCAGGTTTTAGTTTTTGTAGACTTTATCCAACTTTAAAAATAATCTTTCAATAAAATTTTAAGGTTTTTTATTAAACTTTGATAGGGGAAGGAAACAAAGGGGAAAAAACCCATAAAGTGAGACAAAAACGGGTTTTTCCTTTTTTACACTTACTTGGCATTTAATGGAATTAACTGCCAAGTAGGGTAGTACTCCCAAAGGGTATGGTAGTACGCCAAGTAAGGTAGTACTGCCAAGAATGGTATTAACTCCCAAATATTTAGAAACTGCCAAGAAAGGGTTTAGTACTCCCAAAGTATGGAAGAAAACCTGCCAAGTATGGGTACTCCAATAGGGTAGTACTCCCAAATATGGTAGTACGGGTGTCTAACTCTAAGGGGGGAAGAAGATTTAAAGTTGGGGGTAAACCCATGTCGCCACGTTTTTTCAAGCCCAAGTGACTCAATAAATAATGGTCAATTTTTTGATCGTTTTTTTTTGCGAAAATTTTCACATTTTTAACAGTTACTGCTCCGTTCCCACCAAAACGATTATAACTTATTTTACTGGATTGAAAAACACATGGAAAATGATTTATTTTTTGAATAAAGTGTAAAAACCTTTTTTTCTTTTGTGTACTTTCTCATGGGGGGCCTACTGAAATGCCCGGGTTACATATTATTTCCTATATAAAACTTTTTCCCTTAAAAAACGAAAAAATTAATCAATTTTTCCCCTTTCTGGGAAAAATTACTTTTTTTAAACCCTCATTTTCTAGATTTATTTACGTATTTTAAACTTTTTAAACCCCAAATGTAGCAAATTTGCTAGAGAGTTACATTTTTTGATGGAACTTAGGATGCTGGAAAAGTGGGCCCCCTCTCCATAAGAGGGAAAATTGGGAAAGGGGTTGCAACGAACCTAATAATTAAAAATCTAGTGAAACGTTTTTCTTTCCCAAGCTTGCAAAATTTTCTAAGTGTATAAAAAATTTCCTTTCCCCAAACATGCGCTTATATAGTTTTTCAAAATTTCTTAAAACTAACAAGAAGGGGTTTTTAGCCCCCTACTTTATTACTGAATCTAAATTTTCTCATTTTGGGGATTTGGCTTCCTATATCAAAAAAAATTTAAACTTTACTTTTAAGAATAATAAGGGGGGTCAGAAAGAGGACCTTGGAGAAAATAAAACACTTGTTACACAACTAATAAACTAAAATTTTTCATTGAGTTTCCTTTACAGAATGACCCACTCTATCTTACAAATAAAAATGACTTTCATGAAAACCCAATTTTTCCCCTCTGCTAAATAGATATATCAGGGGTAAAATTTCGTTTCCCTTCATGCCTGTTTTTTGTGCTCCTCGGTACGGGAAAGGCAAGCGCAATCCCTTTTAAAAACCCTCCACGATGCTCCCAATTTTAGGCAAAATTTATCTCAAGGCGCACTATAGAGCTCCCCCCCCCTTAAAACCCACGGATGAAAGGCAGCCCATTACCCCACCCCGGGAAAGGGGGGCCTGGGGTAACTTCAAAGGCTTTTCCCAATTATTGCTTTTAAACAGATTTAAGAAAAATTTTTTTTAAATTAAAATGCTAAAAATAAGCCATACACACATGGAGAAGTTTACAGGGGGAAGAGGGGTGGACACCTAGAAAGGAACGAGCTTACCCAACGGGGCCACCACCGGGTTAGGGACGTGAAACCTATGTCACAAAACCTCGGGAGTTTTGTGACTGGGTGACAGAAATTAGGAAAAAAGAAAGAGGGGGAAAGGTAGACGCATTTTTTTTTGGACGGGGTAAGAAGGCTTTTAAACAGTTCCACAAGAGATTATTCAAAAAAAGCGGGAGGACCGGGCAGAGTTTAACGGGGAAAGACACGGCAAGGGGATCAGGGAAAAAACCTGCCCAAAAAAAAAACAGCGAGTCATGGGGGGCTTCGAGGTGGTCTAGTGGATACCTGTAAAGACGGGTTTTCCCCACAGGGGTCAGTTTTAAAACCGGGTTTTTTTTCCCTGGTATTTGGGGAACCCAACAAGGGGGAAGGGAAAATAAAAACTCCGAAATTTTCCCCCTGTTTGCAGATGATGTAAAAGTTGTGAGAAGAATTCAAACGGACGAAAAACCTGGAGTTTCCGGGAGGGGGTTTTTTGGGGAAAATTGCCCCGAGGCCCCGGTTTTAGCCCAAGCGAACAAAAAAAAGGGTTTTTGGGAAACAGGCTGCGGGCTTTTTTTCCGCAACGGGTTTCCTGGAGTTAAAATCCCCCCAAAATTTGAAAAGTCTTTAAGTTTTGGGGAAGGGGGAGAAGACCACAAAAGGGAAAGTACAGTCTGGGGGCCCACAAACTAAAAAAACCTCACCCAAGGAAAAGGATCTTCGGGTAAAGTAAATCACCGATTTCATCCCCCGGAGGCGCACTGCAAAAAAACAGGGAAGTAGGGTTTCAGCATATTTACGCCAGCAAACCTCAGAACACATTCCGCATCTTAAAAGAATGGTTCAGGACCCGGGTAAAACCGTGTACGCCGGCCCATATTGGAGTATTCAGCAAAATTTTGGAACCCATACCAAATAAAACATGAAAGGAACTAGCGAAAGTGAAAAAGTTTGCAAAAAAAATATTTCCAGGACTAAGGGGAAATTTTCCTAAAAGGGAAAGGAAATTTTTAAAGGGGAAATCTCCAGACACACGGGAAGTCGGGAATTTGCGAAAGGGAATAGTCTGGTAAGGGGATGTAGTTGGGGGGTAGGACCATACATACTTTAAAAAAGAGGTAAAAATAAAGTTCATGGAGCGGGAAGAGTGACTTAGTAGGGGCCAGTGAAGAGGCGGGCCAGGATCTGTGACCCCGACCCCTGCAACCAAAACTAGGGAAATAAACTGGGGCCAAAGACCACCCCACTCACCAATCCCACCCACAACCCCCACCCCCCATTCACCAACCCCCACCCACCCAGAAACCCCCAAACCCCCACTCACCAAGCCCACCCAGCAACCCCAACCACCCCCCCACCCAGCCCCCCCCAGCAACACCCCCAAAACCCAAACCCCCCACCCCAACCCACCCAACACCACCCCCCCACTCACAAGCCCACCCAGAAACACCACCACCCCCCCTCACCCGCCCACCCGAAAAACCCACCACCCCCCACTCACCAAACCCCAACCCCGCAAAAACACCACCCCCCCAAACAAACCCAACCCCAAACCCCAGCAAACCCCCAAACCCCCCCCTAAACCAAGCCCACCCAGCAACCCCACCACCTCCACCCCCAAAGTCCCCCCCACCCAACACCACCACCCCCACTCACCCAACTACTAACTCTCGACAAAAGTATAAACCAAAAGCACACAAAGACAAACACAAAATTTTTAAACTCCCTAATACAAACACGAGCGGGCCCGGGGAACACCCCCACACAACTCATCCACCCAGTTTTCCCAAAACCCCCAGACAAAAACTCTTCCCCCCAGCTCACCCACCCCCAACAAAACCCCCCATAAAAACAGCCATGACCCCCTTTTGGGGACCAAAATCTTTTTCAAAATACTACACCAAAAGATTCCTGAGGGGCTTCTCTCACGGAAAACAAAAGTAGGGGAATACCGTCATCCTGGCCATCTGGGGGGTGGGTAAAATAAAGAAAGTATCAGGGCCCTTAGAGATTTTAAAAGCCCGCCCCAAAACCAAACCCTTGCCCTTTCCCCCGATTTATAGGCGTGGGGGTTTTTTGTCAGTCTTTATTTTTAAAATTACCCCGGGACTGTGCAAAATGTTTAGAATGTAAAATCTGACCCCAAAGATCTGTCGTTTTTCCCTTTTTGGGGCCCCCAAAATTTTTAGTAAAAAATTTCACTATGCTCTAAAAAAACCCATGAAATATTTTTAAAAGTAGGGGATGGCCTCGGGATCCTGGAAGTAGAACAAGATAATATTAAAGTACTGGTTACGGGCAAAAATTGAGAACACACCTTCCAAAAAATTCCTACCTAACCATAAGCGAAATTGGGGCCAAATTCTATTTTTGGGATACCCTGAAAAACAGGGAATTTTAGGAAAAAACCCAATGGGGGAAAATTCGACTTTTGAGCATCTAAAAAAAATGTCGCTACCTCCTGCCCTAAAGGAGTGTTTCGTTCTCCCCCCCCCCTTTCCTGAAAATTTCCCTTTCTCCCCCAGAAAATTGTCCCATTTTTTTCTTTCCCCAAAAAAAACATGCTCCCAATCCCAAAGCGCCGGCATGCCATCAAAAAGGGGAACCAGGAGGTACAGCCTCCCCAAACAAACAATAGTAGCTACAACAAACCAAAACCCCAAGGGTGATTTTTTAGTTCCCGGGAAACGAAAAAAATGGAAGGAAAAAAAAAAAGGTAGTCCATCATCTTGGAGCCTTGTTGGACTGGAGGCACAGCCAGGGGCCCCCCCCCGGTGGCCCTCCAGAACTAAAAACTATTTGTTTCCCAAAAATAAAAAAAATTCCCCCCAAAAAAACCCCAAAATTTCAACCTCGTTTAAAATTGGGTTTTATTTTTAACAGGGCCTTAAGCCTCCACCAACAAAAAAAACCCTTTTCAACATTGGTCTTCTAGAGGAGCCCAAATCCATGTTTGCAGCCTTCACAAAATCATTTTAAAACCTTTAAATGGGGGAATAAAGGGGTACAAATTTTTTTTTAGATGCGACGGGAAAAAACAGACAACAAGGGGGGGGGGTTGGCCTTTTTGTCATAAGCCATTCTCTGCACAAGATGCAAAACACCACAAATGAGGTAGTTAAACATCAAACAATAATGACGAAAACGAAAACCAGTCATCGGGGGGGTTGTAAAATAACCACCAAAGCAACCCCCAACAGTTAAAAGAAACGCTACTGAAAACTTATTACTGTTTTGGAAGCCTTTCCCCACTCCACCCCCAAATTTATCAAAACGGTTTTGGTGATTTTCAACCTGAGGCATTCAAAATGGAAAAAATTTGGAAAATTAATTTTTACAGTAAAAAACAACCTTTTGGGGGCCAGCGTAGATGAAAGGTCACTAAAACCATGATTTACACTTTGACACAAAATCTCGGGCGTTTTAAACCCACACCTTAAATCACAGATAGGGGGGCCAACAAGACGGGAAAAAACCCCATTTAAAACCTTAAATTTAACTTCACAAATAATGAGGACCGGAAATAAACAAAAAAAATTTAAAAAAAAACCAACAAATTTCCCAAAACCAATCTAATCGAAGTTCAGTTTTGGGCTTTTTTAAAAAGGGGTGCCCCTTAAACCCAAAGAAAATTTTTAACAACAAAAACATCAACTGGGACCAGGTAAACCCAAGTCTTAAATGAAACATTTTGGGGAAAGAAAATCTCAACTTTGGATCCAAACCATTGCCTTAAAAAGGTCAACCCCCCTTGGCACTGAAGTAGGGTTCAAGGCAAAATATCCCCCCAAAGAAAAAAATTTTAAAAAAATTTGGAGAAAAAACGCACCCCCCTTACAAAAATCCTTTGAAGAATCACGGAGCTCCTCAAAAACCTAGATTATCTATACTTGGAAAAGAAGCACTGACCCAGGAAATGGAAAAAGAAACGAACGAAATTTAAAGGACTCTTACGGGAAACCCAGGAGAGACAGTAGGAGCTAATTCGATTAATAAAAATTGAAAAATTTTTCGAAATATTTTTTTTTAAATTGCCAAAAACAGGAAAATATCACATCTATATCGGGCCCTTTTCTCAACAAATGGCATTACACAGTTACAAACAAAAAATAAAAAAATTGAGTTTACTAAAATCCACTAATCATCTAAATAAAACAATGTAAATGTTTTTTTTTAAATGAAGGGGCCCCCAAAACCCCATAAAATGAAATGCCATATTTTCTGACTTTGAGAAAGCCATTGACAACAGGGCCCCTGAAACCCCAGACCCGGGCCCAAAACTTGGGAACCTTTTTCATTAAAAATTTGCAAAAAACCCCTTTTCGCGAACCTAAGTAAAAACAAATTGGAGAAGGATTTAAAAACATGGGGGGAAATTCCCCCAGTCCACTTAAAAAAAACGGATATACCCCCAAATACGGGTAGACCAATATCTCTAAGGGTCCCCACATAAAAATCTTTAAAATTTAGGTTTAAGAAGCACCTTGAAACCCAAAATTGGTTTCCCCAAAAACGGAAACCAAATCCGGGGCAACATGGGTTTAAAGCAGGTCGCTCCGCCTCTCGCAAAAACTGATCACTTAAATAACTGGAAAAAAACAGAATGAAAGGCTGTAATATGCAAAAATTTGCAAAAGCCTTTGCCCAAGTGCGATCAGGGTTGAAAATATGCACAAAATACGTGCTAAAGGAAAACGGCAAAGTGCATAGTTTGGATTTTTCAATTTTTCCAAAACCAATCGAACACAAAGAATTTTTGTCAACAGAGTTAAATCGGAAGTTTCCATAGTGAAAAGCTCGTTTCACAAGGCACAGTACTCCCCCCTAAACCTTTTTAACTCATCCTCATATCAACATAGCCAGAGGTGGAATCCACAGCACCTTTCCCCACCCTTTGCAGAAGATACTAAAATCTGCATGAGCCCCTGTGATCTATTGGGGGGACTCGGTTAACCCCCAAAAAGATATACAACAATTTTTTTCCTTTGGGTTTTGGAGAACGGAAAGCAAATTTTAAGGGTTTTAATAAAGGGAAAAATTTTCAACAAACTCCGTTATAAAAAACGGGAGGAGATAATAACTTAAAACAAGTAAAAACTACAAAACTTTGATCATAAAAAAGGCGGAAAAAATGTAGGGCCCGGGGAGTGGGGGAGGGTCTGAAGATTCTTCTTTAAAGGGATCAAAAAATTTTCCCGATCCCCAGGTCAAAGAAAATGAAGGATGGATAATGAAACGTTCAAAAAAAGGGAGATCCAAAGCCATTAAATTTTCTTTTTCAAATCACTTTTCTCTTTTTTTTTCTGGAATTTTCCCTAACATTAAATCTCCCCTTCAAAGCGGGTTAAAATTGCAGATCAAAGAGAAATACAGAGAACCTTTATAGCCCCTATAAGTTCCATCAAACACCTCATTTTACTGTAAGGCCGGAAGCATTTTGACTTTTACTCTTTTGGAAAGCGGGGCAAGAGAGAAAACATAATCAAACATTTAAAAATTTCTAGAAGGGATTGCCCCGAATCTGCCCCACATAAATCACCCCTCCGAAAATAAAAGACCGGGCGGGTAATTTAAAATACCCCCGGGTGAAAAGTGGGGGCGCCATTGGACACTAAGAAAACACCACAAGGGGCCCCGGAAAGCTTAAGACTTTTCCCAAACACCCTTTCCCCACCGGCCAAAGGAAAAATTACCAATGGGCCCCCTGTCGGGCCTTTTCAATTCTTTTGCCGGATCACCGGGCTGGGGGTTGGGTAATTTTTGGCCCTTTTATTTGCGGCCAGCATTTAAAAAGCCGGGGTTTTTAATGCCTTGATTAAAAAGGGAGGGGCCCTTTTTCGTGGACCGGGCAGCGGGGAGGGTTGATCCCCGGAAAAACCCCTCCAGAAGACCTCTTAATTTTTTGGGTTTAATGGACCCACATACTCCTAATTTCCGATAAAAGGTTCCCCCAAACTCCCGGGCTTTTGGTTTTTAAGGGGGGCGGGGTTTAAATTCCACTGATTGGGTTTTTCCTCCACTTTGACAAATAGGGAAAAGATTTTTTTATACTTACTCACTGTTCCCTATCTGTGGCCCTTAAAAATGTTTGGGGGACCTTGCCCATGTTTATTTATACCTAAATATCCTCCCATGGCCATCGGGGCCCAAACGTAAAACTTGAAAACCTAAATGCCCCCCCCGGGGCACAAACACTTGGTAAACTCCCCCTTTGGGGCCCATCCAAAAGGAAATTCCCCAAGAGTTTTTTTTTTTATTAAAAAAAACTTCTGTGTAAAGAAAAAAAAGCCAAATTTTAAATTTGTTTGGGGGCTTCCCCCCCCCCCCTAACTGCCGATGCTTTTTAACCTTCAAGGGGATCGTCACAACCCCCGGGCCTTGATTTACTGTTTTTGGGGTAGGAATGTCACTCATATGCCCAAATCGCAAAACCCCCCCCTCAAACCCGGGCCCCCCTGGGACGGTTCATCAATTTCTCTGAGTTTTCCTGCACTAGGGCCCCCAGGAATCAATTTTTCCCCAAACCCCAAAACTTCTTTACTTTAGAAGAACAAAGAGGGATAGAAGCTTTTTCCCTTTTACATTTTTTCCCAGTTAAAGCACACAAATGGGGAAAAGCTCCCGACCCCAGTAGCCTAAACTTTTCCCCTTCCCCTACTTGTGATTTTCTGGGTCCTCCTAAACCAAGGTTTTTTTTACATTCAAGAAACCCATCACATTTTACTTTAACAGGAAAATCAACACCTTAAAAAGGGATATCATTGTAAAACGAAAAGGCAGGTAATCAGACTGGTAAGCAGACTACACCCACAAATTCCCAATTTGTAGATCAGGTTTTTCCTATCAATACAATATCTAATCCTACTTTTAAGTTCTACTGTCCCCTTAAATTAAAATTTCCCTTTCACAAAAGGGGGCATGTCTACAACCCGTTCCCTTTTAAAAAACAAAAATTCCTTCCCATTCCCCACCTTCATTTTGGTTTTTAAAGCCACTGTGGACTTAAATTGAAAAGACCTTCATCCGAAGGTCTAAAAAAAGTTCTTACCTTTGGGCAACTTTTAGGTAAAATTTCAATACGGCTTACCTTCCCGTGTAACTGGTGTTTTTCCCTTTCTGTGATAAAACCTAATCCGAATACTTAATACCACAAATGCTTTACAAAGAACAAAATTAACATAAATTATAGTTTTAAAATTTTAAATTTTTTTTGGCCCCCAATAGAAAATTTAAAAGTTCAAAAAGTTTTTTCGGAAAGCGTCGGGACGCCACACACCACCAGATCAGACAGCGACGCCCCTGGGGGACTGTTTATGACTGGGGTTTTTACGTTCCCCGCAAGGGTTCAAGGGTCTAGCTTTGGGGCACACTCAAATTAACTTCAGGGCAAGTAAGTTCATTTAAAGGGCTACTGTCAGGGGAAACTGGGGGTGGGAAAAAACACCGATTCTAAAGTTTTAAAAGGCTGGGGTGGAATAACACCGGGTGCTAATTGTTTGAAAAGGGCTGGAGTGGGAAAAACACCCAAGGGGGAAACTACTGATTAGGGAGGCTGGAGTTTGGGGAAAAACACCGATGCTACTGTTAGAGAGCTGGGGGGGGGAATAACACCCAAAATGCTACTTTTTGGGAGGGCCCGGAGGGGAAAAACCCCGGGTTGTTTCCGTTTTTAAAAGGCGGAGGTGGGGAATTTCCCCCGATTCAAAATGTTGAAAGGCTGGGTGGGAATAACACCAAGATTTCCTGTTAGGGGGGATGGGGTGGGAATTAAAAACCACCGATGCTACTGTTAGGGGGCTGGAGTGGGAATAAAAACAACCGGAATTTTTCTGTCAGGGGGGGTGGGGTGGGGAAAAACACCAAAATATGCAACTGTCAGGCAGGGTTGGGGTTTGGGAAAAAAACACCAAACCCACTACTGTCAGGGGAGGCTAGAGTGGGGAAAAACACCACCCATGCACTGGTCAGGGGGGGCTGGAGGGTAAAAACACCACCCGGGTGCTCGTCTGGGGGGAGGCAAGGTTTGGGAAAAAACCCCCACCGTTGGGAAAGTCAGGGGGGGGCGGGGTGTGGGGAAAAAAAACCCCCCGATGCCCACTGTCAGGGAGGCGTTGTGGGAATAAACCCACCGATTCTACTTTTTTTCAGGGAGGCTGGAGTGGAAAAAAAACCCACCGATCTAAATGTTAGGGGGGGCTGGAGTGGGAATAACACAGCCGATGCTACTTTTCAGGGAGGCTGGAGAGGGAAAAACACCACCGATGCTACGTCATGGGGGCTAGAGGGAATAACACCACCGTGCTACTGTCAGGGAGGCTGGGGTGGGAATAACACCACCGCTGCACTGTCAGGGGAAACTAGAGTGGGAAAAACACCACCGATGCTACTGTCAGGGGGGCGGGGTGGAAAAACAATCAGGGGGGGGGGGGGGAAAGGGGGGGGGGGGGGGGGGGGGGGGGGGGGGGGGGGGGGGGGGGGGGGGGGGTGGGGGGGGGGGGGGGGGGGGGGGGGGGGGGGGGGGGGGGGGGGGGATGGGGGGGGGGGGGGGGGGGGGGGGGGGGGGGGGGGGGGGGGGGGGGGGGGCCCCCATGTACTGTTAGGGGGGTTTGGGGTAAAAAACACCCCCCCGACTACGGGAAGGGGGGCTTGAGTTGGGGAATAACACCAAACCCATGCTACGGGGGAAAGGGGGCAAAAGGGGAAAACCCCCAAAAAACGTTAGGCAGGGTGGAGTGGGGAAAAAAACCCCCACCGAAAAAGCTAATTTAGGAAGGCTGGTGGGAATAACAAAAACCGTGCTACTGTCAGGGAGGCTAGAGTGGGAATAACCCCAAAACCGATTTTTTACTGCCCGGGAGGCCCGGATGGGAAAAAACACCACCGTGCTACGTCAGGGAGGGCTAGAGTGGGGAAAAACACCACCGACTACGCAGGGAGGCTGAGTGGGAATAAACCCAAACCATGCTACTTCAAAGGGGGCTGGAGTGGGGGAAAAAAACACCACCGATGCTACTGAAGGGAAAGGGGGAAAGTGGGAAAAACCCCCCCGGAAAATCTGTCAGGGAGGCTGGGAGGGAATAAAAACCACCGTGCTACTTTCAGGGGGGCTGAGTGGGAATAACCAAACCCCCGATGCCACTGTCAGGGAGGGGTGGAGTGGGAATAACACCACCCAAAGCTACTGTTAGGGAGGGTGGGGTGGGGAAAAAACCCCCCAATGGGTACTGTGAGGGAGGGGTGGATGGGAAAAAAACAAAAACCGATGCTACGTAGGGAGGCTAAGTTGGGGGTAACACCAAAAGATGGGTACTGGGCAGGGAGGGTGGAGGGGAATAAAACCACCCATGCTACAGTCAGGGGGGCTAGAGTGGGAAAAAACACCACCGTCAAAATTTTCAGGGAGCTAAGTGGGAATAACAAAAACCGTGCTACTGTCAGGGAGGCTGGGGGGGAAAAAAACCCCCACCGTTGCTACTGGCCCGGGAGGGTTGGGGTGGGAATAACACCCCCCGATGCACTTTTTAAGGGGGGTGGGGTGGGAAAAAAACACCACCGTGTTTCTGGCCAAAAGGGGGGCTGGAGGGGAATAACACCACCCCGATGGGTACTGTCAGGGAGGCTTAAATGGGAAAAACACCAAACCCAAACTACGTCGGGACTGGGGTGGGAATAAACCCCCGATGCTACTGTTAGGGAGGCTTGGGGTGGGAAAAAACACCAAAACCCAAGCAAAAGTTAGGGAGCTTAAATTGGAAAAAACACCCAGAAGCAAAAGTCAGGGAGGCTGGAGAAGGGGAAAAACACCAACCGAAGCAAAGGGCGGGAGGAAAAATGGGGAAAAACAACCACCGTGCTACCCCCGCAGGGAGGCTGGGGTGGGAATAAAAAACCCCCCTTCTAAAATGTCAAGGGGGCTGAGTTTGGGAAAAAACCCAAAACCGTTCTACTGTCAGGGGGCTGGGTGGGAAAAACACCACCCATGCTACCGGGAGGGAAAGGTGGGGGTGGGGGAAAAACACCAAACCCATGTTTCTGCAGGGGGGCTGGGGGGGAATAAAACCCCCCGATGCTCCCGGGGCAGGGAGGCTGGAGGGGAAAAAAACCCCACCGATCCAAATGTCAAAGGGGGCTGGAGTGGGAAAAAACACCCCCGATGTACTGTTAGGGAGGCTTTTGAGGAATAAAAACAAACCCATGCTACTGTCCCGGGAGGCTTTGAGTGGGGAAAAAAACCCCACCGAGCTACTTTTTAGGGAGGCTGGGGTGGGAAAACAACCACCCATGCTAAAGGGAGGGGGGCTAGGGTGGGGGAAAAAAAAACCCACCGGTGCCCACTGTTAGGGGGGGCTGGGTTTTTTTAATAAACCCAACCCCATGCTACTGTCAGGGAGGCCCGGGGGTGGGGAAAAACACCACCGTTCTACTGTCAGGGAGGGGTGGGGTGGGAATAAAAACCACCGGGGGTGCTACTGTCAGGAGGGGTTAAATGGGAAAACACCACCGTTTCAAACTTTTCAGGGGGGGGCTTAAAATTGGAAAAACCCACCCATTCTACTGTCAGGGAGGCTGGAAATGGGGAAAAAAAACCACCCATTCTACTGGGCAGGGAGGCCCGGGGGTGGGAATAAAACCAAACCCCCTGTTAAATGTCAGGGGGGCTGGGGGGGAAAACACCACCGATTTCCCAAATGTCAGGAGCTGGGGTGGGAAAAAACAAACCCCCCGATGCTACAGCCAAAGGGGGGCTGGGGTGGGGGAAAAACACCACCCCTTTCTACTGTTAGGGGGGTGGGGGTGGGAAAAAACACCACCGATTCTACGTTAGGGGGGCTGGGGTGGGAATAACACAACCCGATGCTACTGTCAGGAAAGGGTGGGGGTGGGGAAAAAACACCACCGATGCTACTGTCAGGGAGGCTGGGGTTTGGGAAAAACACCACCCGGAAAGCTACTGCAGGGGGGCTAGAGTGGAATAAAAACCCCCGGGTGCCACCTGTCCCGGGAGGCTAGAGTGGGAAAAACACCAAACCCATGCCTTTCTGTCAGGGAGGGGTGGAGTTGGGAAAAAAACACCACCAAAGCTAAATGCCCGGAGGCTAAAAGGGGAAAAACCAAACCCCCGCTGCTACTGTTTAGGGAGGCAAAGTGGGAATAAAACCCCCCGGGTGGGTACATGTCAGGGGGGCTGAGTGGGAAATTTAACCACCCCCGATCAAAGTTTTTCCGGGAAAGGGTGGGGTGGGGAAAAAACACCACCGTGCTACTGCAGGGGGCAAGGAGTGGGGGAAAAACACCACCGATGCTTTCGTCAGGGGGCTAGAAATGGGGAAAAACCCCCACCGATGCACTGGGCAGGGAAAGGGGGAGTGGGGAAAAAACACCACCGTGCAACCCGTCAGGGAGGCTAAGTGGGAATAACACCACCGAATTTCAAAAGTTAGGGAGGGGTGGGTTTGGAATAACCCCACCGGGTGCTTACGGGCAGGGACTGGGGGGTGGGAATAACACCAAACCGTGCAAATGCAGGGGAGGGGGAGGGGGAAAAACACCACCGAGGGTACTGCCCGGAGGGTAGGGGGGAATAACCCCCCCCTGCTACTGTCCCGGGGGGCAAGGGGGGGAATAAAACACCACCGATGCCCACGTTAGGGGGGCTAAATGGGAAAACCCCCACCGATGGGTTCTGTCAGGGAAGGGTGGGTGGGAAAAAACCCCACCTTTCCCACTGTTGGGGAGGCGAGTGGGGGAAAAACCCCCACCCGAAAAATAATGTCAGGAGGCTAGGGTTTGGGGGTAACAAAACCCCCAAAGCTACCCGTCAGGGAGGGTGGGTGGGAATAAAACCCCCTGTAATTTAATAATAAAAAAGGGGGAAAAAAAAAATTTAATTAAGGGGGGCTAAAATTAAAAAAAAACATTAATAATTCAAAGTATAAAAAAAAAAAGTTTAAATTAAAATTTAATAAAAAAATGCTAATAAAGGTTTAAAAAAAAAAATGTTTTTTCAAAACTAATTTAAAAAAAAAAAAAAATATATTTAAAGGTATAATAAAAATTAATTCCAAACTAATAAAATTTAAACCCCCAAAATTGGCCACTGTTAGGGGAGGCTGGGGGGTTAAAACCCCGACCCTTGGCCCCGGAGGCGGGTGGGGTTTTCAGAACCCCCCCCCCGGGCCCGTCCCCAAAGGCAGGTTTGGGCCCTTTGGGTCCAAATCCCAAAGTTTTTAATTTAATAATTTTAAAAATTTTCTTTTAAAAATTAATTAATTTAAAAATTTTCCCAATAAAAATTTTTGGGAAAAATTTTTTTCCTAAAAAAATTTTAAAAAAATAAAATTGTTTTTTTTTAATTAAAAATTAAAAATTTAAAAATTTTTAATATTTTTTTATTAAATTCCCCAATGAAATTAAAAATTTTTGCCCTTTTCCCCGGGTTCAGGTTTTCCGGAAAACCAAACCGCCCGTGGAAATTTCCTTTCCCCCTTTAATTCCCCCCCGGTGCCCAAAAAACCCCTTTCCCCAAGGGTTCATGGTTCCAGGAAACCATCCGTTGGGTCCCCGGGTGTCTTCCCCCTTCCCCCATTTCCCCAAGGGGGGGCCGGCCCCTCCCCCCCTTCCCCTTTCCCCCTTTTGGCCCCCTTCCCCCCCCCTCAGGCTTTCCCCAAGGTTTTTATGATCCAGGAAACCTTTTCCCCCCACCCCGGGTTTTTCCCCTTTCCCCCCTTCCCAAAGGGCCCTCAACCAATTTATTCTTGCTTTTCCCCAGGTTTTATGATCCAGGGAAACCTTCCGTTTTAAACCCCCGGGATTCTTCCCCTTTCCCCCCCCCTTTCCCCAAAGGTCCCCCCAACTCATTATTTTTTTGCCTTCCCCCGGTTCAGTAAACCAGGAATCCCCTTTGGCCCCCGGGGTGTTTTTCCCCCCCCCCCCCTTACCCCCCGGTTTAGCCTCAAAAAAACCTTCCCCAAGTTCATGTAACCAGGGAAACCAACCGTTTGCCCCAGGGTCTTCCCTTCCCCCCTTTCCCTAAAGGGCGGCGGTTTCCTTTTTCCCCCCGGGAAAAAAAAAACCCGTGTCTCCCCGGAGTCCACTTATGGGCCCCCTTAGGGGGAAATCCCACTTCCCCCCCTTCCCCAAGGTTTAAGGGGGTATTTTTTTGCCGTCCCCCGATCATTTACCAGGGAAACCCCTTTCCCTCTACCCCGGATATCTTCCCCTTTCCCCCCTTTTCCCAAGGTTTTTGCCCCCAATGCTGTATTCTTGCCCTCCCCCGGGGTTTTTTTTAATTTCCGGAATTTTATCCGTTTTGCTCCCCGGGTGTCCCCCCCTTCCCCCCCTTACCCAAGGTCAGCCTCAACTTAAACCCTTCAATCAATTCATGTAACCAGGAAACCACCGCTCGCTCCCGGGTTTTCCCTTTTCCCCTCCCCCCCAATTCCCCCGGGGGGCCTGCCTTTCCCCCAAAAACCTTCCCAAGTTTAAATTTATCCCGGAATCCAATTCCCCCTTCCCCTTTCCCGGAAATTTTTTTCCCTTTCCCCCTATCCCAAAGGTCGGGGGGTCCTTTCCCCCTCTTCCCCGGATATTTTCCCTTTCCCCATTACCCCCAAGGTCAGCCCATTCTTTCTTGCCGGCCCCAGGTTTTAAGTATCCAGGAATCCCTTCCGTCGCTCCCGGATTCTCCCCCTTTTCCCCATTGCCTTAGGTCAGCCTCAAAAAAAAAACCTTCCTCAAGCTCAGTATCCAGATCCATCCGTCGCTCCCGGATGTCTTCCCTTCCCCATTTCCCAAAGGGGTCGGGGGGTCCCTTCCCCCGGGATCAGTTCCCGGGAGTCCACTTGTTCACCGATGACCCCCTTCCCCACTCCCCCAAGTAGCGGTCCTTCCCGGAAAATTCCCACGAGTCCACTAGGTCACCTCGGGTGGACCCCTTCCCCATTCCCCAGATCAGGGGTTGCCACCTTCAGGACCCGCTGCTGGAAACTTGGTCTTTTCTACGGACGGTGAGACTGTCCAGGGGGTGGAATTACGGAGGTGACACACACAAAAACTGCGCCGTAATTACACCCCCCAAACAAAACCGCGCCGTAGGTCACTAGACGCCACCAACTGCCTCCCGTTCCGCCACCTCCGAAGGCTAATTAACGTAAATTTTTTTTAAAAACCTTTTTTTTTTACTCTATGAAAATAATGAAGAACAATTTTTTTTACTTATTTAGCTGTTTTAAAAATATTGTGAGTGTTTTATTATTGCAGATAAAAACCCCAAAAGTTGGTTAATTTTTTCCCCCCACTATCATAACTATGTTAAAAAATTACACGCTTTTCATTTTTTGTATATTTATCCGACTTTTACATTTGGCCACTCAAAACCTAAAAAGCACAAAATTTTTTCATAACATAATAAGTTTTTCACAAAAAAATTTTTACATTTAAACACATTTTACCTTATCATTTCATATTATAAAATACACTTTCATGCTAAAAAATCACACACAATCCCATGTACAAAAACGCAACAACAATGTACACAGTTTTTTTGCTTTCACATAATATGCTAGACACACATACATACACACAAACATGTGCCCAAAAACCCCTCCCATGAACCTTATGTACACA
>NC_069465.1:30326086-30356508 GCF_026875155.1 Cherax quadricarinatus | reverse complement strand
CCTATTCCCAAACCTTTTTCCGGAGGGAAACACAATGAGGCACCAAAGAAAAGGGTTCTGAGGGCCCTCCGGGACGCTGCCACCAGGCACATTGGGGGAAAATTTTAGTTCAGAAGTTTCTCCCAAAACCCCCCCAAGTTGGGGGTTGATATTGGTTTTTAAGTGGTTGGGCCCAAAAACCGGAAAAACCCCCCGTGAGCCCTGGGAAAAAAAAACCTTTTACCCTCGCTCTGTAAGGGATGTTTTCGTGCTGAATTTTTGGGGAGGAAAGTTTACGGGGAGCCCTTTTTTGCCTTCAGGCTTGCGCATGCTTACGCCCTTGGGGGATGGTATCCTCACTGGTTAAAACCTCAGAGCTCCAATAGTGTTACCCCCCTTCTATTTTTTCCCTAATTTGGGCTTTTTTTTTTAGGCTCGGGTGCCTTTGTTGGCATTTCCCCGGCGGGTTTTTGCCCCCAGGGGAAGACGGCGGGGTTTCATCCCTTGGGAAAGATTTATTCCCCTAATAAGTGTGTTGCTAGTGATTATCCTTCCTTGGTGGGCAGTCAAACAGCTTCCCCAAAAAGCAAAGTTGTTTGGTCAGGGGTGAGGGGTAAAGGCAGGGGGATGCTGGGGGTGGGCTGGGGGTAGGAGGGGCGGAATTTGAAATTGGGTGGGCTCAAAACGGAATCCCCTTGGCAGGAAGTCGGGTGGTTCCTAGGGGGGATGAGGGGGTTCATCGGGATGGGGGGGAGGGGGGCCCCCGTTTGTCGCTCAAGATGAACCACTGCCCCAATTTTTGTAATTGTTATACATTTATTGTTCCATTTAAAAAAACCCTCCCCATTTGGCACCCTCACACCTGCTCACCTATTAACTGGGGTGTTTTCTTTCCCCATCCATTTATATAAAATTATATTAAATATTATTATATAATATATATATATATAATTAAATATATATTATTTTATAAAATTATAATATTTTAAAATAGTGAACTTTTCTTGGGGGCTGTACCCGGGTTTTAGGGGGTGCGGCGAGCGACCCCTTCCGGTTTTGGGCCTTCCTCTGGGCGCTGTACCCGTTTAGGCCTTCATGGGGGGGTTGTACCGGGTTTTTTAGAACCCTTTCCCTCTGAGCGGTGTATGGGGTCTAGGCCCTTCTTTTGAGGCTCCCTTTTCACCCCCTAGGTGTTACTTCCAGTTTGCCCTTGACCTCCCCCTCGAGACTACCTCCCCCTTGCCCCCCCCAAACCCAATACCCCCGCCCACGACCCCCCCCTTTCGGACCCCCCCCCCTTCGCGACCCCCCTCCCCGCCGCGACTCCCGCCCGGGGCCCCCGCCCGCCCCCTTCCGCCCCCCGCCCGCGCCTTTTTGCTGGCCTTCTGCGGGCGTGCCCGGGATCCCCCCCGTGCCCAAATTTTTTTTTCCCGTTTTTTTTCAAATTTTTTTTTTTTAAATTTTCATTTTCTTGTGCCCCCCATCTCCTCGGATAAAATTTTTGGGGTTTCCCCCTCTCCTTTCACCCCCACCCCAAAATTTCTCGAAATAAAAGTCCCCATCCCCTGGACAAGTTTTTGAGATGCCCCCTCCCACTTTCACCCCCAACCCCAAAAATTTCCGAAATCAAAGTCCCCAAATTTCCCTCGGAAAAATTTTTTCTCGAAATCAAAGTCCCATCCCTTGGTCAAGGGTTTTGAATTTCTCCTTTTCCTTGGATAAAATTTTTGGGTACCCCTCCTTTACCCCAAATTTTGATAATACCATGACTCCAACCCTCGGTCAAAGTTTTTTGGAACCCCCTCTGGGGGAAAGCATGGTTACTACGGGTCTAAACAAGTCAAATAAAGGGGGTGTTTACTCGGCGGTCAGTGACGTCACGGCACACGGGTTGAATTTTGTCGACCCTTTTGTTCTTTCAATTTAAATAAGGGGACATAGTACCTAATCATGGGAAAACATTTTCCATCAGAAAGACCCCTTTCGGGATAACACTAATACACAATATTTTTTTCATTATTTTTTATACATCATTTTCTGGTAAACATCACTCTTTTTCTCCTACGTTTGAGGTGGAAAAATCGGGGGGGTTCCTTAACCCAAGGATTTTAGTATTCAAATGATTTTTTTATCATAAAAGGCTGACAACCTTTTTATTAATTTTTACCGTCATATTTCACCTTTTCATTACTTATAGCTTCACGCGAATAATTCCTACTACATTTGATAAAACATTTTTATATCTTGTGTGTTAATAAAGGATAAATTGCGAAGGAATACCCTTGGCTCTGCTGACATTAGTTGATCTTCCAGAAAATTTGACAGAATCATTTTAGTTTTCGGGGCATCAACTCGCTAAATGGTATCACACATTTCTTTTCAATAACCCCAGCCCCCTTTTTCTACTACATCTATAAGGGATCTGGACTGAAATTTAAAAAAATCCATATAACCTAACAAGGGTTCATTTTTAAAATCGGTGTACAAATCTTTACTTTTTAAGCAAAAAAATATACGAGTCAGTATGGGTATAAAGAATCTTACATCAACCTTTGCGGGTTTTAAAACTTTAACCAAAAATAAATAAAATTTCTTTTTACATCTCAAAAATTTGAAAACCGAGATAAAGTGGTTGCTTAACTTCAATATATCTTTATTGAATGGCAAAACACTCTATCTTGATTTAAATGGGGATATTTTTTTAACAAAGGTTTTTATCGCCTAATAAAATGTTTTCTCATTTTTATTATTTATTTCTCAGATACTTTGTAATATTCAGCAATGATTTCCAATAGGCGTTTTATTAATTTGAAGGTTTTTTGACTTATAGGAATCTTTACTGTTTCTGTGCAATATAGTTGTATAAAGGTTCAAAAATTTTTTGTCTGTGTAATTCATTATGGTAAAACCCTTTTTCCCACCTCTAACCCAAGTTCCATAATAACGTAACAATTCTAATGATCAAATAATTTTTAGAAAATGACTGCCACTTTTTTCCCCATTTGATTTGGGATCTTTTACCTTCATTTTTCCAAAATTAGATCCAATAAGGAGTAAAATCTCTTTGATATATCATTTTTGGATAATTTTAAAAGGAATTCTCAGTGAGTTAGTCCCTGGGGGGTATGTGCTTGGTATCACTTTCTACAATTCCCTTTTAAAACCTTCACAGGAAAATTTTAATCCAACTGGGATAGCTTCTTCTCGCATTCGATAATTTTCTGATCCCTTTTTGGAAGAGTTAAACCATCGATGATCCCAAAGAATTGAAATCTAGATATAGAAATGAGTGCCCTTCCACTCTCACATCAAAATTGGGTTTTAATTAGGGGATTATCTGCTTTAGAAACGATTAATTGCGAGGTAAACCCACCTCTGAGTTTCCCTTTTTTTAATAAGTCATATAATTCATGGGGAATATATCTATCAAATCTTACATTTTTTCAATGGGATGCCCCCAACTAAATGAGGTAAATTTATAATTACAAATCTAGTTAAAAATATTTTGGTGTTTTACCCCCACTCCGAAGAACGGCTAAAAACCCCAACATCTGTCTTGAGAAAAACTCAAATCTCCAAAAGTTTTACTTTTTACCCAACTCAAAACCTTTCAATGCTGTTCAAAAATCTTCTTGGCTAATAGCCTTTTTTCTCAAAGAAAAAAAAAAAGTTTTTCCCGGGTAATTTTGTTTCATAGTTTCTTTAAAACTATCAATAAACATAACACAAAATTTGTTTTCCCTTTTACTATAAAGGTAAGACATCTCGGGGGCACATTTTCAGAATACCTCTGTATATTTCAGGGATTTTAACCGCCTTGATAGGGTTGTTTGCTAAGGGGGAAAGAGATCCTTCAATAAAGACAGTAAACCCAAAAACCTAACCTTACCTTCTCTACTTTCAAAAATTTGAATCCTGTTTCGAAAATTTCAAGTTATTTTATAAACTTTCAATTCCCTTTTAAAAATTTTATTCCTAAATCATACACATTTAGACAAAAAAGCAATAATTTCCTTCTTTCTTTAAAATGCATATTACAACGAGCCAATGGGCTCCAATATAATTATTGAAATTTAAAGTATGGTCAGGGTTTTTTATTTTTGTCTTGGTTTTTAAGGTGTTCCCCACAAATTCCCAAAAGTATTCTGAGAATCATCCCTCATCTTATCCTCCTCTGACATAGGATTTATGATACTGTTTCTAAATTTTATTTTTTCCATTCACCACAAACATTTAAAATAAAAATGATTAACAGTCCTCCCCTATAAAATTTTTTATACACACTATTTTTTCCCTTTGCGATCAAAAATAAAATAACTAGGCAATGGGTTTAGACGAGACTCAATTTTACCTGCTGGGAGAGTTGTGTTAATGCACATTCGAATCAAATCACCGATATATTTGTTGAATGGTATACTAAAATTTTCAAAGTGTACTGTTGTTCTTTCCGGGGGGAACGAGAACCTGATTTATTTTACATCCATCTTCGTGGATATCAACTCTTCCCGTGTATTCAAATTCATCAAACAACTATGACATGTTCTTTAACCTTTTTCTGTCATTATCGTTTAAAATACCCCTCAAAATCTTGATTAAAACCAAATGTCTTTTCTCAAAAAAACGCACACTAATGCCCTTATATTTTTTATTCCCCTTCGAAAATAGCATAAATGCCTTTTGATCCTTTCTTAATTTATAAAATATAAAACCCCTTTTTTCCTTCTCTAATATACCAATTTCACGCGTAATGGGAAATCATCTATAGAAATTTTGAAATTTAAGACAACCTCTCTTAGTAGTAACTGCTCTGCGAATATCACCCCGACATGTTCTTTTTTTTGAATTGATAGGCAGCAAAAGCACGCAGTACACATAACCATCATTTAAACAGGATTAAAAAATATTGGCTCCCTCGCAGTTTCTTGGGGTATGCCACATAGACCCACTGTACTTGAATTCTACTTTAACATATTCGATAGAAAAATTCGATTTGATTTATGATCCAGCCAATCCTTCCTGATTTTTGAACTTGACTGTATTTTTAATATTTTTCCACCCCTCGATCAAAACTTCAGAGATTTCTTCCTACTAATCAAACGCTAAATTTTCACAAATTGTCCATTTTTTATCATCACCGATAGTTTGACGTATGTCCTTATAACTATAATTGGGTGGATTCTGGCGACATTGTGAGGGGATTTCATACCTATCTCGATTGACTATAAAAAAACCCTATAAAAAATGTAAATCTTCTTAAATTCTGTTATAAGTTGAAGGGAAACTAATTTCCCACTGTAGTCTACCCTAAAATTCTGGATTAAATTTAAAACTTCTGGGGTCTTCTTCACTATTTGCATGTAGACACGTCATGCGAGGGGTTGCTTTTTCTATCATTAAGGGGGCGAAGTATCCCCCCCGCATTGTGAGGTACCAACACTAGCACTCCACCACCAAGCGTGCAGTTTGTTTCCAAAACCCACCAGGGTTTCCGCAGAGGAAAAAAAGTTTCCAATTCATAACCCCAAAAAATATTAAAATTTTAAGAAAAGTAATTTACGTCCAGTAAAGGGGGAAGAAGGTCACCCTTCACAATTTTTACATAAAACTTTTAAGATTTCAAAGAACAAAGGGAAAACTTTTACCTTTACAATTTTTACATTATAAAGCATATCCCAAATTAAACCCAAAATATTAAATTTCAATGAATAGAACAAAAAAATCTTTCTCGAGTGATCACATTTTCACAACAAAAAGATCACAATTTGGTACATACCTGTTTCTTGCCCTTTTTCCTTTTAAAACATCTACACTGCCCCCCTCATTATCCAATTGCAACAACCTTTCATTGGTTTTTTCCCCCTTTCTCGATTCCCCGAAGCCTCCTTCTAATCGTAATCTTCTCTTTACCAAAGCCCCAAATATTTGAATAATGTTATCCCCTGTTAAAAATTTCACTTTAACCACTAACCAGAAAAATTTCACTCGTATGCTTTAACAAAAATTTAAACCAAAATTTCACTCGTATGCTTCACAAAAATTAACCCCAAAATTTTACTTATGCTTTAAAAAAAATTATCCAAATTTCACTCGTATGTTCAAAAAAAAATAAACATGTAAAAAACAAAATTTTTTTAAGTACAACTTACCCTTTTTCCACGATGGCGGGGGAAAAGATGAGGTCCTTTAACTTTAAAGAGAGGGAAAACGTTTCCATCCGTCAGGCTTGACGGATGGAAACCAATCCTCGCTCTGAGGACTCATTTAGCTTATATGCCTTTTCCCCCAAAAGTATTTGGGATGATTTTTGTACACCCTTCCCCCTCCCACGCCACCATGTAATGCGGTTTTTAACCCAAGGTAGAAAATCACCCCTGCGTCAACTCAGGACAACAACGGGGATGAATGCGATTCCACCCTGGTAAAATATTTTCTCGATTTCCCAATAGAAAAAATTTTCCCGCTCTGGGACTCATTAAGTTATATGGGCCACCCCCTTTCCCCCAGACGCCACTGTGTAATGCGTTTCACACCCCAAAGGTAGAAAAAACACACCTGGGTAACAGGGCAGTCAGTTGCCCTAAAATAACTAATTTTGAGAGGGGTCCCCCTCCCCATTAAAATGGTTCCCCCTTTTTGAACTAAAAGTATTATTATCTTGAAAACCCCTTAACACTTAAAGGGACAAGCACCCTATGGTAAACCCCTTTTTAGTTCATTCAACTTTAAAAAAAAGGGGAAACTTTTGATCATTTTAAAATAATAAGGGGAAGATGTTTAACTTGAAAACATACAATCGCTGACGTTATATATTTCGTTATATCAAGGATTATCATGCGGTTATTTTGAATAGTGGGGAAATCTTATTTTGCATCAAAATTAAAAAATTTACCCTGAGAAATTCAAAAAATATAATACGGTGAATCCATCCCTTGAAAAGTTTAGAGATAAAATCATAAATTAACATTAAGTAACGAAAATTTTCGAACCCCCCAGAATGTCTTGCATCACCTGATGAAAAAACAATAAATTGTTGTGATCTTTTTTAAAAGTGGTAACGTGAAATTATTCTCGAATTTTTTAAAGGTAACTTAATATAAAAATTATTTTGATTACCAAAAAATATTTCACGGAGGACGATATGTGGTACCATGGGTTTAAACGCCACGCATTTTGCTTTATTTAAAAAGGGGCTTGGAAAGTGAGATTCTGGGGCGACAAGTGTTCGGGAAAAAAAAAGGAATTTTTAAAAATATAAACTCTATAAAACGATCACCCTTTGGTTATTTATTCATAGATTGCTTTAAAAAAACACCAGAAGCATTACAGTTTCGAATCAATGGGGTTACGGCAGGGTTCCCACGAAATGTATCCATTGGGGCGAACAAAATTAATTGAAAAGGTTTTTAAGGGCCTGGTTTTGTGGGACATTTCTGGTTAAAAAAGTTTAATACAGTTTAAAAAAATCGTCCCCATAACCTTTAAAGGGGTCAGAAATTTTTAAATTTAGAAAAACATGTACTTTATACGTTTTAAACCTAAGAAGTTTCCTCTAAAAAATAATTTCTCCAAACCCCGATGAATTAACCTGGATTTGGGTGTATTTCTAAATTACCCAGATATAAAGATGGGTATAAATACATTTCGTGTGTATCGAGTTTTTTTTAAAAAATTACAAGCAGTACTCATGAAAAAGAAAGACGGACGAGCCTTTTACATGCAACAAAAAAATATTTGGGGAATGAAAAGGCGAAGAATATATGAGATTATTTTAAAATAAAGGCAGGGAGTTTCTAAATAAACAGGTACAGAATTATCCCAGAGAACATATAAAATTTTTTAAAGTATTTTTTGAAAGAAAACAAAAGCTTCCCTTGCAGAGAGGGCTTGCAAACGTTGAAAATAAATTATACAAAATTTTGACAAGTGCCAATCATTAATTATTCAAAAGTGTTTAAAAGATTGAGATGCGTTAATTTCAACTCCACACTCGGGGAATTGGCGGTAAAACCCCTTGAAAAAACCCTGTATTCACATTGAATGTATAAGGAATCAATTTCGGATAAATTATAAAAAGGAGATCCCCTAAGAAACGAATCAGAAAAAGAAATTGGGTGTTTTGGGACACAACAAGAGTGACTCTTAAGATCTCCCGGGTTTTCCGGGGTTTCCACCAAAAATCAGGGAAATATTTAAAATAAAAAGAATTAAAAATTTCAAAACCCAAAAAAACTTCATTTTTAAAAATTTGAAAAGGGGAAAAATTAAAAGGAACATTTTATCGCGAAAATTGACCCCATCATACCCCTTTCGATAAAGTTTTTCAAAAAATAATTTTGGGAAAAACCAAAAAAAGGAGTCGTTAAAGTAATTCTGGGTACTCTAAATTTTTTTGGAAGTTTCCAAATATTTTAGGTTAGGTTAGGTTGGTTGGGTTGGGGTTAGGTGGTTAGGAGGTTAGGTTAGGGTGGTTAGGTTTTTTTAGGTTAGGTTGGGGTTTAGGAAAGGGTTGGGTTTTGGAAAGGTTTTGGGAAGGGTTTTGGTTTGGTTTGGGGTTTTAGGTTGGGTTTGGGGTTGGTTTGGGGTTTGGTTGGGGTTGGGTTGGGAAAATTTTTTAAAGGAAATTTTGGGTTGGTTTTGGTTAGGATGGGGTTTGGGTTTTGGTTTAAAGGGTTGGTTAGGAAAGGGTTTAGGTTAGGATAGGTTGGGTAAGGTTGGGTTTGGGGGTTGGGTTTTGGTTTGGTTTTGGTTGGGGTTGGTTGGGAAGGGTTTTTGGGAAAGGTTGGGTTTTGGTTAGGTTGGGAAATGGGTTTTGGTTTTTGGAAAAGGTTTTGGTTTGGGTTTGGTTTTGGGTGGTTTGGGTTTGGGGTTTTGGGGTTTTGGTTAAAGGTTGGTTGGGTTGGTTTAGGTTTAAGGTTTTTAGGTAAGGTTGGGTTTAAATTTTGGGTTTGGGGTTTAAAGGGGTTGGGGTAGGTTGGGTTTAGGTTAGGTTAGGTAGGTTAGGTGTGTGTGTGTGTGTGTGTGTGTGGTGTTGTTTTGGGGTTAGGGGGGCCCTTTTAAGTTTTGTGAATATCTTGTTTTATATGTTTTAGGGGATTTGAGATGCATTTGGGGATGTAAAAATGTGTTTTTTTGTTTTTTTGTTTCAAAAGAGGTTTTGTTGGGAGAGGGGTTGTGAGGGGCGGGGATATGGGGGGGTTTGTAATTAGAAATATGGAAAGATTTTACTGAAAATAAAGGTAATGTGTGAATATTTAAAAGAAATTATAGAAATGAAAAGATGGAGGGTGTTTGAAACATGTCGCAATAGTTGGGTAGTTGATGCGAGTTTAATATTAATTTATGTGGATACAAGGAGATGGGTATGGAGAGGATTTTATTAGAATTTTAGTACTGTAGGGAGGAATGTGTATTACTTTTAAGATTCAGTAAAAAGAAGGGGGGGGGAAAAATGTGAATAAATGGTAATTGATGAGGGTGTGGGTAATGTAGTCGAATTAGAGATACCGAAAAGATGATATAAGTGGGTTGTTTTTGTGACTTTTTTGATGTAGTGTGTCCCCATATTAACTTTAATGAACTAAAAGGGTTTTAAAACGAGAAAAAAAAAATTGTGGGATGTGGGTGATGGGGGTGTTGTGATTTTTTCTGATGAAATTAGTTGAAACGAGGAAAAAATTGTGGGTGAAGTGGGTTGTGGGTGTTGTCCCTTTTCTGATAAAATTAGTTAAAACGAGAAAAATTGTGGGTTGTGGGGTGTGTGTGCGCGTGTGTGTTAGGTGTCATAGAGTTTTTTTGTGAAAATCTTGGTTACAGTGATGACATTAGTTAAAACGAGTAAAATTTGTTGGTAATTGATGAGGGTAGTGTAGTCAAATTAGAGTTACCGAAAAAAGATGATATAAGTGGGTTGTGATGAAATTAGTTTAAAAACGATATTCTAAGGTGTTTTGAAGGTGTTCAAGGGTGTTTATGTGTGTATTCAAATGTTTATGAGAGTGTTTTGGGGATGTTCAAAGTAAAGTGTTTGAGTTAGTTTTTGTGACTTTTTTTTCTGATGTATTGTGTCCCCTTAATAACTTTAATGAACTAAGGGTAAAAACGAGAAAATGCCTAGTCTGGAGACTGAGGATGAGTTGTAATTTAATGAAATGTGTAAGTGCAGATAAATTAGAGATGTCAAATCTTATTTGAGAGTACTCAAATAGTGTTTTGAAATGTTCAAAGGTGTTTTGAGTGTGTTCAAATGTTGTTTTTTGAAGGTGATCAAGGGTGTTTTGATTGAATTCAGCTTTTGTTTTAGTAGTATTCAGTGGTGTAATTGGGAGTACTCAATTTAGTGTTTTGGAAATGTTCAAAGGTGTTCAAAGGTGTTTTGAGTGTGTTCAAATGTTGTTTTTTGAAGGTGATCAAGGGTGTTTTGAAGGTGTTCAAGGGTGTTTTGAAGGTGTTCAAAGGTGTTTTTGAGGTTATTCAAAGGTGTTTTGAGTGTGTTCAAATGTTTATGAGAGTGCTTTGAAGGTGTTCAAAGGTGTTTTGAAGGTGTTGAAGGGTGTTTTGATTGAATTCAGCGGTGTTTTAGTAGTATTCAGTGGTGTAATTGGGAGTACTCAAATAGTGTTTTTCGGAAGTGTTTCAGTGTTGATTGAAAATGTTCAAAGGTGTTTTTGAAGGTGTTCAAAAGTGTTTTGAAGGTGTTCAAAGGTGTTTATGAGAGTATTCAAATGATTTATGAGAGTGTTTTGGTGATGTTCAAAGTAAAAGTGCTTGAGTTAGTTTTTGTGACTTTTTCTGATGTACTGTGTCCCCTTATTAACTTTAATGAACTAAAAGGGTTAAAACGAGAAAAATTTGAGTTAGTTTTTTTGTGATAATGTTGTGTTGTATTTTGTAAAGAAATTGTGGGTATTAACGAAAAAATGCGACTTTCTGATGATGAAAAATTTGGGTTAAGAGTGAAAATGTTTTCCCTATGATGTAGGTTATATCCCCTTTTAAACTTTAATGAACTAAAAGGATCGACAAGATTCAGCCTGTTGGTGAGTCACTGTCATAGGGGGAAGTCGACAAGTTTCAACTTGTGTGCGCGGTCATCGCGTGACGTCACTGTCAGAAGGTGAGTGTCGCCTTATTAACTTTAATGAACTAAAAGGGTCGACAAGATTCAGCTTGTATGTGTGACGTCACTGACCGCCGAGTAAACACCCTTCTTAGTTCATTTGACTTGTTTAGACCTGTAGTAAGCATGCTTACCCCCAGAGGGGTGATTCCAAAAACTTGATCCGAGGAATTGGAGAATTTCGAAAACCCATAGGGGGATCCAAAAAAATTGATCCAAGGAGATCATAAGAATTTCGAAAACCCCATAGGGGGGAATCCAAAAACTTGATCCGAGGAATTGGAGAATTTCGAAACCCCCATAGGGGGGAATCCAAAAACTTGGTAATATTGAGAAATTTTTGGGATTGGGGGGTGGGGGTGGAAGGAGGGACAATCCAAAGGAGATGGAGAATTTCGAAAACCCCATAGGGGGGATCCAAATAAAACTTGATCCGAGGAGATGGAGACTTTGATTTCGAGAAATTTTGGGATGGGGGTGAAAGTGAGAGGGGGAACCTCAAAAATTTGATCTGAGGAGATGGAGAGCACAAGAAAATGAAATTAAAAAAAAATTCGAAAAAAATCGGAAAAAAATTCGAGGCGCGGGGGCGATCCGGACGACGCTGCAGAAGGCGCAGCAGAAGGCGCGGGCGGGGGTCGCGAAGGCGCGGACGGGCGCGCGGGGGGGTCGCGAAGGGCGCGGGCGGGCGCCGGGGCGGGCGGGCGGCGGGACGGGGGGGTCGCGAAGGGGGGTCGCGAAGGGGGGTCGGGGGCGGGGGTAATGGTTGGGGGGGTCAAGGGTGAGGTAGTCTCGAGGCCGAGGTCAAAGGTCAAACCGGAAGTAACCCCTGGGTGTGAAAAGGTGACCCTCCAGCTGCTGGCCCTAGACCGGATACACCGCTCAGAGGAATGTCCTAGACCGGATACACCGCCCAGTGGAAGGCCCTAAACCGGAAGGAGTCGCTCAGCCGCACCCCCTAAAACCGGATACAGCCCCTAGAAGAAAAGTACACTACTTATATATATATAATATATATATATATATATATAATAAATATATATATATAATATATATATATATATATATATAATATATATATATATAATGTCGTGCCGAATATGTAAAACTGGTCAATTGCAAGAACTCATTTAAAATTAATCCTTTCTAAAATTTTCTCTTGTACGTTTAAAGATATATTTTTTTCATTGATGTAAATGTAAAAAATTTTAAGTTTGGACCAAAAGAATCATAGAAAACTTACCTAACCTTATTATAACAAGTGCAATTTATTTTACCTTAACCCAACTAAATATATTTTAGATTTGTTTACAATAATTTAATAGTAAACAAACACAATGAAATATATTTTTTTCGTTAGGTTCAGAATAAATTTGACGAAATTATTGCATACACAAAATTTTCACTTCTCCAATATGGCAAAAATGAGCGTTTGCTATTAAGCCAAGATCGCAAGTTTCTGCCTATTCGCACGATATATATATTATAATATATTATATATATATATAAATATATATATATATATATATATATATATTATATATATTATATATTTATTCGACTATATGGCTGTATCCCATCAAGGCAGGGCTACCAAAGACGAAAAAATGAAAGTTTTTCTTATTAAATTAAGTAATTTATACAGAAGTAATGGTTACACGCCTCTTGCCTTTTAGTCGCCTCTTACGACAAGCATTGCTAAATACTATTTGAGCACAAAGATGGCATAACTGCATCAGGAAATATCTAAAATGCTGTGAATAGTTAAAGGATTAACAGATATATTGTGATATAATAGCTTAAAATGCCATAAAAAGTAAACTTGATTTTACAGACATCTCTATCTACTGTAATCATGTGTGTACGAGGTGGCGGCTTACAATACAAAAAACGATTTTTGTATTGTTTATGAACTAATGTAAGTAGACAACTATTAAAAAGGATAAAATTTGCCGAGAAAAATTATTTATCAAACTCAGACGAAGCTAAATATAATACCTATTAAAACTATTTTTATAACATTTTCCTTAAGCAGAGAGGTAACAAAAGAAAAAAGTTTAAACCGAATCCAGCAAAGACGGGTTTCCTATAGACTGTATTATTAATACTAACACTAGTATTTTCTCTGTACATAAAACATATATAATGTCCTTAGTTACTGTTTTTCTTGATGAGGGATGCGAGAAATTATTTTGACAACCAGAGGGGTTGTGACCTCCAAAACTGGTTATGGGTTGTGAACCAGCAGAATGAGCTGCATGATGACGTAATAGAATCAGACTTCTTACATGAATTCAGAAGTAGATAATCTAGAGTTTAAAAGGTCAGAGACCAACTGTCCAGTTCGAGTAAGGTTGTGAAGGCGCGGCGAGGCGCTAAAACTTTCTCCCTTTATACTCGGCTTATTGAATACACACTTGAGCACTGCACCGAAAGTCGTACTAATTATTCCAATTGCTGCCGGTAACGACACAATAACTTGCGCCAAAGATGTACTTACTGAGTTCAGTGCTGTTTTGGGTCGTCAGTCCTCTCTCCTACCTCTACTAGCCCACTCTCCACGCCACCTCCCCAAGCCACCTCCCCAAGCCACCTCCCCACAACCACACCTCACTATGCTATCCCCGTTCTTCTCTATTATTATTATTTTATTTATTAATTATTAATATTTACAGAAGCGCTAAACCCTTGGGGATCCAGGGAACAGCAGATATTTATTGTTAAGACAGAAACTATATACTCCCTCTAGATCACCTCCTCCCTAACGATTCCATTTCTCCATTTCCATTGGCAACTCGCCCCCTCCTTCCATTACCTTTGCGGTCATCTCGACAGCTCAACCTTCCTCTATCCACTTCCCAGTTCCTTACAAAGAACCCCCCTACTCATCACCTCGAGCCCTTCCCATTTGCCACCTCTCATGATGCCATTCTCCCCATCCCTCCCCCCCACCATCCTTAATTAATACCTTCTCTCTCAACCTCTATCTCACCCTGGCCTCCATTCAAGTGTTAGTCTCATTCATATGTTCTCAGATTACCGCCCATTCTCTTATCACGAGCAATTATGCACTTTTTGTAACGCTGTTCACATAGTGACAATCTCACATAACTATTTCCTATGGCGCTGAGTGGCCTGTACTTATTATTTATATTTTTCCCCGTTTGTTTGTGTGTATATTTTATTTTTTAATGTAGAGAGGACAACTTAAAACTGTTGTTTGTACTATGAGATGGAAAATCATTACTATCATTAACATAAACACATATTGCATTACAGAAACTGGAGGAAATCAAACTGAGGCCATCGAGTGCTGGACGTAGGAGTATCAGTAATAATAAACACAAACTGCTGAAAACTGTATGTTAAAAAGCAACATAGATCTTTTAATAGAATTAAAAGCATAAATTGTTTAATAACAACAATATGACAATGCCCCATCTCCATTTGTTTTAGTAACCTAATTAAGCTACTGCATATCCTTTACGTTATATCTAGATAATGATCCATCATAAACGTCCCATTCCTCAATCCAAATAAATACAGAGATAGGCTAAATTGCTTTCAGAGCTATTGCTTGCTACAACACCCCCTATTGTGGCCAAATTAAAGAAATCCGCAGGAAGAGTAGAAACGCATATTTAATCCCATCTGGTATGAGATTTTAGCATGCTAAAACTACACGAAGAAAACTGATCAAACACAACAGCCTGACCTCACAGTCCAGAGCTGTTCTCACTGTCACAACCTGTCCTCACTGTCACAGCCTGTCCTCACTGTCACAGCCTGTCCTCACTGTCACAGCCTGTCCTTACCGTTACAACCTGTCCTCTCCGCCACAGTCTGTCCTCTCCGTCACAGTCTGTCCTCTCGGTCACAGTCTGTCCTCTCGGTCACAGTTTGTTCTCTCGGTCACAATTTGTTCTCTCGGTCACAGTTTGTTCTCTCGTCCACAGTTGTATCTCTAGGTCACGAGTCCCTTCCTCTCGACCACAGTTTTTGTCTCCTCGACCACAGTGTTCGTCCTCATCGACCACAGTCTGTCCTCTCGACCACAGTTTGTCCTCTCGACCACAGTCTGTCCTATCGACCACAGTCTGTCCTCTCGACCACAGTCTGTCCTCTCGACCACAGTCTGTCCTCTCGACCACAGTCTGTCCTCTCGACCACAGTCTGTCCTATCGACACATCTGCCTCTCTCGACCACAGTCTGTCCCTCTATCGACACAGTCCTGTCCTCGCGACCACAGTCTGTCCTATCGACCACAGTCTGTCCTCTCGACCACAGTCGTCCACGCAGACCACATCTGACCCTCTCGACACAGTACTGTCCTCTCGACCACAGTTCTGGCCTCTCGACCACATCCTGTCTCCCTCCGTATCAGCCTCTCAATGTCCACAGTTACTCCTCTATGTTATTGGGATCCCTCGCTCAATGACGTACTAGCTATTAATTTTCAACCGTCACTACCTCTTTGTCTGCACATTAACCTCTTCCCAGCCACATCGTCTCCCCCGCAACATCATCTCTATTCCACTTCTCTCCCTAACATCTTATGGTCACTTTTTTCGACACTATCTTCATGATTATTCACTAGATAATACAGATACAGGATGGCTAATACTTCGGGATATATCAAGGTATCTTATTTAAAATAGTGATACAAGATTTCTAACGATATCCTAAAAAATATAACATTAAAAATATGTGACCGGTACAAGTTACTCAAAGAGTTTCTCCTTGTTATCATCAGCACTTATTTCCTAGGTATTTATTTCTATATGCTCAAATGCTACCGTCCTTAACATGAATATAGGGTGCACAGTAAACTACCCGAATCAGTAGCATAATCTAAGTCAGTCTTCAGAGCCTCTCCTGTCCATAACACGATTACTTCCTCGCCGTCACAGCCTGTCCTCTCCGTCACAGGCCCTTCTCCTTTTCCCGTCACAGTCTGACCAATCAGTTTACAGCTTGTTTTTTTCCTTTCTTAGTCTGTGTCTTATCCCACGCAGCCTGTCCTTTTCTGTCACAAAATGCCCTTTTCCCTCTCCGTTCCAACCAGTTCTTCTCAGGTACCGTACCATCGTAGCCTCTCCTCTCTGTTACATCCTTTCTCTCCGATCCCCCACAGGGTGTCCGATCCACATCATGCTCTCCTCTACGTCAAGGCTCGCGTCCTCGTCACAGACTGACAACCTTTCTGACTATACGATTTATATATTAAAATCGTAGTAGGAATGTAAACAGTTGCATTGATATATTTAATAGATAGATATATAATCTAGGCTATACACCATTTAGAGTTTGTCCTCATTTTATAGATTTTAAAATTTTTTGAATCTTATAGGTAAGATGTCGTAAATATTACATTTTTTAAGGTTATAGCTAAAGACAAGAGAAAATTGCATGATTAAATTTGGTGGACGAGAATATAATTATGTGATTTATTTAGTTTAAATGAAGGCTATTAACCTTTTTTTAGAGGAGGAGTAACATAAGTTTTTCTTTTTCTTTCGTATTTTGAAGTTGCATTTGCTTTGAATATTTTGATTATAATACTAACAGGATTCTCTGATATGAAAGGCGTGTTTGTGAATAAAATTTATGGTTAAAAAGCATGATTACAGATATATTTAAAATTTTTGAGACGTAAAATATATTTTTTTTTTACAGGTTTTGCTTATATTTTATATCGATATTGAAGCCTTAAAATGTTCTGGTATTTTTTTCTTAATGGTTTAGGGCAATAAGTAATTAGCTGTTTTGTGTTCTTTAAAATTTTTTTGTGTAGAATTGGATGTTAGAGGGTTATCTGACTGTTTTCCGTCTAGTGCATCTCACGCCATCGTCAGTTTCTCGCCTCGGTTTGGTAGTACCATCTGAAGTCGACCTGGTGGGTTGTTCCGGGGGTCAACCCCCCTGCCCACCTTGACCAGGGCCTCCGGTGCATCAAGCCTAATCAACCAGGCGTACCTGTTGGCAGCACATAACCCCCAACAGTACGAAACACGGCTGATTGGGAACTGACTCTACGTATCTGTCCAGTTCCGTTTAGAAGGCAACCAGTGGTCTGTTAGTTATTTTCCTTTTATATGGTTGGAGGCTGTTGAACAGTCTTGGGCCCCGGACACTTATTATGACGCCCCTTCTTTTCATTGGGGTATGTTGCACCATCTGACTAGTATTTTGCTTTCGTAGGGAGTGATTTCTGGATTTCTTGGATTTTGCAGGTGTAGATTACGATGTATTTCCTCGCCTGCGCTCCAGTAATTAAAGTGCATGACTGAACTTTATGTGTAGTGAACGTTCTCTGTGCTCTATTGTCTGTTTAACCCTAGAGGGTTAAACAGGGTTGTTTAAAAATTGGTAATTAGTTTACAGTGTTACTGAAGCTGCAAGGCAAAGAAATTGGTATGTAAATAAAACTTTGGATGTTTCTAGCACTATGATGTAACTGTATCATATTTAAACTTAGTTGTAATGAAAAAAAATAAATAATTAAGTATTGCTGACAGAGTTATTTGTATGTGACTGTCGTAATTTTATAACAATCCATAAAGATATGGGACGGTTACTTGTATATGTAAAGTTATGAAATATATACTAATCAGCGGTGGGCGTGGATGTTCATTTCCCTGAATTATTTACAAGAACACGGTGGCAGTATTATCCGAGAATTATTGACTCTGTGATCCTCAAGATTATTAACAACCAATAACCGGTTCTCCATTTCCTATTTCATTACCCTTTATGATATTATTGTTAAGCATTAACCCTCTTCATTAACTTCTTCCCTCATCACTGACATTATCATATTTAATGCGTCATTTATCATCTCTCAGCTCACTTGTTCATTATCTGCTGAATTATTTAAATTATTATATGCCCCAAACTTTTCACCAATTTTCAGTTTTTCTCTTTAAGTTTCCGACATAAATTGATGGCAGAATCTCTCTTGTCATTCTTCATGTTCTCTAAGATTCTGCCCGTTCCCCCCGTCACTGCCCGTTTCCCCCACCCCGTCACTGCCCGTCCCCCCCGTCACTGCCCGGTTCCCCACCCGTCACGCCCCCGTTTTCCCCCCCGTCACTGCCCGTCCCCCCGGCACATCCGTCCCTCCCGCACTTTGCCCGTTCCCCGTCACTGCCCGTTCCCCCCTCACTGGCCCGTTCCCCCTCAATGCCCGTTCCCCTCCGTCACTGCCCTGCCCGTTCCCCCCCCCCCGTCACTGCCCGTTTCCCTCCCGACACTGGCCCGTTCCCAACCCGTCACTGCCCGTTCCCTCCCGTCACTCTGCCCGTTCCCCCCGTCACTGGCCCGTTCCCCCTCACTTTCCGTTCCCCCATCACTGCCCGTTCCCCCCTCACTGACCTTTCCCCCGTCACTGCCCGTTCCCCCGTAACTGCCGCCCGTTCCCCCCCGTCACTGCCCGTTTTCCCCCCGTCAACTGCCCGTCCCCGTCCACTGGCCCGTTCCCCCTTCACGGCCCGTTCCCCCCACTCTTCCCGCGTTCCCCCCGTCTCTGCTGCCCGGCTTTCCCCCCGTCACTCTCCCCGTTTCCTCTCGTCACTGCCCGTTCATCCGTCACTGTCCCGTTTCCCCCCCTCCGTCACTCCTTTCCCCCGTCACTGCCCGTTCCCCCCGTCACTGCCGTTCTCCTCTCCACTGCCCGTTCCCCCCGCACTGTCCTTCCCTCACCCGTCACTCTGGCCCGTTCCCCCGTCACCTGCCCCGTTTCCTCCTTCACGTGCCCGTTCCCCAGTCACTGCCCGGTCCCCCCCCGTCACTGCCCGTTCCCACCCGTCACTGTCCTTCCCACCGTCACTGCCCGATCCCCCCGTCATTGCCCGTCCCCCCGACACTCCCCGTTCCCCCCGTCACTACTCCCCGTTCCCCCCGTCACTCCTGTATCCCACCGTCACTGCCTTCCCCCCGTCACTGCCCGTTCATCCATCACTGCCCGTTCCCCCCCGTCACTGCCCCGTTCCCCCCGTCACAGCCCGTTCCCGTCCACTCTGCCCGTTCTCCTACCGTAACAGCCGTTCCCACCGTCACAGTGCCCTAACCCCCCGTCACATGCCCTTTCCCTCCGTCACTGCCCCGTTCCTCCGTCACTGCCCGATCCTCCCGTCACAGGCCCGATCCCCCCGTCACAGCCGTTCCTCCCGACACTGCCCCGTTCCTCCCGTCACTGTCCCGTTCCCCCCCCCCGTCACTGCTCGTTACCCCATCCTGCCCTTCGCGCTCCCGTCACAGCCCGTTCCCCCCGTCCTGCTCCGTTTCCCCCCAGTCACAGCCCGTCCCCCCTAAGTCACTGCCCGTTCCCCCCCTCACTGCCCGTTCCCCCGACACTGCCCTTTCCCCCGTCACTGCCCGTATCCCCCCGTCACACCCGTTCCCCGTCACTGGCCTCGCTTCCTCCGTCACTGCCCGTTCCCCAGTCACTGCCCTGATCCCCCGTCACTGCCCGTTCCCCCGTCCACTGCCCGTTTCCTCCCCCTTCAATGCCTTTCCCACCGTCACTGCCCGTTCCCCCGTCACTGCCCGTTCCCACCGTCAATGCACGTTCCACCGTCACTCTCCTCGTTCCCCCTCACTGCCCGTTCCCTCCGTCACGTCTCCCGTTCCCTCCGACACTGCCGTTCCCTCCATCACTCCCCGTTCCCTTCGTCACTCCTCATTCCCCGTCCCTGCCGTTTCCCTCCGTCTCTGCCCGTTCCCCTCCGACACTAGCCGTTCACCCTACGTCCACTGCCGTTCCTCGTCACTCCCCGTTCCCTTCGTCACTCCCCGTCCCCCCGTTCACTGCCCTTCCCTCCGACACTGCCGTTTCCCTCCCACACTGCCGTTCCCTCCGCACTACTCCCCGTTCCTTCTGTCACACCCATTCCCTCCGTCACAACTTGTTCTCGTCACAGTCCTCTCTCCTATGCACTCCAACAACGGCATATCCGCTCCTATCCACGCCATCCCTCCCCCCCCCTCCGTCACAGCCCCTCTTCTCCCCACGGCAAACTCCGCACAAGCCTCTTCTCTCCACGTATCTGTCAACAACCTCTTCTCCCCACGGCATCTCTGTACAGCCTCGTTCTCAACAACAGCATCTCTGTCACAGCCTCTTCTTCTCCCACGGATCTCTGTCACAACCTCTTCACCCCAACGGCCCTCTCTGTCACTGCCTCTTCTCACCACGGCATCTCCGCCAAAGCCTTCTTCTCCCCACGCATCTCAGTCGCAGCCTCTTCTCCCCACGGCATCTCCGTCCATACAGCCACATCTCCACAGCTTATCTGTCACTAAACCTCTCCTTTCCGTCATAACCAGTCTTCTCATCATAGCCGGTTTCTCTCCGTTTTTCACAGACCTCCCTCCTCCTCTTCCATCACCGCATCTCCGTCACAGCCCTCTCCTCTCCATCACAGCAACTTCACCATCAACAGCCTCTCTATCTCCAAAACATACAATCATCGTCACAGCATCTCCGACACATCTGTCCGTTGGCACCGTCACCGAAGTCACCTAAATACTCTCACAAGCTACTACCCAATAAACAAGATTTATTGAAAACATTGCAGCCATTAAATAATATATTGCAGTGCAAGAAGCAAGAATTTTTGCAATAAAATAACGCAATAAAAGGCGTTAAACCGTTCAAAATTTTGTTAATGAAAAATCTAACATTTAAATTGGAAGACAAACCTGTTATATTGAACGTCCACAACACCACAAACACAAGTTAAACATTGTTGTTTTGAAAAGCAACAATCAGTTGTGATCACAGCCGCCATGAAATGTTTTTAATAATACAGAGAGAGACACAGAAGTATACACTCAGGCGCGCCACAGTACACGCACGCATCCCCTTTCGCACGCGCGCGCGCGCGGCGTTTCACACCACACACACACACACACACCCACACCTGTCACAACACACACACACACACCACACACACCACACACACACACATACACATACACGAATAATTGTATATAAAGTCATGCCGAACAGGTAAAACTTGCTATTTTGGCTTTAATAGCATTGCTATTAAAGCCAAAAATCACAAATATTTTTCGTTGCCGATAGGGCAACCAAAAATATGGTAACGGCAATAATTTTCGCTAAAAATCATTCTGAACGTAACGAAGAAATATTTTTCCATTGAGTCTGTTTATTATACATTATTGTAAAATATATTTTAGTGATAAGGCTAAATTTAATGCGCCTTGTTTATAATAAGGTAGGTAGGGGAAGTTTTTCTATGGTTCGTTTGGGTACAAAATAATAATTTTCGCATTAAAATATATGAATAAACAAATATACATAAATTTTTTTTAGAAATGATTTTAATTTAAACGCAGTTCTGGCATTTAACAAATTTTACTTATTTGGTACACATAATTAATATATAAATATATAAATTATATATATATAAATGATATAAATATATATATATATGATATATATATATATAATGTAAAGTATAAATATATATATATAAATACTTTAATAAGTAGGGGCAGTCTCACCACTCGAGGCAGATGACTCAAAAAAGAAATCCCCAAAAAGAAAATACTTTCATCATCATTCAACACTTTCACCTCACTCACACATAATCACTGTTTTTGCAGAGGTGCTCAGAATACACACACACACAACACACCACACACACACAATATATATATATATATATATATATATATATATATATATATATATATATATATATTATATATATATAGTGGTGTGTGTCGTATGTGTGTGTGTGTGTTTGTGTGTGTGTGTGTGCGTGTTTGTAATTTATTTTACAGTAGCACTAAAAATACAAAGTTTCTCTTTCAAAGTATTGGCCAAATAATAGCATTAACATAATTTCTGTTAAACAGGATATGGTAAAAACCTCGAATATAATATTTGTGTCTCGTTGTAGCGTATACAATGTGAGTCGTATTTCTGTACTAACCCAGTTATTTATCACTGGATAAAAAAGACAACTTAGTATAATTAGCATTTGCATTGAAAATATAATTTCTGCAATAAGTAAAACAAAGACATAAAATAATTTGCCTTGCCAGACTATCTAAGAGTTTTAAGAAATGTAAAAAAAAAGATATACGGAAACCCTTAATCATTTTTTTTATCATTTCTTATTGGTGTGGGAAGACTTACACAGGACGGGAGACATCCAAATATTACAACAGTTTATGAGAGAGTAACCCAGTAATAGCAACGTGTAATAAAATAATGAGACATCAAAGGATATAAATTTAATGCCCAGGTTTTAGTTGTTGTAGACATTATCCATCTTTAAATAATCTTTCAATATAATTTAAGGTATTTTAGTTAAACATGATATGCGGAAGGAAACGTATGGAAAAAAGACGCCATCATGTGAAACAAAACGGGGCTTCCTTTTTTACACTTATTTGGGCAGTATGGTAGACTCCCAAAAGTAGGGTAGTACCCCAAGTAGGGAGTAACTGTAAGTATGGTGTACCCCAATAGGTAGTACGCAAAGTAGGGAGTACTCCCCAAGTATGGAAGTACTCCCAAGATGGTGTACTCCCCAATATGGTAGTACTGCCAAGTAGGGTAGTACTGCCAATATGGTAGTACTCCCAAGTATGGTATACGCCAAAGGAGTACTCCCAAGTATGGTAGAACTGCCAAGTAGGGTAGACTCCCCAAGAAAGGTAGTAGCCAAGTATGGTAGTACCCCAAGTATGGTATACAGTGTTAAGCTCTAAGGAAGGGTGAAGATGTTCAGTCTTGGGGGAAAAACATGTCAGCGCACGTATATCAAAGACAGGACTAAATGAATAATGGTCAATGTTTGATCTTTATTTATTGCGATATTTTCACATTGAACGTTACTGCTTCCGTTACCCCATAAAGATTATAATTTTTTTACGGGATTGAAAATCACTGGAAATGATTATGTTTTGAAATAGTGTATCAAACTCTTTCTATTGTGATCTTTCTCGGGGGTGGCACTATATGCCCAGTTATCATATTATTCCTTATGAATATTTTTTTTTTCCTTTTTAAAAACGTAGAGATATAAAATTATTCCTAACTAATATGTTTTTTTTCTAAATCATCTTCTGATTTATTTACGTATATGTAAAACTTTTTAAACGCAAATTTTTTTTAAAAGCTGTTGTTAAAAAAATGTTCTAATACTAGAGAGTTACTTTTTTAGGGAACCAGGATGCGGAAAAAAATTTGGGGCCCTCCAAAAGATGGAATTGGAAGTTTGCAACGAACCAAAATAGTGAATTTTGTGAAAGTTTTTTTTCCAAGCTTGAAAAAATTTTTTTAAGTTAAATAAATTCTTACCCCATACATTGTTATTAGTTTTTCTTAAAAAATTTTTTTAAACTAATCAAAAATGGTTTTTGACCCCTACTTTTAACGAATCTAATATTCTCATTTGGATGTGCTTTCTATATCAAAATTCGCATACATTAGAATAATAAGGTCTCAAAAGAGAGGACCCTTTGGAGTAAATACAACACTTGTCACACAGCAAAATGACATATCTTTTATTGCTTCCTCAGAATGTCACTCTATCACTTATAAAAATGACATCATGTAACGCAATATTTCCCCGCTAAAAGATATATCATGTGAATTTCGTTCCTTCGCCGTATTGTCTCCCTGGTACAGGGGGAAAGCAGAATCCCTTTAATCCCCTCCACGATGCCCCAAAATTTTGGCAAATTACTCAAGGCGCACTATAGAGCTCCCCCCTTTGACCCCGGAAAAAAGGCAGCCCATTACACACCCGCTGGGGGGTGCCTCGTAACTTCAAAGGGCTTTTTCCTATTGTTGCTTTTGACAATTTAAGATAATTTGTTTATTAAATGCAAAAATAAGTCATACACCAAAAACGATCAAAACCAAATTTTTTAAAAAAATAAAACCCCACAATCGCTTCGGCCACTTCTGAAAAATCACTCTCCCAGCTGCACAGTGGTAAAATAGAACTCCATAGCAAAATTCATTGTTCTACCCATAGCCTAACAGAACAATATTGACCAGATAGGGGCCACAATCTTGCTCTATTTTGTTGTAAACCCTAATTTAGAAAACTGTACAGAGTTTTTTCAAAAATTTTCCCGTCTTAAATGCGTTTTATTAGTTCACTTTCTCACACTAAAAAAATTTTTTTATTTTCTTATATTTACTAAAACTTTTATTTTTTAACAAAACCCCCACATGGGAGACAAACATGCTGACGTTTTCGGTCCGACTGGACCATAAATATCACACAGAAGCCGAAAGGAACGGAGCCATTTTTTATATATACTAAACTACCTATTTTCATTTATTTTACTTCTACCTCCCTTCTCCCTTTTCTGTCCCATCTCGTATTGGTCTTTCTATTCTTTCATTTTTCTGTTTACCCATTCGATTTCTCTTACTCAAATATCTTCCTAACATTTTTTTTCCCCCTTGAAATCCTTGAAGATTGTTCACATCCCCTGATTTTTCATTTGTTGCGCCCTAACCCTCGTGCTTTGGAAAAAATTTTGAAACCCAATCTTAAACTTTTCCAAAAACTTTTTTTTACTTTTTTAAAAGAGTTCATATTGGCGCTGTTCTCTTTATTTATGCCAAGTGTTTGATCGCGGCATTTTAATACTTATCATTTTGAATGTTCCCGCCACTGATATTGTGTTTAGTCGGATCATCAACAGTTTAACTAATCAGAGAAGAACCAGGTTTTCGAACGGCGATCGTGCCCCCAACGAAAGATTTGGAGTGATGTTCACAACTACATCTATTTTCCTTCTTAATTTACGAGTTGACTCCTAGCAAAGGAATATCTGCCCTTCCTTTTTTCTTACCTCATCCGCAAAATCCTAAATTGTTGAGATTGTATTATAATACACATTTTTTGGGTCAAGTAATTAGCATGTTCGTATTTTCCTGTGCATTGCTGCTGTTTGCTTCGTCCTTACTTTTTCCTTTTTTTTAGGCCTGAAGGAAAAAGAAATGACAAAGAAAAAATTTTGCATCTCGAAAAAAGTAAAATAGAAAAAAACCAAAGATAAGGAGGGAGACGGAATATAGAGACGAAACCAGAACCTGAACCGTTACTCACCCCTACTCTAAATCATCATAGCTCAAATTTCCACAACATTACGGCAAAGTCCTTTAAAAGTTTGAGTTTGGTTCAAAAGTTAACGAAACTGTTTGAAAAAAAAAAAAAAAAAAATGATGAAATTAAGGAAAACGAAAAAAAGGGAAAAAAAAACCTTTGGGAAATTCAACATCCCTAATTTTCTGTAAAATATTAAACATTGTTTTCTCCACTGTTTAAACCCTTTCCCCCCTTCGAACATTTAAAACTCATGTTTCAAATCCGATCATGTTAGTGCTATATATTCCCCTTGCCTCAAGGATAAGGTTTATTTCTTCCAAGATGTTTTAAAATTTTCAAGGCCTTTTATCCTTGCCCCCTTTTCGACTCTGACTTGTGCTGACTGTGCCCAAAAACCGGCTTTTCTCTGAAACTGACAATTTTGGGTCGTTTGTCCTTCATTGGACATTCGGCTAAAAATCATCGCCCAAACATCCGGGAACATACAGACGATAATGAAAACTGTAATTTATAAAATTTTTCCTGTCATTCCGGGAAAACCGCTCCCGGGAAAACCCCCTATTCTAAAAAAGACTTATTTAAAGATTTTTCGCTAAATTCTTTTCCCTTCCTTTAGTAACATCTGTTGTTTCCCTAAAGACTACATTTTTGGGTCTAGATGTCATGGAAAGTCGGCCAAAGCGTATACTTCCATGTCCCGGAAAGGGGATGCTGGTGTCACTTACACCATGAAAAAACAAGCCAAAATCTTTCAATATATGCTCTATCAACGATTGCCCCCGTAAAACTACACAGACATCCTTTTTAATTCGTTTTGGGGAACTGCCATCGGGACCAGCAAGGTTTTACCAATGGGGAAAGAACCCCCGTGGATTCGAGTGAAGTACCAACAAAGTTGGGGGTTGCCGAGGGAACTTATTCTGAGTAGTGAAGTAAACTTCTTCATTCCCGGGGACCTTTATCCTCGGGGACAAAATGATACGAAAACTTAACTAAAACCCACCAATAAGACAAAATTTAAAAGGGGGAAAAATCCCGCACTGGAACAATACACAAATACCACAAAATGGGAGATTGAAATTATGACGACATTTCGGTTTGTTTTGATTAATACCCAAGCCTGACAGAAACGTGTCATAGGTTTCTGTCCGTATTACGATTGTGAGGAATATAAAAAATTTGGTGCTTTGGACCCCCGGGCCAAAGCTGCAAAAATGCCTTTTGTCCCGACGATGAGGCCCAAAGAAACTCCACCTTACGGATATCCCCATATTTCTGATTATACTAAGTTTTTTTAGGAGAAATTAAAATAAAATATTTAGAGAAAAAGGGGGTCTACTATCATACAAGGAAGGCTGCATCATTTCCTACTCCAAATTACCTGCCCCCCTCAGAACATTGTCGAAGCCTCTACCTCAGTCTCTTCTAACATCACGCCTCTTCAACTTGCATCATTCTTACTGCTGTCCCCTTTTTTCTGTGTTTCCGTAACTCGGCCCTTTTCCAACTGTGCTGGGTATTTGGGACTTTTTCCCAAAAACTAAAACTCACAGATGAAAAATTTTCCCATTACTTTCTACGTCTTATTGTTTTCCCTTCCGTTAACGTTTTCTACCTGGTGCGAACCTTTTACTCCAACATCTGTGACATGGTAGATTTCATCACTCCAAAATGTACCATTACCCCCCTTCTGCCTCACACAGATTCCATCATCCCGTGAAAAACAGACCACTCTGAACCCTTTTATCATCTTTGCATTTACTACGTCTCTTCACTATCTTCAGTCTACAGCTTTCCCTACTTACGCCACACCACAGAACACAAAACTGTTGAGGCCACATCACTTTTACCCAAGCGACAAAGACCGCTATGGGGGTCACCAATTCCCCTTTTCCTAACTTTTCTAACCCTCCGAAATCCCATACCATACTTTTGCCCCAAATCTTCCTTCATAGTAGCTCAAAAAATCCCATATTTCATTACACCTCTGCCACCGACATCGACATTAGAATTTCCCTTGCCCATAACCCCCCTACTTTTAAACTCTGTATTTTTGATACTTAGAGGCGATATTTCAATAGAATATCAGAGGAACAGAGGAAAAACCCCGGATAGGTCAAAAAGTTGATTTTCAGTATTTCACTTTATTATATTTTAGCAACAAAAAAAGTTTCGCACGCAATTGTTATTCTATTTGGCTACATTTACGTATCGCTCGATACTTTTTTCCGGGGGGATATACAGTGAAAGAAAATTTTTTTGTGCTTTTTTGCAAAGCGTTTCCATTAAAAACCGCTTTAAATTTACTGCAGATTATCTATTAAACAAGTAGTAAATGGGCGAGCTTTTTATTTTTTCCTTTCACCTCATTAACTGTAAATTTACACGTGTATTATGACTTTAAGGGTTTTCTACCCTCTCCCCTTTTTTGGTAATTTTAATGTTAAACATTTTTCCTGGGGTGGTCGCACTTGGCAAAAAAAAAAACAATTGGTACCGACACAGCCCAAATTAAAAACAAATATTCCAATTTTTGCCCAGTATATTTGGGTTTAAAAAAAAATCAGAAAAGGTATTTTCCCATCTGAAGGGGAAAAAAATTTTCTTGATTAAATTAACAATTAAAATTCCACCCAATTTAAAGTGATGATAAACTGTACTTCAATAAAATTCACGAATAGAAAAAATTGAAGGGGATGAAAATTGAAACCGAAAAAAGGATTTGATTCCCGATGCCGCCTGTTTTAAAAAATATGTCAGGAAATTAACGATAACACACAATAGCAGAAGGGGGGGGCGGGGCCAAAAGCTAAAATTGAACCCCCGAACCACAAACAGGGGGATTAAAAGCAAGTACAAACACACACACCCCACACACACACAACACAGGCACGAACCTCACACCACACATACATAAACACAATCACGCGCGCGCGGCAGTCACAGGGGCATAGCAACAATGGGAGACCAAATTCACATTTTACTTTCAGAATAGGTATGATGAGCTCAGGGAGCAGAAAAATGAACCCAAGGGGGCGCAACTACTATTAAACTGAGTACAATGGAGTATACACACACACCAACCTAGTAGCAACCAGTGAAGAGCTGCAAACACAATTTGGAGAGTACGTTGGTGAGCACACACACCACACAAAAATACACACACACCACAAAACACACACACTCCTACGCAAGATGGCAAAAAGCTCACTCGACAGAGAAAGTTACTGGTTATGGGCGATTTCAGCCACGGAGATCGACGGGAAAACCTTGAGCCCCAAGGGGTCCCCAAACTAAGACCAAGTGATGGATGTGGTAAATGGAAAACCTTATATCAACATGTTAAGAGGGGAGGATGAACCGCAAGACGGACCTTTTTGTTCACCCTGAGCGTTCAGACACGAGGGCATCAAAATAGAGGTTCCCTTTGGGGCTAGTATACATCTCTGCGTTTTGAATACGTAGGGTTATAAATAGAGAGGGGAACAGGGTTGATGGGAAAAGCCAAACAAAAAAAAGGGGGACTCACAAGGTATAACTTTCGCAGGGGGTTTTGGGCAGAGAATTGGCAGGAAAGCCATAAAATTTAAATGATGGAATACGTAACAACAAAATGCAGGGGGGAAAAGGAAAGGTTTTTCCCAAGGGGAAAAGAAAAATGGGGAAAACCAAAATGAGCCCCTTTGGGTTTACCCCAAGGGGTAGGGACAAAACCTAAGTGCAACAATAATGGGAAAAAATACAGGAGGCAAAGACCCAAAAAAAAGAGAGACAGTCGAAGAGCCAGAAACGATATGTCAGAAAGGAGGGAGGCCCACGACAGTACGAAAACCAAGCATCGAAAGCCAAATCTGACCAAAACTTTCGTATAGCCCCATTAGGAGGAAGACACAGTCAAAGACCAGGTGAAGGTGAGGAAAGAAGGTGAGGAATTTACCAGAAGCGTCAAGGGGTATGTGAGGCCTTTAAAAAGAGTTTAAAAGTATTTTCGGGAGACAGGAAGGCCTCTGGGTGGACAGGACAGAGGGGGCGCCAACCCAAGGAATTACCAACAAATGTTAGGTGACATAACACAAAGAGGGGGAGGTGAAAAGCTGCTCGGGAAAACCCTTTATACTTTAAAAGGGAATGGGGGCCCAAAAACATCTCCTGGTGTGGCCCCTAACCCAATCTTTAAAACCCTCCCTTGAAATGGGAATACCTGAAGTAGGAACACAAATGTGTACCCATATTTTAAAAAGGAGAAAAAAGAGGGACTAAAATATAGAAGTGTCCCTGATGGCATAGTATGCAAAGTTTAAAGGAGAGATTACAGGAGGAAGGGTGGATCACCTGGAAAGGAAAAAGAGTTTAAAAGCCAACCAGCACGGATTTATGGGAAGGGAAATCCTGGTCACAAACCTACTGGAGTTTTATGATTATAACAAGTAAGCGCGGGAAAAGGATGGCACGTGTAACGGAAGGGGGCTGCAATGATAAGAATACCTCCCGGGGGCAACAACGAGTATGGTTCGTATGAGGTTTCACAGGGGGCACCTGTGACGAGCTGGGCCCAAGGGGGCGGTCCCGGGCTAGTCTATTTCTGGTATATGTGAATGTATATGAAAAAGGGTTGACTCGAAGTGTCCCTGTTCGCAGATGATGTGAAGTTTTGTGAGGAGAATTAAATCATAGAGAAACAGGTAGAACTTTGAAGAGATCGGACAGGTGGACACGTGGTCCAGCAACGGCTTCTCAAAATTTGCCCCGCCAAAAGCAAAGTCTTAAAAATCGGGGGGGGGCAAAGAAGACCGCGACGGGGTATAGGCTAGGGGCCAAAAACTGCAAACCTCGCTCAAGGGAAAGATCTTGAGGTGGTATAACACCGAGAAAGTCTCCGAAGCTGCAGCATATGGGGGCCCTGGGAAATCTGAGAATAGCGTTCCATACTTAGTAAAAGGGAAACGTTAAGAACCCTACACCGTGTACGTTAGGGCCCCTATTGGAGTATTCCACCTGTTTGGAACCCACATTGATCAAGCACTCAAGAAATTAGAGGGAAATGCAAAGGTTTGCGACAAGGTTAGTTCAGAGCTATGGAGAAAGTCCTACGAAGAAAGGAAAATCGGGCCCGACGACACTGGAGGAAGGAGAGTTGGGGAGTCATGATAAAACATACAAAAAAACGGCGTGGAATAGACAAGGGGGACAGGACAGGATGTTCCCAAAGAGGGGA